>ML777443.1:1647938-1707163 GCA_009831015.1 Picea engelmannii | reverse complement strand
CATAGAGGTTGTCAAATAGGGAACTTCAAATCCTCCAAGTCAAGTGTTCCAATCACCATAAGGCAGGGAGATACCCGTGAAGGGTTGAAGGCCGAGGTCCGGTTGTTCTATGCGTCCCCCCTTGAGGCACCCACCTCTTGGACAGGATCCAGCCCGTGACCCATTTCTTAGGCCGAAAATCTAAATGCCGCACTTTGATCGAGGTACCTAGTGACCAACTTTAGGACATCTACCCAGGTGGCGATTGTGGGTTGCAATCACACCTTGATTGGATTTTGTTTGGCTATTGGGAAATATCGCCAGCTCTTTCGAGATATGCCCCCTCTACCCCTCATTATAACCAGTTATTTCATCCTTCACTATTTTCTCTTCCGGTGACTTTAGACTCCACTGTTGAGTACTATTGGAAGGTCCAATGCTATTTGAGAGGAAGGACGTTACATCTTCTAGGACATGAGCATTTGCTTTCTTTTGATTCCCCCACGCAGACAAAACCCACTTACCCCCATATATGATTCTTTCTCATTTATGTATGATGCACATCTGATTACAGTTTGAATTTGATATATATATTGTGTAAAACAGTCACATCAAAGACTCTTGTTTCTATTTTTCTCTCACCACTTTTTGCACACATTCACACAACTAGTCTGACATCATAGGGGAACCACAGAACCCCTGTCGTTCATGACGCTTGATCAACCTCCCTCCTATATTAGGGGGAGTATCTGGTCATACCTACTCATCGGTACCTCCTTCACACACTCCTGTGAGTGCTACTATCCTAGGATCAACTTTGCTTGGTTCTACATTACTTGGGTCCACTTCCCAAGGTCATCCATTCACTCGCTCTCCTTTGCACGGAAGTGTGGGACACACTTCCTCTCAAGGAGGGAGCACCAACCCACCTAGTCCCCATCAAGGGTCAGGTTCACAACATACCATGGAGCACCACCACTCCTTCCCCCTAGTCAAGTATGCATCATCTCATCTAACGAAACTCACACAAAGGATGCTCGTCCTCCTCAGGAGGCTTTAGTCATTCCTGACGTCTCAATAGTCACAAACCCACTCCCACAAGAGCCTCCTGTACACTCGTCGACCCCTATGGTCCATGAATCCACATCCCCTCAAGGGAATAGTCCCATTTGGGAGACAGTTCCCCAACCCCTCACTCAAATTCCCTTCTTTTACCCTCCACCTGGTATCGAAGATTTCCAGGTAGCCGCAACACTCACACTACCTAATATGGTGTTAGCAATCCCAGTGTGGTATTTACATCCACCTGAGATGGTCCCTCACCCATCCCTACCTCCACAGGAAGGCCTCCCCATGATGATTCCCGTCCTTACCCCCACTACCCCCATACTCCCTACCCCCCCTGCTACAATTGGGGGCAAGAGAAAGAAGAAGGAGCCCATAACTCCACTTCCTCCACGCATCCCACCACCTTGCGCACTATGTGAGAAAGAGGGTCACCCAACCAACAACTACCCATCACTACCGGAATTACGGAATTTGATTCCACTCAATCAAACTCCCACAACACCCGTCACTACTGCTAGTCCTACTACCACCCAACCTTCCAGTAGTAAAGGATTGAGGACCAAATATGCTTATGCTATCTGTTCAGAGTATGGCCATTATACCCATCATTTCCCAGCCCTACCCCACTTCCGGTAGAAATTAGCTGTTGTACGCCAAAACTTCCAGAACAACCCACACCCTGCTACATCCTCTTCAAACATCACTGACATCTGCTATGTCACCACTTCCGTCAATGAACGTCTGAGATGCCCTTGTTCTCTCTGCGATTCATTGGCTCATTTTACATAACAGTGTCCTATGATCCTCGAATATAGGCAACGCCAATTGGCTCTGCATCACCAACCCGCAGAGGCGATCATTGACATTACCTCGCCACTAGAGGCTCTTCATGTCATTTCTCCCAAACTCGAGGCACTCCCAATGCCTCCTTGGTTCTTAGATGACATATCTGAGGATTTACCCCATAACCCACCCAATTCCCCTACTCATTCCCCTATAGACACTCTCCACCCAACCACCATGGGTACCCCTCAGTACTTCAATATATGGTTTATGTCGAGTGAACCCTCACCCTCTCCTAGCATTGCCCCCTCTGCTTCTCCACCAGGGGGCAACCACACTATCACTGAGATCATTCCTCATGATCCATTATATTCCCATCGTTTCCAATGCGACAAGGAAATAATGGAAGAGCTACAACACCCGGACTCTCCCTGGGACGCACTACATCATCGTGCACTCTTCCTTCCACAGGAAGCCCTCATGCCTCCTAGCCAAAACCCCATTTACGCGGTCAAAACCAAAGATTTTATCCCATCAGGGCCTATCGATTGGTTCAACAATCCCATTCCTGTCCCCAATACTTTTGAAGAAGGTAATCTGGCCAACATTTCCCCCACCATCAAAATCGACATTTCCATTAAAAATGGCATCGTCGAAGAAATCATCATTGGAGTCGCTTTCATTCCTCAGGAAGTCGTCGCATATAAAGCCCTCTTCCGGGAATACAGGGATATTTTCACCTGGTCATACACAGAAATGCCTGGCCTCGATCCCTCTATTGTCAAACATCACATCGACACCTGGCCTGACATCACACCAGTTCGCCAGAAACAGCGGCCGCTACACCCATCCAAGGCTACGGCTATCAAAGTCGAAATTAACAAATTACGTACGGTCAGATTTATTTACCCCATCACTTACACTTCATGGGTTTCCAGTCCTGTACCCGTCAACAAAAAATAGGGCACTATCCGCGTTTGCACCGAATTTCGCGATCTCAATAACGCATGTCCAAAAGACAACTTTCCAACACCTTTCATCGATCAAATTATCGACGACTACACCGGCCACGAAGCTCTCTCCTTCATGGATGGCTTCTCTGGCTATAACCAAATTCAAATCCACCCATTCGATCAGTATAAAACCGCATTCAATACCCCGTGGGGTACTTTTTTATATTGTGTCATGCCTTTCATCTTAAAAAACGCTGGCGCAACTTTCCAGCGGGAGATGACATACATCTTTCACAATCTGGCTGCAATCATCCTCGCCTACTTGGATGACCTCACAGCTCGATCCAAGAAACGCACCCAGCACCTCGATGATTTACGAATCATATTTCAGCGGTGTCGTCAGTATAACATTCGCTTGAACCCTATCAAGTGTGTGTTCTGTGTCACCGCAGGGTGCCTCCTCGGTTTTATCATTTCCCAAAGAGGTATTACCGTGGACCACCTTAAAGTCAAAGCTATCACCAAAATTCCACCTCCTCGGAATTTACAACAACTTCAGAGTCTACAGGGCAAAGCTAACTTTCTTAGATACTTTATTCCTGATTACACCATATGCGCACATGGTTTCCTTCGCTTACTACGTCACGACATCCCTTTTCATTAGGAAGACTACACCCAACAGTCATTTGACGATCTTAAAGCAGCACTTTCAAATGCAGTCATTTGACGATCTTAAAGCAACGCTTTCAAATGCACCTTTGATGTGCACTAATCACGACATCCCTTTTCATTGGGAATACTACACCCAACAGTCATTTGACGATCTTAAAGAAGCGCTTTCAAATGCACCTTTGATTAGTGCACCTGATTACAATCGCAACTACATCCTCTACATATCAGCATCAGCTGTATCAGTAGCCGACGTCCTCGTCCAGCTCGGAGATGACAATCGTGAACACGTCATTTACTATGTTAGTAAGAACCTCTCAGGGCCACCCTTGAAGTATAAACACGAAGAGAAACTTGCTCTTGCAGTTGTCCTCGCAGTCCAAAAACTGCCCCATTACATTCTACTTCACACCACAAAGGTCGTCGTAGATTCCAACCCTATGCAATACTTGCTAAGCCGTCGACAAGTTAACGACAAATTCACTCGATGGATCGTTATCCTTCAGGAGTACGACCTTGAGTTCTCAACACCAAAGAGTAAGAAGGCCCTCATTCTCGCCAAACTTCTCACGACCCTCCCCTCTGACACCATCAGTGCCCCAGTCAATACCGACTTTCCTAACGAACATCTCTTTTACATCACTTCCAATGATCCTTGGTATGGCAACCTCCTCGTCTACCTATGAACTCAAAAGTTTGGTGACCACCTATCACGAGATGATCATCAGCGTATTCGCCATCAGGCCCCCCACTATCTCCTCATCAAAGACATCCTATATCGGCGGGGCGTCGACACCATTCTTCGTCGCTGCCTAACTATTGACAAGGATGACAGAGTCTTAAATGACTACCATAGCGGCGCATGTGGGGGCCATCTTTCCGATATATCCACTGCTCAAAAGATTATCTAGGCCGGTTACTTTTGGCCTACCCTGTTTCATGATTGCATTCATGCCGTGAAACAATGTGAGCAATTTCAACTCTATGCCAACAAAGCCCACGCTCCCCCTGCTCTTCTTCACCCTGTCATTACTGCAGGCCCCTTTTGTAAATGGGGCATCAACTTTATGACTTGTAATCCCCCCTCCAGCAATGGTCACAAATACATTGTTGTCGCCGTTGATTACTTCACCAAATGGGCCGAAGCTATGCCCACCTTATCGAATGGTAGTAAAGACCACTATAGGTTTCACGCCATTTCATTTAGTCCATGGGGTCGAGGCAACTCTTCCCATCGAGTGTGAAATTCCTACCCTATGCACCGCAATTGAGCTTTTACCTGACACTGCTCCAATGGAGTAGTGCTTGCTGAACTTGGAGTCTCTGGATGAAGATCATCGATCTTCCTTACAAAACAATGAGGCAGCTAAAAAATGATCCAAGGCAACCTTTGATCGCCATGTCAACCTTTGATCATTTCGCGAAGGCGACCTCGTCCTGGCCTATGATATCGCCCATGATACCTTTGGCCATGGAAAATTTGAATCACTTTGGCATGGCCCTTACATCATCCAACATTGCCTCACCAAAGGCGCATACATCATGGCCTCCCCCGAAGGCTTCTCCCTCAAAGAACCCGTCAATGGGTTATACCTCAAGAAATTTTATGCTTAGAAGTAGTCATTCTACTTTAGGTTATTTTTTATTCTTTTTTAGTGTTTTTAATATTTTTTCTCCTACCCTCTCATCTAAACTATCCTTTGTGCTATTGATAGATGCTTCCTCCACCAGCCTACCACATTGGTTATGCCGACGGCGCCAACTGTTGGACACAAAATCTCGCTTCGGCGGCTTGGGCTCTATATACCCCCTCACATGAAATGCTACATTCAAGCGGCATCTGTTTGGGACCAGCAACCAACAACCAAGTCGAATACACTGCGGTCATTGGCCTCCTAGACGATGCCCAGCGTCATCATATTCGCCACCTTAGCATCTTCCTCGACTCTCAACTAGTCGTTCTTCAGCTCAACAATGTTTACCGTGTACGCGATCCGTGCCTCTTTCACAAATACCTGCAGGTTAGACTGTTATCTTGACATTTTGATTCCATTACATTTACACATATTCCAAGACAATTGAATCAAACAACAGATGAAATAGCTAACATGGTGTTAGATTGGCATATATCACATCAAGCTACACATACATAAACATCCCACAAAATCCTGGCACAACATATAGATAGAATAGACATCATCATAATCATCAACACAAAACACATGTAGACAACATCAGGATCTCAACATATGTATACTCATATATATATTTTGGCCCATCAGGCCATCCAAATGTTTACATACAAAAAATACATGTATCCGTAGGCCAATGCCGCACCTCGGTACAAAAACTGGCTCACCATCCTATCAACAAAAAGATATACATCATACATCAATTAGGGTGCCTCTATCGCACCCCCACCTGCTCCTCCCTTAGGAGAAGGTGGTGGCCCACCCCCACCTACCCTAGGTGGTGGTGGAGGACCACCCATAGGACCCTCCTGCCCCAGCGGCAGGCATCCACTAGTCATCGCAGCCAGCACAGCTGCTCGTCGCACTATCGCCTGCCATGGTGGTGATACTCCTATACACTGCTCCAGGAACCCCTCATCCTGGATGCGTATCCACATGCCCTCAGGCATGTCCTGTAACACCGTCTCCAGATAATGGCGTATATCATCAAAATCAACTTCGGCCACTGTCGGAGGAGCGTGTGATGGCCCCGCACCAGGGTCATCGAATCGGTGCCTCCTCACTGCCCTCTCAGGCTCTGCTGGTCACCCCACAGCCTCATCCCACCGACGTCTCTCTCCACGCGACAGTCTCTCTGGCTCTCGCTAAGCCGGCGCTCTCTGCATCTCCACCTTGCGCCTGCAAGGTGCCACATCTGCACATGCAACAAACAAACAACAATAGATAGTATCAGCATCTATAGCACATACATATGGACTAATATCTCAAAAAATAACATAAATAAAAAACATACACAATAATCAACGTACCTCGATGGTCAAAAACCTCCCCAGGAGGCAGCACCATGTCCGGGTCCCCCCGGAAGTCAACCCCAGCATAGGGGTACCAAAGTACTACCTGCGACATCTGCTACCATATCTGTGTCGCCTCCACTGAAAAGTAGTGGCCACCTTCACCACCACTGTGGAAAACCAAAACTGTAGACCACCACCTCAATCGTGGCTCTCATGCCCCCGGCATCTCTAGTAGAACCCTCGGGCGCAACATCGACACCCTCTCCAAGAACCATGCCACTAGGATCAACCCAAAGGCGAACTCTCCTACACCTGTGGACCGACAGTGATCCAACTGTGTGATCATCCATGCATGCAGCGTCAGTCCCCACGCGAACTGCTCACCGCCCACCACTCTCTCTAGCACCAGCAACTAGCCACCACTGATTTGTTGGGTCGCAAGTGACCCATACACATGAACAATCATTGCTGCTATGCAACAATGTGCCAGGGAATCTATAGCACTAACGCTCACCACAGTCCCAGACATGAAGTTCTCACTTGAGCAGTATCGCCGACCAATGGTAGCAAGGGCTGTCTCCCTCGACAACACAGGCTCTTTCGGGAGGGGCGTTCCTCGAAAGGGGAGCCTAATCAAAAAATATACATCCTCCACTGTAGTGAAGGGGATCTTCTCTCCTCACACGAGGAAGCAGTGTAGCTCCGGACTCCACATCTAGAGTAGGAACTGTAGTAAATACTCCTGTGCCCGTATCAATAGGCACTCAAAAAACTTTAGCAACCCACAGGTTGCTAAAAGTCACTCACACCTCAGGCCCCACATTGGCCATAACATCTCGCAACTGGGCCCAGTCTCACTCTCGCCACCGCACATACATTGTCACTGCTGGCCACCTACACACAACATAGAGTCCTATATCATCTCAGCTACCCATCAACAACATCACAAAGACTCAATTTTCACCCATTAACCTTGCCTCATAGGCGCGGTTTTTATCCCCACAGGCACGCACACATGCACGCCTATTCATTACACAGGCGCGCATCTATGCGCACTTGTTCATTACACAGGCGCGCCCCTAAGCGCGCCTGTTCACCATACAAATGCGCACAGGTGCGTGCCTGTCCAACCCACAGGCGCGCACTAATGCGCGCTTGTTCACAACACAGGCACGCCCTTCGGGCGCACCTTAAATTCCCCTTACTGTGCACCCATGCGTGCATATTCATTGTACAGGAACGCACGTATGCGCACCTTCCACCGAAAAATCCCATAAAAAATCCCATCAAACCCTCTGTACGACCCTCTGTACCTACCCTGCCCAAAAATTGAAAACCTATTTCTATGCAGGATGATCAGACCACTCACCTGATACTCGCAGAATGTCAATCGGATGACTCATCCCCCCCGAATCTCTCAATCTCCTCTGAAATCTGCTCGTCCAGTCACTGTTACAGCAGGTACAAATGAGGTGGCAATGTGGGCCCTACAACTATATATAGGCCTTTTTCCAAACTTCCACTCACCATTCCAGGAGCCCAAGGTGTCTATTTTTCAAACCATCTTCAGCCACGGGATCAGCATCCCGTCACCTACATCACAGTAGTCCCTAGGTCACTTTTCATCCTGAGCCCCCGGGGCACCTTTTTTTAGGTCATGGTCAGGTACGCACGCGCATAGTCACATTTATCAAATACATGTTCATATCTTTGATTCTTTTCAGATATTGTTCACTTTGGGTGTTTGGTTGTTATGTGTGTAGGTACTTTCTCATCATTCATCAACATCACCCCTTCAGGTATATACTCAACACTGGCATGTAGTCTCTCCCGCTGTATTGCATTTACATTTCCAGTCACACCCTCTGATATTTGCCTTTAGGATCCTCATTTCCGGCTCTGTAGTACCCACACCTCCATTTGCACCTACAGTACTGTCACCCGGTAGCATTCTCACCCACATGAGTTGTCCCATTCATAGCACCTTTTGGCACTTTTTTGACACTCATGTTGTTCTTCATTACCCTTTAGGGATGGGAGTCCTGATAGTCTTTCATTATGTTGTGAATTAACCACATACTTCTTCTCCTCATTTTTCTAGCTTTCCCACATGGACCCCCAGATTATCTCTTTATGGTTCTCTTCTTTACCTATACCTCTGCAGTATCATGAACCCTCCATTTCATCCACAGTCCATTTGCCCATCTGCGAACCTACCCTCATTTCACCTACCTCATATAGAAACTCACCAATGGGGCCACCACCCTTCATCAGTTTTCCAAGAAAATTATGCCCTCCTTGGGGCACTCATTTTACACTGGGGCACCCGTTTTTTGTATTTGTACATGTTTTCAAAAATATTATTCATTATTTATTTGTACAAACACCTGTATTTCCAGTCTTTCCATTTTCTTTTGTCGTCACCGTTGGCGACTTGCTTCATTTTGGCCACACGCAACCCATGTCACCCTTGGTTGGAGCATTACTTCTCATCTTCCCTTGCCAGCATTGTCCATATCTTCAGAGTACTACCTAGGTCACTTACCTCTACCCTCTGAATTTGTTCACCTTGTCCCGCCTCTGGCACAACTTATCATTGATCTTGTCGTCCCCCTGACACTTGACCTTGTTACGCGGTTGTGGCCACTTTTTATCTCATACATCCTCCAACCAAGGGCAGTCTTGAGTCTTCCCACTTCTTGACTTCGTCCATGTACCTCTGCCACTTCCTCACCTCAGTAGATTTCACAAAGCCCTTTGCTTCTGGGAGTCACGTCCCCCTTTTGTTGACATCAACACAATTTTCCAGAAGGGCGATAGTATCTTGATTCTCATTTTCCATTCAATGAGAGATCTCAGACAGCACAGGGGGAAACACCATTGCTCCCTGCTGTCGTTGGCCCCCATAACATTCGACGCCAACACTTTCTCATGTTACGGTGGGTCTTACTTTGCGACTATTGCAGTTATTATTATCATTTTCCGAAGACCTCTGAAGTTGGTAGGGCCATCAATGCCCTTATCATCGTCACGACTTATTACCGCGATCATTGCCTATTGTTCAGAGTATGTTCCTTTGCAAGAATTGTCTTCTTCCTTTATCATTACCGCCCTCGAGGGCACTGCAGTTGTCTACACCAACACTTCAGTCATTTTTTTTCAGAGTTACATAACACGAGCATGGGGCATGCCCACCTCGTTTGTACACAGTTTTCTATTTTTCTACACAACTCTCAGAAGGTCAGGTCCTACCAATTCCTTTTTTCTCCAACGGATCACTTTGAACGGTCCCACTATTGCTCTCCCTTACAAAAACATTCTCAGTAGAAGAAACATTGATGGATTTTGGCTATACGTATGCTCCTAACCTCATCCATCAGAGGGCATCTGTTATGACTGAAATTTCGTCCGCACATGGCAACAAGAACTCAACATCGTCAAATAGTAATGAAGTAATCCATGGCACTGAATTAATTTCACAGCATTGCAAAAAGGTCAAAAACTATACAAAGTAACCAAAAATTGAAGGGCGCTTTACATAAGTTTGGTGCGCGCACACATGCACGGAACAGGAACGTACCATGTGCGCATACGCACATGATGCGCGGCTGTTGGCGCAAAAACCCGCGCACCTGCTAAATGGTGCATTTATTGAATTGGTCGGCCTCCCAACCACTTATGGATCATCTCCCAAGCCGATTTGACCCTCAAATATGAGCTGAATCCACATGGTAGGCTGGTCAAAGACCTAATGAAGCCCTAAAGAGCCCCTTTTCACACTTCAAAGGAGTTACATAATCACCCAATGCAATGCTATAAAAAGCCATGAAGAAACATCATTTTCTCAAGGAATTTCATGTAATGTTATGTTTCTTAGATTGTTTTAAGGACTCACTCCTTGGCTATTACACATTAGCACCATTTCATTGAGCTATCCACCTCTCCATTAAGTGGATTTGCTAGGAGTTCTTTCACCATCATTCTCATTTTCTCATTGTAAGGAGAGCAAGTTTGTGAGGGCCTCAAGAGCCTTCCATTGGAGGAATTAGGGACTCATAGTCCCCTTTCTTCATTGTGCTTTGATTTCATCAATTGATCAGCCTAAAAACATTGGTGATATTGGTCTTTTTGTGCTTGTTATTTCTTTATCCATATGCTCATGATTTTAGTTTGTATTAGTTTAATTCTTGCTTATAGTTTTGTTGTTCTTTTTCTAACTCTTTCCTCTATAGCTGTCATGCTCGGCAAGACCCAACTGGGCATGGAAGCACCCCTTATTTGCTCACCAAGGTGACGAATTGGGTGCAAACACCATGCATGTGAACCAAAAAGAGGAAAGTGGGTCACTTCCAATTTGAGGCTGCTCCAAGCCTCGTAGGGGGGTCTTATCCTTGACATATCTTGGAAAAAACAATTTCATTATTATTCAATATTGAATCAAAGGAAACTTCCCAAAACTTCCCAAAATACAGATAAGTCTATTTATGCTTTTAGACAATCCAAAAAGAACTATGTCCTTCTCACTATTTTCTGACATACCACATAATTAAAAGTCTCTAATATTGTCCTCATTGGTAATAAACCTTACAAAAGATGATTTTTTCATAAATTTACAAAACTGTGATGATGTTCTTGACAAAAACAAAAGAAACACACTGTCCTTAGACTTAGACGATATAAAATTGACCATAGATTATCAGAGAATCCTTGTAGACCTCCTCAAAATGGAGCCACCCAAGATTCTTCTCCAGTGCTAGTTTTGAAAGGTAGTCTACCATTGAATTGAACTGTCTATGGACATGTAGACCCTTCAACCATCTGAATTCAATTTTTAGTTCCTGAATCTTCACCTTCCATGGCCTTAAGTTGAGTGCTTCCAGTTGAGACTTCCCATCCAGCCAGTCTATGAAAACCCTCGAGTCACCAACCACCATTAAATATTCAATGTGGCATCCATTTTCAATAGAGAGGAGGGCCCATAATCCAAGAAGTTTTTCCTTAGTATTATTACCAACACCAACAACAAATGTTCTTTGAAGAAATGTTTGGTTTTGAACTTCAAAAAAATTCTTACACCACAAATGCCTCTTTCTGCAGCACCATAAAAGAACCCAATAGGATTATTATCAAAATAAACTGGGTTCAAAATGAAATCAATGCATTCACCTTTCTTTGGAATGGGAAAATTCTTGATAGCCAACACTATTCTTGAGGTGGTGGCCACATCATTCCTAGCCCAATCCTCAAAAAATATTTTGTTCCTATAATGCCAAATTCCTTAGAGAAAAATAAATGGAACTACACTGTGTCTAGGAGATGAAATAAACCAGCTATGAAGATTTCTTTCTAAAGTAGGAATGTTCCAAGATCACTCTAATTTTATTTTATTATAGACATTTTCCTAGATAGATTGTGAAATTGAACACTGAAAAAACAAATGCATTTTATAATCATCTTCATTCAAGCAGAGAGTGCAAACATAGGGACCTATACCCCCGTTGAGATTGTAATTTAACCCAGTGAGGACACGATCCTTTAAGAAGAGTCACATAAAGATAATTAACTTGTATGGAAGCTTAACTTTCTATAATGCTTGTTACCACCAAACTGGATCCTCCACCACATCCTAAGTTGTAAGAGCGTCATAAGCTAATTTGGCAGTCACTATTCCCAATGAATTACTCCATGTCTAGACTAAGAGGTTTGCATCACTTTTAATAGTAACACCACTATTTATTAACATTTCCAGATAGATAGACCATTCAATAGCCAACTCACCCACCAATCCAAGGTCCACTGTTGAAAGCCAATCTTGTGTATTAGAATAATTTAAAGAAGATATGTATGTGATATGTGCCAAGGAGTATACATGTAGGTCATTCAAATGTCGAACCAGAGCATCTGGCAGTTTGTACATGTGATAACAACATACGAAAGGGTCTTTTCCAATATGAACCCTAGTCCCATTCCCAACTGACCATGCTAGCCACCTATTCATTAGATGCAAAGAACCCATAAAATTCTTCCAAAATTTAGAAGCAACAGAAAACTTGTTATTATTAGTGCACAACCAAAATACAACCTCAACACCTTTCAAGTACTTTTTGATCAAAACCTTGCTCCATGGATAGAGTCGAAACAACCCCCCACAAAGGGACTTTGCATCCAGTGCTTTTTCAAACCCGTTCAATTTCTGAATTCCCCATCCTCCCAAATCCTTTAGCCTTGTAATCGAATCCCAAATGGATAAATGAAACCCAATGGATTTTTTAGCATCTTTCCATAGGAATCTAAAGAATATTTGACTGATGTTATCAATAATATTCAAAGCTACCTTTGCTAAACAGAGCCAATAAACCAACGTAGTTTGTAAAACAGAGTTGACTAGAAACAGTCTACCACTCAGGGAGAGCCATCTACTTGTCCAATGTCAAATCTTCTTCTCCACTTTCTGCAGTAGCCAATGCCAATCATTTACTCTATAATCATTTGGTTTTAGAAAAAAATCCAAGCTATTTCATCCTTTGATCCAAAGGAGAAACAAGCATCCCAAATATCTCTACTACTCTATTTTTAAATGTGTTTAACCTACACAGAATAGATATAGATAGAAAATACCACACACATTTGTAGAGAGAAATTGAGAAAGAAGAAGCAAGGGATAAATAATGGAAGAATTTTCATTAACCATATGAATAATAAATAATTTACGCATGATATACTCTATATAACTCAATCGATGCACACTGGAGGTGAATCCAATGCACCATAGTGGTGGTCTAGAGTGATCTGGACACAAATCAACAATTAGGGGGGTGAACTGCCACCTATTCTAGTCTCTCGAGCAATTACGAGAGTGAAATGCCACCTAGCTAAGTTAACTGGTCTACCAGTCTTCAGTTAACTGACTGAAACAGAGTGAAGTGAGGAGGAGATTACGGAATCAAGGGTAATGTGCTAGTCTAGTAATGATCCCAAGGACAATGTGCATTAGCTGGTGATGATCCCAATGTTGCATGGTGACAAAACCAATGCAGCATCTAGACTCCACTCAACTAGTCAAACTGAAGTGAAAACTGAAAAGAATATTCTCCTAGAGGAATATTCTCCCTAAAATTTAGTAGACTGGATAAATACTAATAAACATAGGAAAAACCTTAGGAAAAATAAATCCTAGGTGTGTGTGAAGTAACTCCAACACCCCACCTGAACATCACTATGGTGAAAATAAAGAATGGGTCTCAATAATGAGGCCTTGTTAGGTACGAAAATACAAAAAATACACTGAAATAAAGTGAGGAATGAGGGAAAACCTCATGGGAAAAACCCCCACTAAAGGTACAATGTATGTAAAAAGAAGAAATAATAGTTGCTAGGCAATTGTGTTCTTCACTCCAAGATGAATTCATAGAGAATGGAACTTTTGCTCAGTGAAGGACTTGGTGAAGATGCCCGTCATTTGTTTTGTTGAAGGAACAAATTGTAGGTCGATGATACCCTCGTGTACTAACTCCCTAGTGTAGTGCATTTGGATCTCTATGTGCTTCATCTGTTGCCTTTGAACTAGATCTCTGCAGAACTTCAAATTTCTCTGGTGTTCACACCAGATGAAGATCAGTCGATGGAACAAAATGTCCAACTCAATGAGAAAAATGTTGTATCAACATGACCTAAATGGTTATGTTAACTACCCCTCTGTACTCTGCCTCTGCTAAATATAGATCAATAGCCGCATGCTTCTTTCTTGACCAATAGATAGGCCCAAAACCAAGACTGAGTGAGTAACCATATGTGGACTTGTGATCAGTGTTATCGCTAGCCCAATCATAATCAGTGAACCTGATGATATCTAATGTAGAGTCTGTTTCATAATGAATCCCAAAGGTGATGGTTCCCTATACTTATCTAAGGATAGACTTTGCAACCTTCCAATGTAGCTTATGAAACTCCCACATGAACCTGTAAATTGCATCAACTACATAGGAGAGGTCTGGTCTGGAGTGTGTGAGATACAACAAGCTCCCCACTAGTTTTATGTACAGTGTGTTGTCAACCAGTGGAGTGTCCCCACCAACCTCAAGTTTGAGTCCTAATAGGAAAGGAGTCAGAGTAGACTTGCAGTCTGTCATGTGAAATCTCTCAAGGATATCTCATGCATACTTCGTTTGAGACAGTTTGATGCCTAATGCATCCTGAATGATCTCAATTCCAAGGAAGAACTATAGTGGACCCATGTCCATCATCAATAACTTGTCGTGTAGAATTCTCTTGATTGTAGCAATCGCTGAAGTCGAGAAACCGATGATCAGTAAATCATCAATGTACAGAGCTAAGAGTAGAAGTGAGTCAATCGTCATGAGCATGTAGACATTCAGGTCTGATTTACAACGTACAAAGTTCTATGACAATAGGTAGGAGTCCATCTTGGCATACCATGCCCTCGGAGCCATCTTGAGGTAATAAAGATATTTCGTCAGTCGAATTACCACAGAGAAATCCTACATAAATCCATGGGGCTTCTCCATATAGATCTCCTCAAAGAGATCACCATGAAGAAATGCATTCTTCACATCCATATGATGGACTTCCCATCCCTTGGTTGTCATAATGTAAAGTTCCAAACGCATGGAATTCGTCTTCACTACTGGATTGAAGGTCTCATCATAGTCAATGCCATGCACCTGCCGAAATCCTTTAGAAACTATCCTAGATTTGTATCTACTAATATGTCCATCCATTGTGCTTTTGGTCCTGTAGACCCATCTGCGCCTGAAAAGTTTCCTTCCTAAAGGAAGGGGAACCAGATCCCAAGTCTGGTTCTTGAGGAGGGATTCGTACTCCTCCTACATGGAAGATTCCCAAAAGGGATTTACAACAGCCTCACCATAAGACTATGGATTTGAAGACTGAACCAAGAAAATATGTTTGGAGGGAAATGGTTTAGTGGTACTGAGTGTAATAGGAGGCTCCTCAAAATCATATCGAGTCCTCCTAGTGTTGGCTGGATCACCAACAATATCCCCTTCATCCTGAAAAGTAGCATGGGCCCACTTGGGCCTCTTCTCTGGCTTTGCATCTTCATTTGGATGCACTGAATATGCATCTGACTGTACTGACTCTATCTTTGGATCATCAGAATCCTCTATATCAGAAATCTTATCTGAATAAGAGGCTACATGTTCATGCTCATCATCTCAAACAGGTGGAAGAATGAAGGTGCATGCATGCGGCTGTTGAGGTACATGTGAGCCACTTTCCTGGAATTGGACACTTCGCTCAATGATGATCCATTCCAAGGAAAGATCAATAAGTCTGTATCCCTTCACACCCTCAGGGTATCCAAAAAATATAAAATCTGTGCTCTTTGGATCAAGTGCTTTCCTCTTTTCAGAGGGAATCTGGGCCCATGCATGTGAACCAAAAAGAGGAAAGTGGGTCACTTCTAGTTTGAGGCTGCTCCAAGCCTCGTAGGGGGGTCTTATCCTTGACATATCTACAGGGAGATATATTTTGGATCCAGGTTTCACAATTAAGTTCTTCGGCCCATAATCTCTATGGAATTGACTTTGCATGTATAATGCAAGATGCCATCTCTTTTAGAAATATGTTTTTCTGCTCAAAAACTCCATTTTGCGGCGGAGTATAAGAAACTTTGTGCTGCAACTGAATCCTTTCCTCATGAAAAATTTTTTGGATCTCATGATTGACATAATCTCCCTCATTATCAGTTCATAGGACTTTGATTTTCTTTCCTAACTGTGTCTCAACCAGGGCTTTGAAATCTTTTAGGTGTTGAAAGACCTATGATTTTTTCCCGAGAAATTAAATCCATGTGAAACGTGAGAAATCATCAACAAAAACAATAACATACGTCGCTTTTCTAATTTATGGATTTGGAAAAGGTCCCATGAGGTCACTATGGATCATATCTAAAGGAGAGGAAGCTATTTGAGTCTTTCCTTTGTCGAATTTATCTTGAGGGTGTTTTCCAAGAACATGTCCCTCATAGATTCCTTTGGAGAAATGGATGTCTGGTAGACCATCAACCAATATTTTCTTTATAAGTTGTTGCATGTTTCTGAAATTCAAATGCATGAACCTTTCATGCCATATCCTACTGCTTTCATCGGCATGGGTAAGGAGTAAAGATGAATCTGAATCAATAAATTCAGAAAATGTATACAATCTAGATTGATGATTTACCTAACCGGTAGCAACCCTGGAATTGGTTTACATGTCATAGATGTCCATTTCATTAGGTGTGAAAATGAATTTTTTTTGGTTCCATAATTCATCATCTGATATAGAGAGAAGATTGACATAAATTTTGGGAATGTGAAACACATTCTCGAAGCTTCTGTTGGTGAGTTCAATCCTTCCTTTGTTGGTGACCTTGACTGGAGAGTTTTCCCCCATCAGAATAGGAGGAAATTTTCATGCATCCAATGAATAATAGTCTTCTTTTGTGACATCCATGTGATCTGATGCTCCTGAATCTACGATCTAAGCATCGAGAGAGGAGTTGATGGAAATCAAGGCATGGCTAGAATTGCGTTTCTTCAGATTCTAATCTTCTGGCTTCTTCTTTCTGGCACCCTCGGGGATGCGATATCCAATTTTGTTTTATTGATGTATTTGAGTCATTAGATCTATTTTGTTATGCATGCATGCAGATTCTGGATGTAATCCTTTATGGAAGTATGTTCATTTATGCCCTTTTCTTCCCTTTCCACCTTTGGATCTGGAGGCATCAATGAAGTGTTTTGACTACCCTTCCTTCTTCGAATTTGCATGAGCTTTCCTTTTTTCTTTATATTTAGATTTATAATATTGATGGATTCCATCTTGCACAGTAAGTGTCACCTCCCATTTTAGGCCAATTTGAATCATCATCATCCAAAGGTAGTGCCATCTAACCTTATCATAAGCTTTCCTAAGATCCACCTTTAGAATGAGAGATTTCATTTTCCTAGTTTTGACTGTGTGCATACACTCCTGAGATAGCCCAACACAGTCAAAAATCAACCTGTCTTTTAAAAACCCAAATTCTATGATGAGATACTAGAAGCCAACTTTTAGCCTATTGGCAATAATTTTCGAAATGAATTTATATACAAAATTACAAAGTGCAATGGGTCTGAAGTCATTTAAAGAGGCAGGCTTCAAATCTTTTGGGATAAGGGCCACAAAGGTGGCATTCAATAATCCAATGACTTTGCCAAATATTTTGGTTTCTTCAATAGCCCCCAGGAGTTCATTCCTGATAATATCAAATAAATGTTTGAATAGTTCTTGGGTCCACCCATTACGACCAGGACTTTTGTCCTTTGGCATTCTTGAAATAGTTTCCTCTACTTCCTCTAGAGTAACCTATTTCCCCACTTCATCACTTTCCTCATCTGTGAAAATACGAGGCACATCCTTTATAAATATGAATTGAGTAAGTGTATCCTCCTTATCTGCTTCTTTGTACATAGTCCTGAAAAACTTAAAATAAACAGACCTAAGATCAACTCGTGAAGTCAAATTGTGGCCTTCTAAATCAGTTAATACCCAAATAGTATTAGTCAACCTTTTATGTTTAGCAAATTTATGAAAATAATTAGTGTTCTTATCCCCACTTTGGAGCCAAATGGACTGACTTATAAGACTCCATGTTTCTTCATCCAACCTTAAAATATCCACTTTCTTCTTCTCTAAGGAACTAATAAGTTCTTTATTTGTTATAGAGAATAACTGAGAAGGAAATTTTCTAAAGATCTATCCTAATTATATGTCAATCTAACAAATTTCAAAATTTATCTTCTTATTTTTCTCAGTCAACAACTTTATCACTTCTTCTTTGAGTTTTTTAAGCTTCCTGACTATTAATCTCATCGCTAAAGTGTTCTCCCACTGAGCCATAGAGCTCCATCTTGATCGGACTAAAGTGATGAAATATGGTTCAGTCAACTAGGCCTTATTAAATTTGAAGGGAGAGAAGGTCTTGTTATCACTCCAAGAAACTCCTTAGGGTTGTAGGCTAAGGATGCTTGGTAACTTAGAAATAATGGTTTTTATGTGTTTGGGACAATGGGGTCTTTAATGATTTATGTAAGAAACAACTCATCACACATCTAAAGATACAATGCTTTCAGGAAACAATAATCAGATAAAATAATTGAAAGAGAGGATGGAGAACACTATTCTTGATTGCCAATACAAGTGAAGGTAGGGCTTAATACAAGACAGAGAGAAATCCTTTAATTTCAAGTCTACGAGCTCAATAAAGAGATAACAGTCTTTATGAACTAAAATAAACTGAAACAAAGTACATAAAATGAAAGATGGACAATTTTGATATTGAAAACGAAAGGAAATTGAACTTTATTTCTACAAAAAGAGTCTATACAGTGGCATAAAATATCTCCCAGTTTGAACCCTTGTCTCTTAGCAAAAATAGGCATTTATAGCCTCTTACAATCAGTTTTACAGATCCTAAAAACATGGATCTGTGTTTAAAAATAGCAATTCAAATGTAACTAAACAACTTGATAATAAAGATTTAACAACTAAACTATCATTCAGATTGTTTCTAATCTCAAAAATTTGCCATCTATATTCTTCAGCTCCTGGAATCTGCAATGTAATGAAACATGACAGGACACATGTCTTGATAGGTGGATTTCTTCAACGTTCATAGTTGATCTTTGAGGAACATTGTTTTGCATGTGGTTCCCAAAATTCTCTCGAACCTCTGATGCTGAGTCCTTTGCATGTGATCTGATATCCCCTTGATACTCTGGAACCTCTTTATAATATGTAAAAATTGACATGTTCTGTCCTTGGCTTCCAAAAATGTTTTTCTATCTTTCAACAGCTAACTCGTTTTATATTTCACTAGTTAGCTGGTGAAAGCACTGCCTTTCACCAGCTAACAGGTCATAAAATATCGCTTTGCACTGGTGAAAGCCCTGCCTGTGCCCAAAATGAGTTTTCACCTTCAAAATTGGGATTCCATCAAAACTCAATGTGTCTCTGATTTCTCACCTTGCATATTAACAATGACTTGAGCAAGCACCTTCAAATCTGTGTGGGACTTTTGGTTTTGTTTTTGTTTCAATCTTGTTATCTTCCTTTTAAGGCACTTGGCAAGCCACCATAGACTATTTTAATATTTGGTGATCTTCTGCTTTATTTTCTTCTCTTTAACACTTTCCCAGGCCAGTCTCTCAAACACAACATTGGTTTTTGCGAAGTTATCGGACAACTTCTTGTACCTATCTTTGATTACTCGTTCCAAAACCTCTTGCTGAGCGATTACCTCCTTCAAATGCTTGATTTTCTGAGTTTTCTTTGACTTGGAGATCTTTGATGTTTCTCCTTCCTCTGTATGAGTGAAGGTCTCATAATTCTGTGCACACTCAGTTGACTACTCAGGACTCTTGCTGACAGGGCTTTCATCTGTGTAGGACAAGTTTAATATGTTTGTTCTCTTCTCTGTAGGCTGCTCTTTGAGCTGCTCTGTAGTGGTTTCAAAGTTTAACCTTTTCTTTGACCTGTGGGACTTCACTCCAGAGATTCTATCTTCTGGAGGTCCTAGCAGAGTCCTCCTCTTCCTCGAACTTCTTTGAGGAGTCAACTATTTATTTGAACCTTTCCCCTGTTCATTTATGGGTTGAGTCTATGTTTCAAGGCCTTCCCAAAATAGAAAATGCTGCCAGCTCCTTCCCTGCTGTTTTAATTCCTCTAGAATGATCAATTTAATGAGGCCAAAGTGGCACAAAGTATTCTTCATGCTTAGGGGTTGAGCCCTAATCTTCTTACAGACCTTAGTTAAACTCTTATGTAGGAAAAAAGGTAAATTGAGAAGAGTTTTACCTATGAAATGGTCTAGGTGCTTGAAATGATACATCATGAGTTTTTCATACCTGCCCTCCGAGGTAATGTAGAGTTGGATGCCCTTAAACAGCTCCTTCCACTCCTCTTCTAGATAGGAAACTGGCATGCTCTTTTTCCATGCATTGTGCCTGAACTCTTCCTTCAAATAGGCTCTGAAATTTAAGTTTTTGGTGGGAGTGGTTTTGAGCCAACTCTGGCCCGATCTTGGTAGGCTGGTTGCTGCAGAAATGGTAGCTTCATCTACTATGATTTCCAAGGACCCCACATGAGCTTTATTCCGATCAAAAGTTTTGGCAAAAACCTCTGCTGTCGACTAGTGACAACCGTTCTGCAACCTCTCAACAAATTCAATGCAACCTGCATTTGAAAAGTGCTTCTATACTTCTGGATGCATCTGTAGGAAAGATAGGTTGTCTAGCTCTTTTCTGAGTAGAGAACCACTGCATCTCCTCGCCATTCTGTCACCCAAAATCTCAAGCGATTCTGCATACACAACACAGGAAACTGATATTCAGGCCGAGGTCTTGCGCTGTTGAAAGCACTCGGGAGTCGGCTCTATTTTTTAAACATTAGAAACTTAACCAACATTTTTGAATGATGCGTGATAGGGAAGCAATGATCAGATTTTTTGTTGTCAGCCCGGAAGTACATCCTCTGTACCTACGGTAATGGGTTTGAACTTGCCATCCTTGACGCCATGATTGTGGAGCATGAGTTTTTGAACCGGATCCGATTTGTAATCCAACTTGGACGTGGAACTCAAGTTTTCATGATTATCCACTTTCACCGTGCATATTTTTTGATTTCATGACGTGAGTTGAATGCATCATCATTTGATTTTTGAAACATGGATAAGCGCACGTGATTCCCGCTTTCTCTAGCCAATGGCTCGTGGAAAACGCCCCTTAGTTGTTGAAACTTAGCGCTTTCACCAACGCACAATCCTGTGGAAAACACCCCCTAGCTGTTGAAACTTACCACTTTCACTAGCACGTCACCCCGTGAGAACTGATCCTTAGCTGTTGAAAGTCTTCACTTTCACCAGTGCACAACCCGCAACAATGCTTCTTTGGATGTTTTGAAAATCAACACTTTCACCAGTGCACGAACCTATGGAAAGCGCTCCTTAGCTGTTGAAATTTGCCACTTTCACCAGCTAACACTCATCTTTTAAACACACGTTAGCTTTTGAAAGCAATTTATGAAAATTTTAAAGAGAAAACCTTTATGGGTCATCTTGTTTCCAAGACAAAAACCAAAACCTAAGTTTTGCAGCTAGAAAAACTCAAAACTAATTTGAGAAAACTACCAATAGCTATGCTATCTACCACAAAATGTGACCAAAGGGACGGGTTCATTTTGGGAGCTAACATTTGGCTCCAACTGGGATGGGCATCTCCCTGTGAGGTGACCAAGAACCTAGCTAGACTCAGTAGCCTTATTACAATTTAAAACAGAAATTTGAAAAATAGTTTTGCTAGTACCATTGGGCATGGAGTTATTGAAATGATAGAAATAAAGAAAAAGGAACTGAAAAAAAGACTATGTACAAGTAGAACATGGATTCAAAGGAAGCCTTATGAAAAATAGATCTTCAGGAAGCGCCCGTTGAAAGGGCCACCTGCTACTACCTCACCTGAAAGAGTTTGGAGAACAAAGGTGTTGTTCTGCTGCACCGTTGTTATGACAAAAGGACCTGTCTAGAGAGCCTCAAATTTGTCGTGTTTCCCTTTCTCCTGCCTTGCTGCATCCCACTTTAAGACTAAATCCCCTGTTTTGAAGACATTTGATTTGACTTTCTTGTCAAAATTTTCTTTGATTCTTTCTTGATGCAATTTTGTTTTTTCCAAGAGCTGCTCTCTAACTTGCTATAGTTCTACCAAATTATGAATTCTCCTGGTCAAATCACTTGGTTCAGAATCAGTTTCTTGTAATAACTTTGCAATCGGTAATGCAAGTTGAATAGGAAATATGGCTTCAGTACCATATACCAACTTGAAAGGAGATGTACCAATTGATTTCTTACATGTAACCCTGTCAGCCCATAAGAAAAGCTTCAGTTTGGAATCCCAACCTCTGGCATTTTGTCCCAGCAGCTTCTTTATAATTCTGACTAAACTCTTGTTGGATGACTCAACTAAGCCATTCCCTTGTGGATAGTAAGTTGTGGAATTCCCATTTCTTCACAAAATTTCACCAAGTGTTTATCTTTGAATGCAGCAGCATTATCAATGACTATTCTCTCAGGGCAGTTGAATCTGGAAAATATGTTTTCTTGCAGAAAGTTTATGATGACAGTATGATTGGCGTTCCGAGTGGGAATAGCCTCAATCCACTTTGTAAAGTAATCGATGGCAACCAGGATCCACCGGTGCTGACCACTAGAAGGCAGATGAATTTCACCTATGAAGTCTAGGCCCCACTGCTGGAAAGGCCCTGTGACCACTATAGGTTTGAGGGGAAGAGACTTTAATTGTTGTTTAACTTCTAATCTCTGACACTTGTCACATGTTTTCACAAACTCATATACATCTGAAAATAATGATGGCCAGTAGTAACCAGATCTTAAGATTTTGTGTGTTGTGGTTTTCCAATAGTGATGTCCCCCACATTCACTATTATGAAATTCAATCATGACCTTAGTTGCCTCTTCTTGGTTTACACACCTCAACAATAAACCTATGGGATTTTTCCAGAACAACAAGTTGTCATTGACGCAGAAATTTATAGCTTTGAGCTTCAAAGCCCTTCTTTGAGTCTTTGTCAAATCTGATGGGACTGATAAAGTTTACAGAAACTGAATAATATGACTATACCATTTGCAATAAGCTAAGTGAGATGAGATCTTCATTTCCTCACCTTCTTTGTTCTCTAAAGACTGAACATTTTCTGCATTAATACTCGTCAGATTTATTTCAAGCAGCCTACAATTTTCCTCTGCCAAAAGTTTGGCAAGGCCCTGACCCTTCACAAGTTTTGCTGGTTTGATTTCAACATCGAATTCAATCAATGTTGCTATCCACTTACTCCTTTTTCCATCTATGTCGGGTTGGACAAGCACATCTTTAACTGAACTGGAGGGAACGAAAGTTATTACCTTTGCCTGAAGAATGTAAACTCTAAAATATTTCAATGACTTGACAAGTGCATAGGCTTGTTTCTCCAATAATTCATACTTTACCTCTGCGTCCCTCAAGACCTTACTGAAGAAGGCAACCGGCTGCTCCTGATCATCAGCATTTTTCTACAAGAGTACTGCTGTGATTGTATCACTTGAAGAAAATGAAAAAAATGTAAAATACCTTGGAGAAATCGGGGCTGATCAAAACAGGGGTTGTTGTGATGGCTTCCTTGATGGCATTGAATGAATGTCTGGCTTCTTCAGTCCATTTTACCTCAGAGTCTTTTCTCAACATAGCAGTGATATGCTTTGTGAGTTCATCAAAATTTACTATAAACCTTCTGACAAAGTTTATAGTCCCAAGGAAAGACTGAATGTCCTTCTTTGATCTAGGAAGAGACAGATTTTTAATTGCTTCTACCCTCTTTGGGTCAATTTTAACCCCATCAGCTGAAACAATATGCCCTAGTAATTTTCCTTCCTTAAGTGCAAAATTTGATTTTTTTGTATTAAGAGAAATGCTATACCTTCGACACTTCAGAAATTTCCTTTTTAAGTGCTATAAATGAAGTTCATGGCTCCTTGAGAAAACAGTGATATCGTCAAGATAAATCAAGACAAATTTATCTTTCTCTCCAATGAAAGTAATGTCCATTGCCCTTTGGAATGTCACTCCTGCATTCATCAATCCAAAGGGCATCTTCTCATACAAAAATGTACCCCATGGAGTGGTAAAAGCAGTCTTTTCTTTATCATCCGGATTGACAACAATCTGGTTGTATCTGGAAAACCCATCAATAAAAGACATCACCTTTGATCTTGACACCTTCTGCATAATATGCTCCATTTTAGGCAGAGGGTAGTTGTCTTTCCTAGAGCACTTATTCAAATTTCTCAAGTCGATGTAGAGTCTGATCTCCCCATTCTTCTTCCTGACTGGTACGAGATTCACAATCCATTCTGAATACCTGAGGGGAATGATACTGCGAGCATCCAACAGTTTTTTAATTTCTCTTTCCATTGTAGGCAGAAACAAAGGGTTGAAGGATCTAAGCTTCTGCCTGAATGGTTTGGTGTCTTTATTCAAGGGAATCTTATGCTGAATCACTTCTGTGTCAAAAGTCTTCAAGTCATCATACTGCCAAGCGAAGATGTCTGCAAACTCCTTTAGAAATTCTCCATAATCAGCCCTTTGTTTTTCAGTCAAATGTGAGGCTAAGTTGACATGTTTAGGATCTTTCTCACTAGCCACATTATACTGCAAAACTTATGAATCTTTTTCCCCACTTTGCAATTTGACAGCCACATCGTTGTTATCAAACAACCATTCCAATGGGACCAAACCTTTAGGAATTCTGTTGGTAGACAGTTGAACTATTTCATGCGCTGCGATTTTTCTTTTGAACTTTGGCTCCTTGACTTCATGGTCATGTTCATTCTCCTGATCAATCTGCAGATCTGCAAACTCATCTATCACTGCAAGGAATCTAGTGAGTTCAACATCGTCTTCAAAAACCTTCCAAAATTTTACATTATCAGGGAGAGAGGGCCTATATTTAACTTGAATTTCGTAAGTTAATTTATGAGGTAGAGGGGGTATGAATGCACAAGCGGACACAGCCAATGAGTCAGCCAATTCATTCATTGCTCTAGGTACATATGTAATTTTAAAATCTGTAAAATCATGAATTGCCTTCAACACCTCATCTCTGTATGCCTTCAGCCTGACATGCTTTGCTTGAAAGGACTTATTCACCTACTAGATGATCAAATCTGCATCTCCAAACACCTGCAATTTTTTAATGCTTCTCTCTTTGGCTGCATTCAGCCCCAAAAGTAGTGCCTCATACTCAACAATGTTATTAGTCACTTTAAAATCGAGTTTAAAGGACAAATGAGAAGTTTTCTTAGAATGAGAAATGAATACCACTCCTGCTCCAGCTGACTCCTTAGTGCAAGCATCGTCAAAGAACAGGGTCCAAAGATCATCTTCTGCTATTTCTGTGGGCTGAACTATGATCTGATCTATGGGCTTTCCGATCAGTAATGTATCAGGCAGTGAATCATCAATTTGCAAAATACAAGATCCCATACCTGTGTCAACTGAATAGATAGGATGATTGGATGGATTTTTCTCGTCACTAATTACATATGCCAACTGGGATTCCCTCTATAGCCTTCTATTCACCCCTCCGAAAACAGGGATAGTAGTGTAGGAGAGATCCATTTGAAGAGTGCCACCTAGTCTCTTCATCCATGATCTTGATAATAGGCATCCAAATTTGGGAGGTATGTCGGCCACCACTATATCCATCACCATAGTCTTCATTGATGCTTGGGTTAAGGTTACATCCAAATCCTTAATCATCCCAAGACATTTGAATTTTCGAGAATCAAAAGAGAAAAGGTCATGATAAGACTTGGTGATCTCTAGCCCAAGCTCATCCATGACTGCCTTTGGCATCAAATTGTGCGAGGCACCGGAGTCCAACAAACAATTATGCAGCGTTTTCTCATGAATATTTAAAGAGATGTAGAAGGGAGGATAGCTTTCATCTCTGTCTTCTACCATTTGTCCCAGAGTAATGGTTGGCTTATCATCATAAATGTTGAGGATATCAGCAGAAAGGGATACTGATTGGGGATCTAGAGTTTTGAGGATATCCCTTTTGAACATTTCATTTTTCATCAGCTCAACTAGAGGAATAGGAATCTTAATTTTTTGTATTTCAGCCTCAAAATTGAAATAATATGGAACCTTATCAGCAACTTTATCAAAAACCTTTACCTTATTTGAAGGGACTTCCTGATTTCTTTGTTGTTCAACAGAAGGCTGGCTCTCTGGAGTTTGATGCTTGACAGGGGCAACAGTCTTCTTCGGAGGAGCTGATGCTTTCACTTTTGAAGAAATTGCTTGCTGATCCTCTGATGTCTGATCTTTTTTCTTAACAGGGGCTGTGCTCTTTTTAGGAGAGGCTGGTGCATCTTGTTGAGCAGTATTAGATTTGGATAGGAGGTTATATCTATTTTTATCTTTTTTTGTGAAAATGTCGTCACCCATAAGATCATCTTTTGTCTGTTCAGTCATCAATGATTCCTTATAGTCATGTTGTGTTAGATAAGACGTCCCTGTCTCTTCTCCAACATAATGAATGTCACCTTGTCCATCTTCTTGATCTTCACCATTGTCTTCGTCCATCACAACATTTTGAAGAGGGACCTTTATTCTCTGATCTTCAGTAAGATTCTTTTCTCTTTGTAGGATCTGAGTTGGCTAATTATTTCTTCTGAAGTTATTTGGATTTTGATTCGAATTTCTACCTGCAAAGTCATAAGTGCCTCTTCCCTTCACAGGTTGTTTATTTTCGATCTTGAGTTTAGATATCTCAGAGGTTATAGACTCTAGCATCTTGGCCATTTTATCAAGTTTTGGATCAGCATTTGATGAAGATAAGGCCTCATTCTTTGGTCTTCTCCTATCAGAATCTCCTTTCCGCTTCTGGGAGGCCAGAATATTAGATTCCACCTAAAGGGAAGCATCTTGCATGAGAGATAATGTTGGTGACCTCCTTTCTCTCAAAAACAAACAAAAATCTGAATCAAAAGCATCAGAATATGTGATCTTGGCAGAAGCATCTGACGGTTTTATCTCTGCTGGTATTTTTCCATACATCCGATTAAATCTGTTAGTGAATTCAGAGACTGACTCACTACTTTGTTTCCTCAAGTTTATGAATTCTGTGATGTAGTAGACAAAATCTCTTTTGTCACCCCAATGTTTCAGAAATGTCTCATCCAATTGCTCGATTTCGGCAATGGAACCAGTAGGGAGTTCTTTGAACCATTTCTTAGCATGGACATCTAGGCTTTGGACAAAGACTCGTGTCCAAACATCTTCTTCTTCAATATTAAGGTTCTCTGCATAACTGTAAAAAGCCTCAATATGTTCTTCAACAGACACATCGCCTTCGCCTATGAACTTAGGCATATATTTCTGATAGTCTCTCATTGGCATGGATTCTACTGGGTTTGGCAATATGAGTGGTGCATACCTAGCAGCTAGGATTTGTTGCATCTTAGTCAAAGGAGGTGGTGCAACCATAGCTATCAGAGGTGGGGAAAATGATAGTTTCTTCTTCAAGTCTTCAACACTGGAGGAATGTGAAAGAGGTGAATCTTCTAATGGGAAAGAGGTCTGATAAGAGGCTCTGTAAAAATTTGCAAGCTGTCCAGCTAAATTTTCTTCACCCTTAGCAGATAGCTCTTGGAGGAGATGTTCAACAGCAAGGAGGATAGTATAAATGTTCAAGTGATCTTCTTGATGCTGAGAGTGGAAAGACTCAAGGGAAGAAGAACTGTGGCTTCTTTCTAAAGTCTTAGATGTTTTTTCAATCAAATTATAGTCTATCAATTTATCATCACTAGGAATTTTCTATTGATCAAAAAGAATTTGTTCTTCTACAGTATTTACAGCTGTTTTTTCATCAGTGTTCTCTGAAAAGAACTCAAATTTTTCTATAGTAGATTTTCCAGAACTGAAAAGAGGATTACCTTTTGTATTTCAAGTTTGACCTTGAATCGTCTTTCCCTTCCTGAAAATTAATTCTGGATTGGACACTGGTGTGATCGGTGATTCTTGAGGATTCTCCCTAGTATTGATCCTATTAGGAGCCAAGATGAACTTATGGAGTCGCCAGATAGATGATTACAACCAACTGAAAATGTCTAATCTTTGTCTATCATCAAAGATCAGCTCTGTGTCGTATCCGAGGAGAGCAGAGATTGAATTTCGTCTCCCCGACAACAACGCCAATTTGTTATCACTCCAAGAAAATCCTTAGGGTTGTAGGCTAAGGATGCTTGGTAACTTAGAAATAATGGTTTTTATGTGTTTGGGACAATGGGGTCTTTAATGATTTATGTAAGAAACAACTCATCACACATCTAAAGATACAGTGCTTTCAGGAAACAATAATCAGATCAAATAATTGAAAGAGAGGATGGAGAACACTATTCTTGATTGCCAATACAAGTGAAGGTAGGGCTTAATACAAGACAGAGAGAAATCCTTTAATTTCAAGTCTATGAGCTCAATAAAGAGATAAAAGTCTTTATGAACTAAAATAAATTGAAACAAAGTACAGAAAATGAAAGATGGACAATTCTGATATTGAAAACGAAAGGAAACTGAACTTTATTTCTGCAAAAAGAGTCTATACAGTGGCATAAAATATCTCCCAGTTTGAACCCCTGTCTCTTAGAAAAAATAGGCATTTATAGCCTCTTACAATCAGTTTTACAGATCCTAAAAACATGGATCTGTGTTTAAAAATAGCAATTCAAATGTAACTAAACAACTTGATAATAAAGATTTAACAACTAAACTATCATTTAGATTGTTTCTAATCTCAAAAATTCACCATCTATATCCTTCAGCTCCTGGAATCTGCAATGTAATGAAACATGACAAGACACCTGTCTTGACAGGTGGATTTCTTCAACGTTCATAGTCGATCTTTGAGGAACATTGTTTTGCATGTGGTTCCCAAAATTCTCTCGAACCTCTGATGCTGAGTCCTTTACATGTGATCTAATATCCCCTTGATACTCTGGAACCTCTTTATAATCTGTAAAAATTGACCTATTTTGTCCTTGGCTTCCAAAAATGCTTTTCTAGCTTTCAACAGCTAACTCGTTTTATATTTCACTCGTTAGCTGGTGAAAGCGTTGCCTTTCACCAGCTAACGGGTCATAAAATATCACTTTGTGCTGGTGAAAGCCCTGCCTGCGCCCAAAATGAGTTTTCACCTTCAAAATTGGGATTCCATCAAAACTCAATGTGTCTCTGATTTCTCACCTTGCATATTAACAGCGACTTGAGCAAGCACCTTCAAATCTGTGTTGGACTTTTGGTTTTGTTTTTGTTTCAATCTTCTTATCTTCCTTTTAAGGCGCTTGGCAAGCCACCATAGACTATTGTAATCTTTGGTGATCTTCTGCTTTCTTTTATTCTCTTTAACACTTTCTCGGGCCAGTCTCTCAAATGCAGCATTGGTTTTTGCGAAGTTATCAGACAACTTCTTGTACCTATCTTTGATTACTCATTCCAAAACCTCTTGCTAAGCAATTACCTCCTTCAGATGCTTGATTTTCTGAGTTTTCTTTGACTTGGAGCTCTTTGATGTTTCTCCTTCCTCTGTATGAGTGAAGGTCTCATAATTCTGTGCAAACTCAGTTGACTGCTCAGGACTCTTGATGACATGGCTTTCATCTTGTTGCTCTGGTTCTGAGTCTGTGTAGGGAAAGTTTAATATGTTTGTTCTCTTCTCTGTAGGCTGCTCTGTGAGCTTCTCTATAGTGGTTTCAAAGTTTAACCTTTTCTTTGAGCCGTGGGACTTCACTATAGAGATTCTATCTTCTGGAGGTCCTGGCAGGGTCCTCCTCTTCCTTGAACTGCTTTGAGGAGTCAACTATTTCTTTGAACCTTTCCCCTGTTCATTTACGGGCTGAGTCTGTGTTTCAAAGCCTTCCCAAAATAGAAAATGTTGCCAGCTCCTTCCCTGCTGTTTTAATTCCTCCAGAATGATCAATTTAATGAGGCCAAAGTGGCACAGAGTATTCTTCATGCTTAGGGGTTGAGCCCTGATCTTCTTGCAGACCTTAGTTAAACTCTTATGTAGGAAAAAAGGTAAATTGAGAAGAGTTTTACCTGTGAAATGGTCTCGGAGATTGAAATGATACATCATGAGTTTGTCATACCTGCCCTCTGAGGTAATGTAGAGTTGGATGCCCTTAAACAGCTCCTGCCACTCCTCTTCTAGATAGGAAACCAACGTGCTCTTTTTCCATGCATTGTGCCTAAACTCTTCCTTCAAATAGGCTCTGAAATTTAAGTTTTTGGTGGCAGTGGTTTTGAACCAACTCTGGCCCGATCTTGGTAGGCTGGTTGCTGTAGCAATGGCAGATTCATATACTATGATTTCCAAGGACCCCACATGAGCTTTATTCCCATCGAAAGTTTTGGCAAAAGCCTCTGCTATTGACTGGTGACAATCATTCTGCAACCTCTCAACAAATTCAATGCAACCTACATTTGAAAAGTGCTTCTGTACTTCTGGATGCATCTGTAGGAAAGATAGGTTGTCCATCTCTTTTTTGAGTAGAGAACCACTTCTTTTCCTCGCCATTCTATCACCCAAAATCTCAAGTGATTCTGCATACACAACACAGGAAACTGATATTCGGGCCAAGGTCTTGCACTGTTGAAATCACTCGGGAGTCGGCTCTATTTTTTTAACATTAGAAACTTAACCAACATTTGTGAACGATGCGTGATAGGGAAGAAATGATCAGATTTGATGTTGTCATCCCGGTAGTACAGCCTATGTACCTACGCTAATGGGTTTGAACTTTCCATCCCCGACGCCATGATTGTGGAGCATGAGTTTCTGAACCGGATCCGATTTGTAATCCGACTTGGACGTGGAACTCGAGTTTTCATGATTATCCACTTTCACCAGCGCATCGTTTTTGATTGCATGATGTGAGTTGAACGCATCATCATTTGATTTTTGAAACGTGGATAAGCGCACATGATTCCCGCTTTCTCCAGCCAACGGCCCATGGAAAATGCCCCTTAGCTGTTGAAACTTAGCGCTTTCACCAGTGCACAATCCTATGGAAAACGCCCCCTAGCTGTTGAAACTTACCACTTTCACCAGCGCGTCACCCTGTGAGAACTAATCCTTAGCTATTGAAAGTCTTCACTTTCACCAGCGCACAACCCACGGCAATGCTTCTTTGGATGTTTTGAAAATCAACACTTTCACCAGCGCACGAACCTATGGAAAGTGCTCCTTAGATGTTGAAAGTCGCCACTTTCACCAGCTAACACTCATATTTTAAACACACGTTAGTTGTTGAAAGAAATTTATGAAAATTTTAAAGAGAATACCTTTATGGGTCATCTTATTTCCAAGACAAAAACCAAAACCTAAGTTTTGCAGCTAGAAAAACTGAAAACTAATTTGAGAAAACTACCAATAGCTATGCTATCTACCACAAAATGCGGCCAAAGGGACGGGTTCATTTTCGGAGCTAACAGGTCCGATCAAAGGACTCATCAATTTGAAGACAAAAAGGATTATGATATGAGAGTGTTGATTTTAAAGTCCATGACCGGCATCTTCCCAAGCTCCCTAACATCCCTTCATTTATGAGGAAATGATCTAGTCATTTTTAAATACCTGCAGTACCCAACCTACCATTCTGCCAAGTAGGAATATTAGGGAAGGGAGGGACAACGACCAAACCAACAGATGTGAACATGTTTGGAAAATAAGTATACAAAGGATCCAACCTAGCATGATCACCCCATATATCTCTTGAAGTTATTGTAAGGTTCAATTCACTACCAATGATTAATCCCCCTTCCATAAGAAAGCCACAGTCCAGCAAGGGCTTCCAAAAGTTCACTATATCCTTATATGGGCCATAGTAATTTTGTATTATGACCTTCTTAGTGACATATTTCAGCTGACCCTAAAGAAGGATACCTGCATTGGTGGCAAAATCACGCAGGTCATCACTTCTAGGGTTCCATCTAGAGAGTAGTCCCCTAGAATCACCATTTGGACTCATAGCTACACATTCCCAAAAAGGACAACATTTAAGGAGAAATTAATTTCCTTATCACTAACTGCCATGGTTTCTTGAAGGAATATAATATCAGGTTGAACATATGCGATCTGATGTTTGAGGGATAAAATTTTGTTAGTGATCTGAATTATTTTCGGCATGAAATGAGATCGGAGATATAATAAAGAAATGCATAGAGATATCACAGATATTCAATAATATAACATAAATATATCAGAGATGCAACCATAAACACAGAGATACAGTAATACACAATTTCTATTAATGAAATAAATGTATAGAGACTGTAAAAATACAGAGTGAAAGACTCACTAGAATGCTGGCAACTTATCTCTGAGAAGAGATGTGATAGCTACTCGCATTCACAAGAAGATGATTACAATGAGGCTCTGAAGGCCTTTTTACAATAAATAGGAATTCCAACAACCCTAGACATCAAAAAACCTAACCCTAGGAGATGAAGCACCAAAAGTCATGTGGGCCCCGTTTGGGTAAGTTAGTACATCAACTTCCCGAGCTCGTAACTTTTGCATATGATCTATGTTTTAGGTGTATGATAGCTCATTGGAAAGGTATCGTCGAGGAGATTCATTTTGGGGGCTCAATCATGCCTTCGAATATCATTGACAACCTCGATATCGAAAAACCTTCATTTAGGCCCTCAAAATGTCCTCAGAAGTTAAAACCTGCTAAAAATAGTAAATTGCCAAAATTGCCAGAAAACTTCTTTGAGCTAGTCAGAAAAGGTGGGTGGCCGCCGATATCCACCTGGATTAGTTAGGGCCCCTAATCCCCCATAAATTGAGAGAAAAATAATCATGGAACAACCCCAGAAGAGGGTTTCATTTCTCTAAGGGCCCTATGGGGAGAGGAAGGAAAATGATGGGATATTTCACCAGATAGTGGAGGGATAAAAGGTGCAAGACCTCCATCTATTGCCCCTTTCCCAATTTTGACATCTCTTTTTCCTATCTTTTTTTTCACTATGACATTAGATCTAACAACAAGGCTAGGAGGATATTATAACTTGTTAGATTCCATTAAAGGGGTGACTGAGAGGACCTCTTTATAAGTGGGGACATGTCCAATTGATCCTGTTAAATCCTTCGTTATCTCAAGGGAGCAATGATTATTCCTATGTAATGGGTCAAATTCCAACAATAGTGGTTGAGTGGATTATTCCTCAAGGCCAATAATATCGAGCCCCTTATCAATGAACAAATGAGCTTAGGGGGTGGGAAGTGTGTTCTCAACAGTGGAACCAAGAACTTCCACCCCAACCAAACAAACGACAGGAGAGACTTGGTTGATGAAATCTGCTTCGGCTTGAATGTGAGCTTCCAACCCTTTTAAACACAGTCCCTTCCTTGTGGGATCCTTCTTGAATTTATTTAGTACTAAGTCCCAAAACCCCCAAAAATATCTACAAGTCAATCTTCATGATAAATGAGGGATCTCCTGTCATCTGTAGATAGAGTGTTAAAAAAGGAAGGATAAAATGTAGACATTTTACCTAGAAAAGAGTCATGCTAGAAAGTAACAACATCAGGATCAAGGATGGAATGATAGCTTAAAACCCTAGGAGAGTCCTCCACACAGGTCGAAACATCAAGGGACTTCTTCTCAGTGGGGCGCTTATCTTTTAGGCGACCCGTCTGCTAGCAAGAGTGACAACGAAAGGGTTCTCACCAATAGTCCGGAGAACCCATAAAGGAGGATTCTCCCAAACATATTTCGATCTTGTTAGGAAAACCCAGCTCCAGATCCATTTCTACCAGTACCCAGGCTAGCCTCTTATTATTCCACCTTAAGGAATTCTCCTCAAAATACACAAATCTTCCAACCGAATTTGCAATTTCTATGAAAATACGCACTGACCAGAGTTCTAATGAGAAATCAGGAAGGAGAATCCATAAGAATCTACCCGAGAAGGTGTCCATGAAAGGGTTGAAGCCTGGTTGCCAATGTTTGATCATGAGGACACCTTGGCTCAAGATCCATGGATGAACTAGTATTTTTTGCAGGTCTTCTTCCACTAGGAAATGGAAGGCAAGCCAATGATTTGAGAGTAGACTATACCTTGGGAAATAACTGAAATGTCCCCAAGGCCAATAAATCATGTCTATGAAGTATAAATCTTGCATTAGGAATTGTAATTATGTTTTATAGGCTGGTGAGCCAAGTTTATATAAGCTGGTGGGCTTATGTGATTATTAGGCCAGAGAGACTAATTTTTGTACATGTAATGGTGTACATTATTAATGTAAAAACATATTTGCGTGTGGACCGACCACGATGAATGAGTCATGGGGGACTAAGCTTCCACAAAGATTGGGTAGGGAGAGGGGGCTGAGAGGTTGGAAGAGGAGCTAAGCTGGGGGGGCTTAAACCCTTGAGAATAATATTAAATTATTATTCTAAAGTGATGCGTGAAACGTGTTTCCTGGATCCCAAATCCATGGAAGGGGAAACGCATGCCTAAAAGCGCACACCAGCTGATGAAGCGCATGCAGCCTCATGGGCGATGCATGTCGGCCCAGGCGTATGCAGTTAAAACCTAAGAAGAGATCCATGTTGGGGGTTCATCCGACATTCCTCCATCCATCACCTGAGTCAATAGTCTGTTCTCGATCCTCCATCAAAAACTGGTGGGTGTCCAAGAGAGACCTATGTCTGGTGTTCGTACTTAGATCCATCACCTAAACCATCTAAGCCTCTGTTTCAAATCTTTGTGTACCCTTATGAATTTTTGAAACCAGAACCAAGAAGCCATCCTGTGTTGCCAGTTGAGAAAACCAAAGTGTCCCGTAATTGTTGAGCCTTGTTATTCTCTCACACCTATCTGTAGTCATATTTGGGTGTTCGTGTCTATGTTCCAGTTGATTGTTGTGGCCATGTAGTCCTTGATTGTGGGTGGCTTGTTGGCCAACGTTTACAACACTCTCTCTAGGTCAGAGAGGTGTTTGAGGTTGAAGGGACAGGTTGCCTGGCCTGTAAGCGACCTCTCCAGGTGAGAGAGTGTGCAGAGGAGGGAGAGGGATCTTGGAAGGAACCCTGTAGCTACCACAGAGCTCAGAGATTTCCGGTCCAGTCTATTGCTGAAGCCCAAGGCAAGGGAAGTTAGCAGCCAAAGGACTATCTAGATGACGGTGAAGGTGTATACTCTTGGGGTGGGACAGGCATGTGGGGAAGGAGAGTCTTTGGGAAGTGGGCATAAAAGGTTCTTGGGAGAGAATACTCCTTGTTTTACGTGTATTCTTCCTATAAACCTTGCCTAGCCTAGGAATCCATACCCGATGGAGCTTAGTCCTAGCTTAGGGGTCACCTACTGCTGAGAGTGATGAGCAGTGCGGTCTAAGGCTGGGAGGTTCATGGGAGGTCTACATGTAGTTGGTGAATTACATCTAGTCTAAATGATAAGTATATACATGCGTATAATTTCAATTTAATATGCATGTCTGTGATTCTAGCAATGTTTACATGTAATTCCGCTGTATTCGTGAATTATTGTTAATGCCGTGGATTATGGATGCTAATGGTATTAATGTGCTTACATTGTGTTTAACTGTTATTAAGCAATTGTATTTCATAAGAATGCATAATATGTTATAGTAGTGTTTTTCTGCGTAGTAATGTTGGCTCGACCATGGCGTTGATGGTTGGGGACATTACAGTATGGTATTAGAGCTTGGTTTCAACATTGAGCCTGGATGGGCTTGATAAGTGGTCTTTGGACTGAGGTTTTGAGAACAAATTGTGTCTAGAGGACTAATTTCATACCTCAGAATGTTTCTGAGTGTCAACGGACTACTTGACCATGTTACAAAGCTCAGGAGGTGTAGCAGTATTATAAAACTACAACTGGTGTGGTATATGGCCACAGTGAGAGAGAGAACTCCACACCAGAAGTGTTGGATCCATAGAATCTATTCAGGAGGAAAAGAGAACCCCCACAACCGTCAAATCTGGAGAATGTGCACAAGGTTTAAAAACCTTTGGAGTTGCACAAGAGTGTGGAAATCGTGATACGTGAAATCCCAAATTCGTTAGGACCATCCATCGGAAGGATGCATGGAGAGCAATCATCCTTTCTCTGACTTGTGACTTGAAATGGTCTAAGGGTGAGTTCATGAGAATTCATGAAATGATAATTCATGATTGGATCACAACCTTCGATCTAAGAGGGGTCTGGACCTCGTGACACACAAAATCTTGATATGTGAAATGCCAATGAGATCTGAGTCATCAGATCGTGGGGAATCAAGACTACTGGATCATTTTATGAATTAATGGATCATGAACTTGGAGCACAGGCCAAATTCTTGGTCACTCCAAGTCCTGAATCATGAAAGAGATTAACAAGGGTAGAATCAGATGGTGGAGCGCTTCCAGGAAGAAGTGCCGAAATCCCATGAGCCATTGGATCTAGCCAACTAGCGAGGAAGTTAGGGATGAAGATATTTGATAGGTGTAAGCTTAGGAGAGATCTGGATCATTGGATCAGGGGAGACTCACAACTGTTGATCTCATACATCGAATTTCCATATCGAAATTCGGGGATTGAAGTGAGAAGAAATTTGGAGTCGCTGCATCGTGAACTCCCGGTTACCGAAAACCCGAAACTCGAAGTTTCGAAGTCCCGAAATCTTTGAAGACAGAAGAACCATAGTGGATTTTTAACCATTGGATGTTGGGTAAACGTGGACCGTCGATCCACCCGATTTACGCAAATTCGGTAAATTTACCAAAATGAGATATGAAATCTCTTTTACCTGAGGGGGCTCTTCAAGCTCTTCCCTCCAATCTACCTACCCTATTCAATTACATTGAATGGCTTGTCTAGTCCAGCATCTGGATCTAGATCTCAACCTTACAAACATTAAAGGCCTATCTACCTAATGCCTGCATAAAGGCACGGCTCCATGGCTCAACAACCTACATTCAATTCAAAATAAAAGATGAGGGTTGTGCCTCTCTTCAGCTTTGAATGCATGCGCTTAACGTGGTTGGTTGGCTGGCTGGCTGACATGGAGAGATGCTCTTTCATAATACTCCTCATCTGCAAAATTCATGAGCTCCTACTCATGAGCTTCCCATCTTAGCTGTTGAAATCCCCCCTAGATCCCAAACCATCCTCTGGAGTTGTCCATGCACTCCATACTACTGTTGTTGTTGCTGCTTCTGCACTCTTGCTACTGCTTCCTCCTTCCTTCTGCTCAGTCTCTCCTCACTGGCAATCCTTGCTAACCTCAACATCAACCTTCTAATCTCCTTGATTACTGCATCCATCTGCTCTAGTGGCTGGTCCTATTTTTGCAGTCTCCCCCAGCTGCAAAAATTTTTGGCACATGGGCAGATCACTATGATCTCCCACGCCTTCTTCTTTATCTTCGTCTGTGGCCTCAAGTTGCCACTTTGCTGTAGAATTCAGTTCTGCAGTCTCTTACTGACTGACTTTCTATTCAGTCACCTTCTCTAACAGCTCAACTTCTGCCAGTTCTCCTGCTGGCTCTAGATTGTTCAGCCAATCCTCTAACATCTCTAGCTCCATCTCCCATGGAGTGATAAATCTACCTTCCTGCTCTTTGGCTTCCTTTGCTTCTAGATTCAGTGCTACAGCTTCCTCATCTTCCTAGCTAAATATGTTGAGACACTCCTCAGAATGCTCATTTCCCTCTTCTGCTTCTACTTGGGCAGATTCCAAAGTCTTCTCCAATTCTTCTTTGACAGTCACAACCGACTGTTCTGCTGTTGTTGTTGCACCTGCAACACAGATTTCTGCCTCCTCCTGGGTAAGTGGTAGAAATACTTTGATTCCCCCAATCATCATAATATTATCTTGATCTTCCTCCTCGGTCAGTTGTACCTGCTGATCCAAACTCACCTTTGAGTTCATCTGCTTTGTCAGCTCCTCAGGCTAATTCCAATTCACCTGCTCATCCTTGCCCACCTGGCAATATGGGATGCTTCCATTGCCCTCTTGGCAGGTTATGAGATCCTGCAGTGACCTCATATCATTGCCCAGCTGGCAATGTGAAATTCCTCAGCTGTCCTCTTGACAGTATCTGAGATCCCGCAGTGATCCCAACTCATTGCCCACCTGGCAAACTGGAATTTCTTCTCTGCCCTTCTGGCAGTTCCTGAGATCCTCAGCTGATCCCAATTCATTTTCTCCATCATTGATACCTCTCCCAGTCTCTGTTTCGCACACCTGAACCATTTCCTCTTCTGGTCCATTGAGGTTTTCAGCATACCTCAACCATCCTTTTAATAGCCTGCGCTGCCCTATGACCATCAACTCCTTGACTGGCCATTTTGTTTTCAGCTTCCTCATGGGCCATTCAGGCATCCATCTTGACCTCTTATCCTGCCACATCCATAGTTCGAGCTTCTCTATATCTTCCCTTATTTCATAGAGCTCTTTATCCATTTCTGCAAGCTTTTCTTCTTTGCTCTTCCTCCCAGCATGCCTATGGTCTTCAGTAACCATGGTGCTATCTCTGTCTACTTTCCTAGCAAACCTGCTACTGTCACTCTGCACCAAGAGTGTTACTAGCTTCATCCTACAGTCTCCCTGACTGCCTTCTTGATTGCTGCCTACTTGCAAACAACCATCATAGAGTCTCCAGCGCTCTGTCTCCTTCCTTTACCTTCTCCCTTCACCTGAAATATACAAGTGAAATTCCCGCTCTGATACCACTTGATGTGTATCAGAGCGCTCTTTATCTCTTGCTCCTCTTGCCTGAAATATACAAACAAGAATCTAAGAGCTCTGATACCACCTGATGCAGGCGTGATTTACCTCTGCCTCGACAAAGGCCTCGCCCGCAGGATCATTCAAATTCCCCTTCGAGATGAATTATCTCTTTGGATTCCTTGCTGGGATCCCTGATGAAAACCTGATCCATAGGTCCTTCTCTTCTCCCTGTCATAGCCTCTGCATGTTCCTATGACTTTTCCCCGGCTCAGTTTCGAGTTCCAGGGTTTCGTGATCCCCGACGTCAAGAGTTCCTGTTCTCTTGAATCCTCAAACTCCGACTTGCTGATGCGCCCTTTTTTTTCCTGAGCCCCTCCTAGCTATGACGTGGTCCATGTGACCACTTCTCATAATACCGTAGCCTTATCCTTCTTTAGGGGTTTTGGGCTTCAAAATCTCGATGTGCTCCAACTCCCGTTATCCCTCCGACTAAGATTATGGTCCATGCAACCACACCTTCATATGACCACAGTCATACTTTCTATTGGGGCTTCGGACTTTCCAATGTCGAAACGCATTTGTCCTCAGGATTCGCGATCCCTCGAATCCTGATTTCCCATTATACTAATAGTTGGCCCCCATAATGGATGATCCAGACTTGTGTCGGGGTTTTCAGGGTGGACTTACCCAATCTCCTGTCCACGGGAATGTCAATATGCCGATTCCCGACGCCTCACGATATCGATATGTGTTGGGACTTTCCTTGGGACTTTTCTCCTCCTGTTCACAAGGTTAACTCCCTCGCAACTCTCTACAGATCCGACGGTTGTCGAGTCTCTAGATCAAGATCCAATGGTCCAGATTCGTTCTTCCTATGCGCTTACTCCAAAGGCTAAACTCCGAGAATCTTTACCCGATCCGACGGCTGACGGATTCTTTACTCTAGATCTGACGGTGCAGATCGTTCCTTCCTCTACGCTCCTCCTACTCCTTTGTGGACGTGAAAACCAATGGTCCATATTCTATCAGCTGATCCAATGGCCGATGCTGCTCCTTCTGAGCTCTTGGCACTTTCCTTCTCTTGCTTGGTTGGATTTCCAAGTTTCCAAAGGCCTCGACCTTTGCTTTCCTTCCTCCTCTGTGAACTCTTCACACTTCGAGCTCCGTCGCACGTATAAAAGATGTTGACCTCTTGAGATTATCCTCGAATCCCCAAGGGATTCTTTGACTTCTGCGCCTCTGTAGAATCTTCACACACACCAAGTGCTATATCTCCTGAGCTTGTCAAACACTTAGACCCCTAAGGGATTTTATCCTTCTTTCTTCTCTTGTAGATGGAGAAATATGGATGCCCTCCTGGCTATCCCTCTACTCAAGCAACCTATTGCTGAGTCTATCAGGGTATTCAGTAACCCTATGAAGATCCCTCAGTGGACTCTTCCTCCAAATACCAGAACTCAAAGAGTTCTCTTCTCCTGTGCCTGTCTGCACACTTACTCAATTCCCACCTGGTAGAGTGTCTTCTCTCACAGAACATTCAACAGTTCTGTCTTCTCCTGTGCACCTATGCACCTGCTCAATGCCCACTTGGCAGAGCTCTCAGAATCCTTAGTGATTTTGGTCCTCCTTAATAGCTCACAACAGAGTTCTTCTCAATGCACCCCTGTGCATATGCAGAGGTCTTTCTCTGAGTTGTTGATTCCAATTCTTGTGCCGAAACACGTGTTTGTCGAACCTGCAGAATTCAGAAGTGCTTCAATGCACCGGTGTTCAGAGACCGCAGTACTTTGTCACACCCTCCTAGCATGAAACCACAAAGAACCTCAAACCTAAAATCAAAACAACCTGCAAATGCCTAGCATACATCTATAACATACATAAAATAACACTCACAGACACCCACATAACACATAAATACATGCAGGAAAAACTGCTCTTTGTATTAATTATGGAAAATTCCTGTATTTACAAGGTGTTCCTGAGCACGGCCTGTAACAAGGTCTCGGCTCCTCTCTTCTACTCTCTACTTGTAGATTATCCTCTATTCTAACTTACAACTACAAAAACCTACCAAAATGAGATATGAAATCTCTTTTACCTGAGGGGGATCTTCGAGCTCTTCCCTCCAATCTACCTACCGTATTCAATTACATTGAATGGGATGTCTAGTCTAGCATTTGGATCTAGATCTCAGCCTTACAAACATTAAAGACCTATCTACCTAATTCCTGCATAAAGGCATGACTCCATGGCTCAACAGCCTAAGCAATTAAATTACATTCAATTCAAAATAAAAGATGAGGGTTGCGCCTCTCTTCAACTTTGAATGTGTGCGCTTGACGTGGCTAGCTGGCTAGCTGGCTAACGTGGAAAGATTCTCCTGCATCAATTACCACCTCCTATTGGGGATAAGATTCAATATGATGACCCAAAGACTATGGAAGAAACGATAAGAAGAGTGAATTGCTTATTTGAACAACAAAGAGAAAAGCCTACCTTTTGGAAGGCTTGGGATGACCAAAAAAAGTTCAAGAGAGAACAGAGGCAGAAGGGAAATAAACCACCCTTTTTCAGAAACAGTCCTCAAGTACATCTATCTCTTAGAAAGCCCGGGAATGTTGAAGTGAGTGGGCAAATGTCAAGGCCACCACCTATGGAATGTTGGGGTTGTAAAGAAAACCATAGGTACAGAGATTGCCCCCACAGAAATGATAAAGTAAGAGTTCTCCACAATGTTCAGAAAGATGAAACAGTGGAGGACATGGGTAGTAGAATTCCAAGGATCTACGCAGCCCTGGACAACAAGCAAGATGAGTATCAGTTGCACATGATTGAAGTAGAAGGTATGATCAAAAACCAACCATTTACTATTTTAGTTGATCTAGGGGCTAGCCATAATTATATAGACCCTAGAATGGTAAAAAGTTTGCATTTGATAAGAAGCAAACATGAAAAGTCTTGGTTAGTGCAGCTAGCTATAGGAACCAAGAGGAAAGTCATGGAGTTAGGCAAGTCCTATCCTGTAGACATGAATGGACTGAGCATGAAGGTTGATTTGAACATTTTGTCGTTAGGCTCTTATGACTGTCTAATTGGGATGGACTAGATGGACCAGCACCATGCCATCTTGGACTATCGAAACAAGACATTCACTTGCTTAGATGAAGAAGGGAATCAGAGAGCCGTCTAACGAATTTCTAGAGTTGTTACTATTAGAGAAATCTTAGCAATGCAGCTGAAGAAGTGCTACAGAAAAGGCTATCAATTATTTGCAGCCTATGTGGGGGAAATGCCTAAGGATAAGGTGTAAAGTATTGAGGATCATGAGGTACTTAAAGAGTTCGAATATGTATTCCAGGAAGTACCTATACTACCTCCGAAAAGGGAGATCGATTTCTCTGTAAACTTGATTCCTGGAGCAGCTCCAATGTCAAAGGCTCCGTACTGGATGAGTGCGCCAGAACTGAAAGAGTTGCAACTGCAGTTTGAAGAACTTCTTAAGAAGGGGTATATATGCCCAAGCATGTTGCCTTGGGGTGCCCCGGTCCTATTCATAAAGAAGAAGAACAGAATGCTGAGATTGTGCATCGATTTCAGGCAATTGAACAAAGTAACGGTGAAGAACAAGTATCCTCTGCCGAGGATTTATGATCTCTTCGATCAATTGAAGGATGCAAAGGTCTTTTCGAAAATAGATCTAAGATCAGGATATCACCAAGTAAGAATAAAATATGAAGACATCAACAAGACTGCCTTTAGAACAAGGTATGGTCATTACGAGTTCACAGTGATGTCGTTTGGACTGTCAAATGCACCCACTGTTTTTATGAGCTTGATGAATGCAGTATTTAGAGACTATCTAGACAAGTTTGTCATCATCTTCATGGATGACATTCTGTTGTATTCCAGGACTGAAGAAGAACACGAAAAACATCTAAGGATGGTGTTGCAGGTGTTAAGAGAGCACCAACTATATTCCAAGCTGAGCAAGTGATTGTTTTATCAGGAACGAATCCATTACTTGGGACATATTATCTCGAAGGATGGGATAGCGGTAGACCCTGAGAATATTGAAGCCATTAGATAATAGTCAGTGCCAAGGAATGTAACAAAAGTTAGATCCTTCATGGGATTGGCTGGTTATTACAGAAGGTTCATCACAGGGTTTTCCAAGATAGCTCACCCTATCACTTCCTAACAAAGAAAGGGGAAATAGTTTCACTAGACAGAGGGATGTGAGAAAAGTTTCCAGTGATTGAAGCAACTGTTAACCAATGCTCCAATCCTGAGGATTGTAGATCCAAATGCAGATTTCATAGTATGCACTGATGCATGCAAAGAAGGACTAGGAGGGGTCCTCAGTCAAAACGGATTCATAATCTGGTATGAGTCAAGGAAATTAAAAGAGCTTGAGAATGAATATGCAACCCATGACTTGGAGTTGGGAGCCATAGTTCATTCTCTAAAGAAATGGAGGCATTACCTCATGAGAAGGAGGTTTGAACTCAGAACAGACCTTAACGGTCTGAAATATTTATTTGATCAGCCAATGTTAAATGCTAGACAAAGTAGCTGGATGGAATTTCTGTTTGAGTATGACTTTGAGATGAAGCATATCAAAGGAAAGGAGAATAAAGTGGCTGATGCACTCAACAAGAGGGTGCATGAATTACATGCTACAAAAATTAGCATGTATCAGATTGATATTAAAAGTAGAATTCTGGAGGCTACAAATGTAGATCTGTAGTACAGGGAATTGGTAGCCAAGTTACAGTAGGGTAAGATGCCACAAAAGATGGAAATTTATAAATTGGAAACAGATGGAATACTGTTGTACAAGAACAAAAATTTTGTACCCAATGTCCGGTGCTTGAAAAAGATGATTTTGCAGGAGATGCATAATGTGCCTTATGCAGGGCACCCTGGATATCAAAAAATAGTAGCAACAATCAAGAGCCATTAATTTTGGCTGAGTATGAAGAGGGAGATCGTTGAATACATCGCTAGATGTATGGAGTGCCAGGAAGTTAAAGCTGAGCATAGACATCCAGCAGGGTTGTTGCAACCTTTACCCATTCCTGAGTGGAAGTGGGAAGTAGTAACGATGGATTTTATTACGGGATTGCCCAGAACAACCAAGCCACATGATTCGATCATGGTGGTGGTGGCCAAGATTAGAAAAGTTGCCCATTTTATTCCACTGAAAAACTACTCACAAGGTAGTATATGTTGTTGATATTTTCATAAAGGAAGTGGCGCGATTGCATGGAATTCCTAACATGATTGTGTCCGACAGAGACCCGAAATTTACCTCAAATTTTTGGAAATAATTTTTCAAAGGATTCAGAACGAATCTGAACTTTAGTACAACTTATCATCCTGAGTCTGATGGATAGACAAAGATGTTGAACAGAGTAATAGAAGACATACCGAGAATGTATGTGATTGACAAACCATAAAGATGGGAAGACTACCTGCACTTGGTAGAATTCGCCTACAACAATGGGTATCATGCATCGTTGAAGATGAGCCCATTTGAATCACTTTATGGAAGAAAGTGCAATACTCCAGTGAGCTGGGATAATCCAGCTGATAGAGTTGTAGTTGGGCAAGAGTTGCTCATGGAGATGGAGGACCAAATGATAAAAATTAAGCAGAATTTGAAAGCCTCCCAAGACAGGCAGAAAAAGTTATGCTGATAAGAAAAGAACCCATAGAGATTTCAAATTGGGTGATCATTTTTTCCTAAAAGTGAAAGCTAACAAGAGTTTCCTAAAGCTGGGAAGTTGCACCAAGTTGGCAACCAGATTTTGTGGGCCATTTTAAATCCTAGAAAGGATTGGGCTAGTTGCATATATACTTGCATTACCTGCATCCATGAATGTACATAATGTGTCTCATGTTTCATTGTTTAAGAAATATATACCTGATGCTAATCATGTTATCGATTGGAATGTGATTCAGGTGGAACAAGAAGGTGTCCTGCAAGTGCATCCTATGTGCATATTGGACATGACAAACAAATAGATCTGGAATCGAGCTATAGGGATTGTTAAGGTCCAGTGGACCTGGTATGGTCCTGAGGATGTGACATGGGAGCATGAATATGTTATGTGGGCAGAGTACCCACATCTTTTTGAAGATTTTGAAAAGCTTGCAGATGTAGTGTAAAGTTGCACTGTGGACAGTGCAAAAATAAGGGGAGGGGATTGTAATGTCCCCAAGGCCGAGCCCTGTTGTAATTCATGTCTATGAAGTATAAATCTTGCATTATGAATTGTAATTATGTTTTCTAGGATGGTGAGACAAGTTTATATAAGTTGGTGGGCTTATGTGTTTATTAGGCCAGAGAGCCTATGTGTTGAAGGCCAAGAGCCTGATTTTTGTACATGTAATGGTGCACATTATTAATGTAAAAACATCTCTACGTGTGGACCGACCACGATGAATGAATGATGGGGGACTAAGCTTCCATAAGGACTGGGTAGGGAGAGGGGGCTAAGAGGTTGGAAGAGGGGCTAATCTAGGGGGCCTTAAACCCTTGAGAATAATATTAAATTATTATTCTAAAGTGATGCGTGAAACGTGTTTCCCTGATCCCAAATCCATAGAAGGGGAAATGTTTGCCTAAAAGCACACACCAGTTGATGAAGTGCATGCAGCCTCATGGGAGACATGTGTCAGCCCAAGTGCATGTAGTTAAAACCTAAGAAGAGATCTGTGTTCGGGGTTCATCCGACATTCATCCATCCATCACCTGAGTCGGGAATCTGTTCTCGATCCTTTATCGAAAAATGGCAGGTGTCCAAGAGAGACCTCTGTATGGTGTTTGTACTTAGATCCATCACCTGAACTGTCTAAGCCTCTACGTGGAATATTTGTGTACCCTTACGTATTTCTGAAACTAGAACCAAGAACGCATCCTGTGTTGCCAGTTGAGAAAACCAAAGTGTCTTGTAATTGCTGAGCCTTTTTATGTTGTTGCGCCTGTTTGTCGTCATCTTTGGGTGTTCATTTCTATGTTTGAGTTGATTGTTTTGGCCATGCAGTGCTTGAATGCGAGTGGATTGTTGGCCAGCGTATACAACACTCTCTCCAGGTGAGAGAGGTGGTTGAGTTTGAAGGGACAGGTTGCCTGTCCTATGAGTGACCTCTCAAGGTGAGAGAGTGCGCAGAGGAAGGAGAGAGCTCTTGGGAGGAACCTGTTATCACTCCAAGAAAATCCTTAGGGTTGTAGACTAAGGATGCTTGGTAACTTAAAAATAATGTGTAGGTATGCTTGGAACAATGGGTTCTTTAATGATCAATGTAATAGACAACTCACCATACTTCTAAAGAAACAGTGCTTTCAGGAAACAATAATCAGATCAAGTAATTGAAAGGAGAGGATGAAGAACACTAATCTTGACTTGCCAAATATAGTTGGGTGTAAGGCATACAACAAGATAGAAAGAAAATCCTTCACTTCAAATATATGAGCTCAATAAAGAGATAATAGTCTTTATAAGCTAAGATAAACCGAAATGAAGTACAGAAATGAAAACATGGAAATTCTGATATTGAAAACGAAAGAAGACTGGAATTTAAGAGTCTATATAGTAGCACAAAAATGTATCCTAGTTTGGACCCTTGTCTCTTAGAAAAGATAGGCATTTATAGCCTTTTACAATGAGCTTTTAAGATCCTAAAAACTTGGATCTGTTTCTAAAAATAGCAATTCAAATTAACTAAACAACTTGATAATAAAGTCTTAATGACTAGACTAGCATTCGAATTGTCTTCAATCTCAAAATTTGACATCTGTCTTCTTCAGCTCCTGGAATCTGTAGTGTTATGAAACATGGAAAAGGCACCTATCTTGGTAGCTGGATTTCTTCAGTTGTTCATAGTCGATACTTTAAGAGATCAGTTTAGCATGTGGTTCTCAAAAACTCTCACGAATCTCTGATGTAGAGTAATTTTCGATCAAGTTGTTAACCCTTTAATACTCTAGAACCTCTTTAAATCTTGTGAAAAATTACCTGCTCCATCCTTAGCTTTCAAAAATGCTTTTTCTGCTTTCACCAGCTAACTCACCTTATGATTCGCTGGTTAGCTGGTGAAAGCACTGCCTTTCACCAACTAACTGGTTGTAAAATTGCCTTGTGCGTTGGTGAAAGCTCTGCCTTAGCCCAAAATGAACTTTCACCTCCAAAACTGTAGTTCTATCAAAAAACTCAATGTGTCTCTACTTTATCCACTTGCATGTTCACAACAACCTGAGCTAGCACTTGCAAATCTGGGTGTGACTTTTGCTTTTGCTTCAATTTTCTGATTTTCCTTTTAAGGATTTTTGCTAACCACCATAGACTGTTATAGTCTTTGGTGATTTTTTGTTTCCTCTTCTTTTCCTTGACACTTTCACGAGCCATCTTTTCAAATGCATCATTTGTTTCTGCGAAATTATCAGACAGCGTCTTGTATCTTTCCTTTATTACTCTCTCTAAGACCTCTTGCTGAGCGATCACTTCTTTGAGTTGCTTGATTTTCTGTGTTTTCTTCGACTTAGTGCTCCTTGATGTTTGCCCTTCCTTGGTGTGAGTAAAGGTCTCACAATTCTGTGAAAACTCAATGGAGTGTTCATGACTTTTGATGGCAGGGCTGTCATCTTCTTGCTCTGGCTCTAAGTCTATGTATGGTAAGTTTAAGATGTTTGTTTTCCTTTCTGTAGGCTGCTTTGTAGTAGTTTCAAAATCTAATGTTTTCTTTGACCTGTGAGATCTCACACCAGAGATTCTATATTCTGGGGGTACTGGAAGGGTTATCCTTTTCCTCGAGCTGCTTTGAGGAGTCAATTGCCTCTTTCCAGCTTTCCTCTATTCATTCATGGGCTGAGTTTGAGTTTCAAAGCCCTCCCAAAAAAGAAAATGTTGCAAAGTCCTTCCTTTTTGTCTGAGCTCCTCCGGGATTATTAATTTAATAAGGCCAAAGTGGCAAAGAGTGTTCTTCATACTTAGAGGTTCATCTCTAATCTTTTTACAGACTTTAGTTAAGTTCTTGTGCAAGAACAAAGGTAGATTTAGGAGCATTTTCACTGTAAAATGGTCTAAGAGCTTGAAATGCTATAACATTAGTTTGTCGTACCTGCCTTCTGAAGTTATGTAGAGTTGGATTCCGTTAAACAAATCCTGCCACTCATCTTCTAAATGGGAAACTGGCATGCTCTTCTTCCATGCATTATTTCTGAACTCTTCCTTTAAATATGCTCTAAAATTTAGGTTCTTGGTGGCTGTCGTTTTGAACCAACTCTGGCCTGATCTTGGCAAACTGGTCACTACAACGATGGCAGCTTCATCCACAATAATTTCTAGAGACCCAACACAGGATTTATTTCCATCAAATGTTTTAGCAAATGCATCTGTTGTTGATTGGTGACAGCTATTCTGTAGCCTTTCGACATATTCCATACATCCTACGTTTGAGAAGTGTTTTTGCACTTCTGGGTGCGCCTGTAGGAAGGACAGACTGTCCAATTATTTTCTCAACAAAGAGCCACTGCGTAGCCTTTCCATTTGCGATTCAAAACCCCAAACGATTCTGCACATGAAACACTGTGATCTTCTGTTTGGGACGAAGTCTTACGCTGGTGAAAACACTCGGCTCTGTCTTTCAACATTCAAAAATTATCACACACTAGTGGGTGAAGCGTGTTGGGGAAATGATGGGCCAATTTGATGTCACCAGCCATGTAGTACCGCTCCTTCACCTGTAATGATGGATTCAAATTCACCATTTCCAATGCCATGATCATGAACCATGTATTTCTGAATGAGATCCGCTTTGCAGTCTGATTTAGACGTGCAAAACCCGAATCACCATCATTATCCACTTTCACTAGCGCATCATAATGATTGCATGACGTGGACTGAGCATGTCATCATTTGAATTTTTAAAACGTGGAGAAAACACACATGGTTCCTGCTTTCACCAGCTAATGGCATGTGGGAAGTGCTCCTTGGTTGTTGAAAATCGTCGCTTTCACCAGCTAACGACCTGTGAGAAATGCTCCTTAGCTGTTAAAAATCACCGCTTTCACCAGCTAACCATCATCTTTAAAACACACGTTAGTTGTTGAGATATTTTTTATGAAACATTTTAAAGAGAACACCTTTATGGATTGTCTTATTTCTGAGACATAAATTAAAACCTAAGTTTTGCTACTAGAAAAACTTAAAACAAATTTGGAGAAAACTACTAATAGCCATGCTATCAACCAAAAATGAAACCATAGTGACTGATTCACTTTGGGAGATAACATTTGGCTCCAACTGGGATGGACATCTCCCTATGAGGTGACCAAGAACCTATCTAGACTCAGTAGCCTTATTACAAAAAAAAGAAATATGAAAAATAGTTTTGCTAGTACCATTGGGCATGGAGTTATTCAAGTGATAGAAACAAAGAAAACATAACTAAAAAAGAATTTGTACAAGTAGAATAGGGATTTTAAGAAAAAGCCTTATGAAAAATATCTCTTCAGAAAGTGCCCGTTGAAAGGGCCACCTGCTACTTTCTCACCTGAAAGATTTTGGAGAGCAAAGGTATTGTTCTGTTGCACCATTGTTATGAAAAAAGGACCTGTCTAGAGATCCTCAAATTTGTCGTGTTTCCCATTCTCTTGCATTGCTGCATCCCACTTTAAAACTAATTCCCCTATTTTGAAGACATTTGATTTGACTTTCTTGTCGAAGATCTCCTTAATTTTTTCTTGATGTAATTCTATTCTTTCCAAAAGTTGCTCTCTATCTTGCTGTAGCTCTACCAAATTGTGAATTCTCCGAGTCAAATCATTTGGTTCAGAATCAATTTCTTGTAAAAACTTTGCAACCAGTAGCGCAAGTTGAATAGGAAATATGGCTTCAGTACCATATACCAACTTGAAAGGAGATGTACCAATTGATTTTTTACATGTAACCCTGTCAGCCCACAAAGAAAACTTCAGCTTGGAATCCCAACCTCTGGAATTTTGTTCAAGAAGCTTCTTTATAATTTTGACTAAACTCTTGTTTGATGACTCAGCTAGGCCATTCCATTGTGGATAGTAAGCAGTGGAATGTACCAGCTGAATTCCTAGCTCTTCACATAATTTCACCAAGTGTTTATCTTTGAATGCAGCATCGTTATCAGTGACTATTCTCTTAGGGCAGCCAAATCTGGAAAATATGTTTTCTTGCAGAAAATTTATGATGACAGTATGATTGGCATTCCGAGTGGAAATAGCCTCAATCCACTTCTGGAAAGGACCTGTGACCACTATAGGTTTGAGGGGAAGAGATTTCATTTGTTGTTTTCCTTCAAATATTTGACACTTGTCACATGTTCTAACAAACTCATACACATATGAAAATAAGGATGGCCAGTAGTAACTAGATCTTAAGATTTTATGTGCAATGGTTTTCCAATAGTGATTTCCCCCGCATTCACTATTATGGAATTCAATCATGACCTTAGATACTTCTTCTTGGTTTATTCACCTCAACAATAAACCTATTGGATTTTTCCAGAACAATAAGTTACCATTGATGCAAAAATTTACGGCTTTAAGCTTCAAAGCCCTTCCTTGTGTTTTTGTCAAATCTAATGGGACTGATAAAGTTTGCAGAAAATGAATAATGTGACTGTACCATTTGCAATAAGCTAGGTGAGTTGAGACTTGCATTTCCTCACCTTCTTTATCCTCTGAAGACTGAACATTATCTGCATTAATACTTACCAAATTTATTTCTAGCAGCCTACAATTTTCTTCTGCCAGAAGTTTGGCAAGGCTCTGACCCTTCACAAGTTTTGTTGGTTTAATTTCAACATCAAATTCAATCAACTTTGCTATCCACTTACTCCTTTTTCCATCTATCTCTGGTTGTATAAGCACATGTTTAACTGAACTGGAGGGAATGAAATCTATTACCTTTGCCTGAAGGATGTAAACTTTGAAAGATTTCAATGACTTGATAAGTGCATATGCTTGTTTCTCCAACAATTCATACTTTAACTCTGTGTCCCTCAAGACCTTACTGAAGAAGGCAACCGGTTTCTCCTGATCATCGACATTTTTCTATAAGAGTACTGCTACAATTGTATCACTTGAAGAAAATGAAAAAATGTAAAATAACTTGGAGAAATCGGGGCTGATCAAAACAGGGGTTGTTGTGATGGCTTCCTTGATGGCATTGAATGAGTGTCTGGCTGCTTTAGTCCATTTTACCTCGGAGTCCTTTCTTAACATAGCAGTGATATGCTTTGTGAGTTCTTCAAAGTTTACTATAAACCTTCTGATAAAGTTTATAGTCCCATGGAAAGACTGAATGTCCTTCTTTGATCTAGGAAGAGACAGATTTTTAATTGCTTCTACCCTTTTTGGGTCAATTTTCACCCCATCAGCTGAAACAATATGCCCAAGTAATTTTCCTTCCTTGAGTGCAAAATTTGATTTTTTTGGATTAAGAGAAATTCCATACCTTCGACATTTTACGAATGTCCTTTTTAAGTGCTTCAAATGAAGTTCATGGATGCTCGAGAAAACAATGATATCATCGAGATATATCAGGACAAATTTATCTTTCTCTCCAACGAAAGCAATATCCATTGTAGGCAACAACAAAGGATTGAAGGATATAATCTTCTGCCTGAATGGTTTGGTGTCTTTATTCAAGGGAATCTTATGCTGAATTACCTCTGTGTCAAATGTCTTCAAGTCATCATACTGCCAAGCGAAGATGTTCGCAAACTCCTTTGGCAATTCTCCATAATCATCCCTTTGTTTTTCAGTCAAATGTGAGGCTAAGTTGACATATTTAGGATCTTTTTCGCTAGCTACATTATAATGCAAAAATTCTGAATCTTTTTCCCCATTTTCCAATTTGATATCCACATCATTATTATCGAAAAGCCTTTCCAAAGGGACCAAACCTTTAGGAATTCTGTTGGTAGACAGCTGGACTATTTCATGTGTTGTGATTTTGCTTTTGAATTTTGGCTTCTCAATTTCATCGTCATGTTCATTCTCCTGATCAATCTGCAAATCTGCAAACTCATCTATCACTGCAAGAAATCTAGTGAGTTCAACATCGTCTTCAAAAAACTTCCAAAATTCTACATTATCAGGGAGAGAGGGCCTATATTTAACTTGGATTTAATAATTCAATTTATGAGGTAGAGGGGGTATGAAAGAACAAGCTGAAATAGCTAATGAATCAGCCAATTCATTCATTGCTTTGGGTACATATGAAATTTTAAAGTCTGCAAAATCATGAATAGCCATCAACACTTCATCTCTGTATGCTTTCAGCGTGACATGTTTTGCTTGAAAGGACTTATTCACCTACTGAATGATCAAATCTACATCTTCGAATACCTGCAATCTTTTAATATCCATCTCTTTGGCTGCATTTAGCCCCAGAAGTAGTGCCTCATACTCAGAAATATTATTAGTAACTTTAAAATCAAGTTTAAAGGACAAATGAGAAGTTTTCTTAGAAGGGGAAATCAATACCACTCCTGCTCCTGCTGACTCTTTAGTGCAAGCGCCATCAAAGAACATGGTCCAAAGATCATCCTCTGCTATTTTTGTGGGCTGAACTATGGGCTTTCTGAGCAGCAATGCATCTGGTAATGAATCATCAATTTGCAAAATACAAGATCCCATACCTGTGTCGACAGAATAGATAGGATGATTGGATGGATTTTTTTCATCACTGATTACATATGCCAATTGAGATTCCATGTATAGTCCTTTGTTCACCCCTCCAAAAATAGGGATAGTAGCGTAGGAGAGATCCATTTGAAGAGTGCGCCCTAGCCTCTTCATCCACGATCTTGATAGCAGACATCCAAATTTCGGAGGTATGTCAGCCACTATTATTTCCATAACCATTGTTTTCATGGATGCTTGGGTTAAGGTCACAGCCAAGTCTTTGATCATCCCAAGACATTTGACTTTTCTAGAGTCAAAAGAGAAAATATCATGATAAGACTTGGTGATCTCCATCCCAAGCTCATCCATGACCGCCTTTGGCATCAAATTGTGCGAAGCACCGGAGTCCAACAAATAGTTTTGTAGTGTTTTCTCATGAATATTTAGAGAGATGTAAAAGGGAGGACAACTTTCATCTCTGTTTTCTATCATTTGGCCCAGAGTGATGGTTGGATTTTCATCATATATGTTGAGGATATCAACAGAAAGGGATATATATTAGGGATTTAGAGTTTTGAGGATATCCTTTTTGAACATTTCATTCTTCATTAACTCGACTAGAGGAATATGAATTTTAATTTTTTGTATTTCAACCTCAAAATTGAACGAATATGGGACTTTATCAGAAGCTTTATCAGAGACCTTTACCTGATTCAAAGGAGCTTCCTGATTGCTTTACTGTTCAACAGGAGCCTAAATTTCTGGAGTTTGATGCTTGATAGGGGTAGCAGTCTTCTTGGGAGGAGTTGATGCTTTTACTTTTGAAGGGTTTGTTTGTTGATTCTCTGATGTCTGATCTTTTTTCTTAATAGGGGTTGTGCTCTTTTCGGGAGAGGCTGGTGCATTCTGTTAGGCAGTATCAGATTTAGATCGGAGGTTATATCTATTCTTATCTTCTGTCGTGAAAATGCCATCATCAATAAGATTATCTTCTGTCTGGTCAGTCATCAATGCTTCCTCATAGTCGTGTTGTGTTAGATAAGATTTCCTTGTCTCTTCTCCAACACAATGAATGTTATCTTCTCCTCCTTCTTGATATTCACCCTCGTCTTCATCCATCACAACATTTTGAAGAGGGACCTTTATTCTCTGATATTCAGTAGGATTCTTTTCTCTTTGCAAGATCTGAGTTGGCTGATTATTTCTTCTGAACTTGTTGGGATTTTGATTTGGGTTCCTGCCTGCAGAATCATAAGTGCCTCTTCCCTTCACAGGCTACTTATTTTCAATATTAAGCTTTGATATCTCAGATGTTAGGGACTCTATCATATTAGCCATTTTATCAAACTTTGGATCAAAAATTGATGAAGAGGAAGCCTCATTCCTTGGTCTTCTCCTATCATAATCTCCTTTCCGCTTCTGGGAGGCTAGAATATTTGATTCCACCTCAAGGGTAGCACCTTTCATGAGAGATAATGTTGGTGACCTCCTTTCTCTTAACAATAAACAAAAATCTGATTCAAAAGCATCAGAATATGTGATCTTGGCAGAAGCATCTGAAGGCTTTATCTCTGCTGGTATTTTACCATACATTCGGTTAAATATTTTAGTGAAATCAGAGACTGACTCATTATTTTGTTTCCTTAGGTTTCCGAATTCTGTGATATAGTAGACAAAATCTCTTCTATCACCCCAATGTTTCAAAAAGGTCTCATCCAATTGATCGATTCCAGCTATGGAACCAGCATGGAGTTCTTTGAACCATTTCCTAGCATGGCCATCTAGGCTTTGGACAAAGACTCGTGTCCAAACATCTTCTTCTTCAATGTTAAGGTTTTCAGCATAACTGTAGAAAGCCTCAATATGTTCTTCAGTAGACACATCACCTTCCCCTATGAATTTGGGCATATACTTTTGATAGTCTCCCGTTGGCATGGTTGATACTGGGTTTGGAAATATGAGTGGTGCATACCTATTAGCTACGATTTGTTGCATCTTCGTCAAAGGAGGTGGTGCAGCCATAACTATCAAGGGTGAGAAAGGTGAAGGTTTCTTTTTCGAGTATTCAACACTGGAGGAATATGAAAGAGGTGAATCTTCTAATGGGAAAGAGGTCTGATAAGAGGCTCTATAAAAATTTGCAAGTTGTCCAGCTAAATTTCCTTCACCTTTAGCAGATAGCTCTTGGAGGAGATGTTCAACAGCAAGCATGCTAGTATAAATGTTCAAATGATCTTCTTGTTGCTAAGAATGAAAAGACTCAAGGGAAGAAGAACTGTGGCTTCTTTCTAAAGTCTTGGATGTTTTTTCAATCAAATTTAAATCTATCAATTTATCACCATTAGTATTTTCCTGTTGATCAAAAGGAGTTTGTTCTTCTATAGTATTTACAGCTGTTTTTTCATCAATTCTCTTTGAAAAGAAACTCAAATTTTTCTGTAGTAGATTTTCCAAAACTGAAAAGAGGATTACCTTTTGTACCTGATCTTGAAGTTTGATCCTGAATTGTCTTTCCCTTCCTGAGAATTAGTTCTGGATTGGACACTAGTGTGATAGGTGATTCTTGAGGATTCGCCCTAGTACTAATCCTTTTAGGAGCCAGGATGAACTTGTGGAGTCACCATATAGATAATTACAACCAACTAAAAATGTCTAATCTTTGTCTATCATCAAAGATCAGCTTTGTGTCGTATCCAAGGAAAGCAGAACTTGAATTTCGTCTCCCCGGCAATGGTGCCAATTTGTCATCACTCCAAGAAAATCCTTAGGGTTGTAGACAAAGGATGCTTGGTAACTTAAAAATAATGTGTAGGTATGCTTGGAACAATGGGGTCTTTAATGATCAATGTAATAGACAACTCACCATACTTCTAAAGAAACAATGCTTTTAGGAAACAATAATCAGATCAAGTAATTGAAAGGAGAGGATGAAGAACACTAATATTGACTTGCCAAATACAGTTGGGTGTAAGGCTTAAAACAAGATAGAAAGAAAATCCTTCACTTCAAATCTATGAGCTCAATAAAGAGATAACAGTCTTCATAAGCTAAGATAAACTGAAATGAAGTACAAAAATGAAAACATGGAAATTATGATATTGAAAACAAAAAGAGACTGCAATTTTATTATATCATAAGAGTCTATATAGTAGCACAAAAATGTATCCCAGTTTGAACCCTTGTCTCTTAGAAAAGATAGGAATTTATAGTCTTTTACAATCAGGAATTTATAGTCTTAGAAAAGATCCTAAAAACTTGGATCTGTTTCTAAAAATAGCAATTCAAATTAACTAAACAACTTGATAACAAAGACTTAATGACTAGACTAGCATTCGAATTGTCTGCAATCTCAAAATTTGACATCTGTATTCTTCATCTCCTGGAATCTGTGGTGTTATGAAACATGGCAAAGGCACCTGTCTTGGCAGCTGGATTTCTTCAGTTGTTCATGGTCGATACTTTAGGAGATCAGTTTATCATGTGGTTCTCAAAAACTCACATGAATCTCTGATGCAAAGTATTTTTCGATCAAGTTGTTAACCCTTTAATACTCTGGAACCTCTTTAAATCCTGTGAAAAATGACCTGCTCCATCCTTAGCTTTCAAAAATGCTTTTTCTGCTTTCACTAGCTAACTCGCCTTATGATTCACTGGTTAGCTGGTGAAAGCGCTGCCTTTCACCAGCTAACTGGTTGTAAAATTTCCCTGTGCGCTGGTGAAAGCTCTGCCTTAGCCCAAAATGAACTTTCACCTCCAAAACTGTAGTTCTATCAAAAAACTCAATGTGTCTCTACTTTATCCCCTTGCAAGTTCATAGCAACCTGAGCTAGCACTTGCAAATCTGGGTGTGACTTTTGCTTTTGCTTCAATTTTCTGATTTTCCTTTTAAGGTGCTTTGCTAACCACCATAGACTGTTATAGTCTTTGGTGATTTTCTATTTCCTCTTATTTTCCTTGAAACTTTCACGAGCTATCTTTTCAAATGCAGCATTTGTTTCTACGAAATTATCAGACAACGTCTTGTATCTTTCCTTTATTACTCTTTCTAATACCTCCTGTTGAGCGATCACTTATTTGACTTACTTGATTTTCTGTGTTTTCTTCGACTTAGTGCTCTTTGATGTTTCCCCTTCCTCGATGTGAGTAAAGGTCTCGCAATTCTGTGCAAACTCAATGGAGTGTTCAGGACTTTTGATGGCAGGGCTCTCATCTTCTTGCTTTGGCTCTGAGTCTTTGTATGGTAGGTTTAAGATGTTTGTTTTCCTTTCTGTAGGCTGCTCTGTAGTAGTTTCAAAATCCAATTTTTTATTTGACCTGTGAGATCTCACACCAGAGATTCTATCTTCTGGGGGTCCTAGAAGGGTTCTCCTTTTTCTCGAGCTGCTTTGAGGAGTCAATTGCCTCTTTCCAGCTTTCCTCTGTTCATTCATGGGCTGAGTTTGAGTTTCAAAGCCCTCTCAAAAAAGAAAATGTTGCCAAGTCCTTCCTTTTTGTCTCAGCTCCTCCAGGATTATTAATTTAATAAGGATTATTAATCACCATCATTATCCACTTTCACCAGCACATCATAATGATTGCATGACGTGGACTGAGCATTTCATCATTTGAATTTTTAAAATGTGGAGAAAACACACGTGATTCCCGCTTTCACCAGCTAATGGCTCATGGGAAGTGCTCCTTGGTTGTTGAAAATTGCCGCTTTCACCAGCTAACGACCCGTGAGAAATGATCCTTAGCTGTTGAAAATCACCACTTTCACCAGCTAACCATCATCTTTAAAACACACGTTAGCTGTTGAAAGGTTTTTAATCAAATTTTTTAAAGAGAAGACCTTTATGGATTGTCTTATTTCTGAGACATAAATTAAAACCTAAGTTTTTCTACTAGAAAAACTTAAAACAAATTTGGAGAAAACTACTAATAGCCATGCTATCAACCAAAAATGCAACCATAGTGACTGATTCACTTTGGGAGCTAACAGAACCTTGTAGTTGCCACAGAGCTCGAAGATTTATGGTCCAGTCTATTGCTGAAGCCCAAGGCAAGGGAGGTTAGCAACCAAAGGAATGTCTAGGTGACAGTGAAGGTGTATACTCCTAGGGTGGGACAGGCATGTGGGGAAGGAGATTCTGTGGGCAGTGGGAATAAGTGGTTCCTGGGAGAGATCCTCCTTCTTTTACGTGTATTCTTCCTGTAAACCTTGCCTAGCCTAGGAATCCCTACCTGGTGGACCTTAGTCCCAGCTCAGGGGTGACCTACTGCTAAGAGTGATGAGCATCACGGTCTAAGGCTGGGAGGTTTGTGGGAGGTCTAGACACAGTTGGTGAATTGCATCCAATCTAAAAGATAAGCATATACATGCGTATAATTTCAATTTAATATGCATGTCTGTGATTCTAGCAAATCTTTACATGTAATTCCGTTGTATTCGTGAATTATTGTTAAAGTCGTGGATTATGGATGCCAACGGTATTAATGTGCTTACACTGTGTTTAACTGTTATTAAGCAATTGTATTTCATAAGAATGCATAATATGTTATAGTAGTGTTTTTCCACGTAGTAATGTTGATCCGACCATGGCGTTGATGTTTGGGGACTTTAGACCTATGGACCTGTTCCTCCACAACTCCACCTTTGAAAGAAGAAGACCTAGTCCCCCCATGACCATTAAACTGAGAAACCCTACCATTCAAAACTCGTGTATGAGACAAAATCCGTTGTTAGCCTCAGGAAGTGAACCTTGTGCATGGTACCTATATCTTCCCCTGTCATTCACGTGAACTTCATTACTACTATTGCAATGAGTCCTAACAAGCCCATCATGTCCGTCCTCTTGAGTGGGCTCAAGCCTAGGCCTCCCCTAAAGTAGATCTATGGAAGTTGTAAATAAGTCTATAGGTCATCCCAGATCCAGTAGTGGAGACATGTCATCGTGAGAAAATGGAACCAGTCACCACCTAAGCAATCCCCACGTAGGACAAACGAGCTAGATCTGCAAAAGGTTAGCGCCAACGACCCCTACTTTGAAAAACCCAAAACAATATTATTACATTGATTAAACAGATGAGTCAATAGAGCTAAGTTCTCATGTGTGAAGAAACAATATCTACTCTTGAATTTGTCTATATTGTTCTATTATGATATTTATTGTTTGATTATACAATATTTTCAAAATAAACTTCCATACATAATCATTACATTACAATAGTTTCTAATGAGCAAGTTCATGAAACCCTTAATACTTTTTTTCATGAAACATAAAACATTTAAACTACATAGTTATTTGTTTTTTACATTATGAGAATAACAACAAGTACACCTTCGCAACCAATTTGCCATAATAGTAACTTTTTGACATAATTGTGCCATGTCGAGTTCTATCGAACTTTATGGAGGATTTAGGGGAGGTGGGAGAAGAGCAGATAAGTGCAGCAGATTAAGAGGCATGATGATATAGAAATTAACATCACAACAAATACAACTCTATGTGCAAGCCACCTCCAGTTGTAAATCAATGAATTGCGGAGTTGTCCTCTGCCTCTTATACGATTGAACTGTTCAAAAATTATGATGACAAGGCGAATGATGATTATTGTCGAGACTAGCAATGAGAAGATTATTTTACTTGACAAAATCTCCCGCCCAGCTGCCCCATTCAAAGAAAAAACGGCAGTGAGAATCGCTCCATGAACGCCAATGTAAAAATATAATAAGCTTTCTATTGGATACTCTTGGAGGATCAGATCTTGTAAATGATTTT
>ML777443.1:1623947-1640373 GCA_009831015.1 Picea engelmannii | reverse complement strand
AAATAGAATAAGGCGGATGTAAGAAGACCTAATAGAAGCTTCCGCTTCTAGAAGGATCTTCCTCTAGATGCTTCTTTTTAGTATAAATAGGAGTCGAGGGTATGAGAACCCTAGCTTGGATATTATTGTAACAAAGTGTTGCTTGATTGGAGGTTGCCCCCTCGAAGAGGCCTGTGAACATTGCTATCTGATTCAAGTGCTATTTCTGTTCAAGTGTTATTTCTGTTGCTATTTCATATATCATTTCTGTGTATTGTGAAGATTATGCTGGATATATTACTGTTATTCTGTCATTTCTAGCATTTCGTTTCTGTTCTGCATATTTTATATATCTGGTATCTTGCAGGATTCCATCAATAAGTTGAATGAGCCATGTACATAAAAGGCTTCCTATTGCACGTACTTGTTAAGGGAGAGTATTGGAATTATTAAGTCCTACCTGTCTTATAGCTTCATGTGTGATATTTGATCATATAAGAAGATTGTGGATTTTCTTGTATTGGTCATTGTAATGTAAACTTTGTCTCTACTTTAGCACTTTTTATTCCAAGAGGTTAATAGATTAGTTGGCTATGAGAGATTCTCTCCGACTTGTTAGCTCCTAGTTTGGTGTGTAGTTGAGATATTCTCTCAAATAAGATGTTACAATGCTAAGATAGTGTGTCTATATTAAGGAAAATATTGATGTGTTTATATGTGTATTATTACATTGATTAAATTTTGTTTCCCTTGGAAAAAAAAATTCATTGTTATTCAATATTGAATCAAAGGAAACTTCCCAAAACTTCCCAAAATACAGATAAGTCTATTTATGCTTTGAGACAATCCAAAAAGAACTATGTCCTTCATACAATTTTGTGACATACCACATAATTATAAGTCTCTAATAATGTCGTCATTGATAATAAACCTTACAAAAGATGATTTTTTCATAAATTTACAAAGCTATGACGATGTTCTTGACAAAAACAAAAGAAGCACACTGTCCTTAGACTTAGAAGATATAAAATTGACCATAGATTATTAGAGAATCCTTGTTGACCTCCTCGAAATGGAGCCACCCAGGATTCTTCTCTAGTGCTAGTTTTGAAAGGTAGTTTGCCATTGAATTCAACTTTCTATGGACATGTAGACCCTTCGATCATCTGAATTGAATTTTTAGTTCCTGAATGTTCACCTTCCATGGCCTTAAGTTGAGTGGTTCCAGTTAAGACTTCCCATCTAGCCATTCTATGAAAACTCTCGAGTCACCAACCACCATTAAATATTCAATGTGGCATCCATTTTCAATAGAGAGGAGGTCCCATAATCCAAGAATTTTTTCCTTAGTATTAGTGCCAACACCAACAATAAAATGTTCTTTGAAGAAATGTTTGGTTTTTAACTTCAATACAATTCCTACACTGCAAATGCCTCTTTGTGCAGCACCATAAAAGAACCCAATAGGATTATTATCAAAACAAATTCGGTTCAAAATGAAATCAATGCATTCACCTTTCTTTGGAATGGGAAAATTCTTGATAGCCAAGACTATTCTTGAGGTGGTGGCCACATCATTACTAGCCCAATCCTCAAACAAGATTTTGTTCCTATAATGACAAATTCCTTAGAGAAAAATAAATGGAACTACCCTGTGTCTAGGAGATGAAATAAACTAGATATGAAGATTTCTTTCTAAAGTAGGCATGTTCCAAGATCCCTCTAATTTTATTTTATTATAGACATTTTCCCAGATAGATTGTGAAATTGAACACTGAAAAAAACAAATGCATTGTATACTCTTCTTCGTTCAAGCAGAGAGTGCAAACATAGGGACCTATACCCCACTTGAGCTTGTAATTTACCCCAGTGAGGACACGATCCTTTAAGAAAAGCCACATAAAGAGAATTAATATGTATGGAGGCTTAACTTTCCACAATTCTTGGTACCACCAAACTGGATCCTCCACCACATCGTGAGTTGTAAGAGCATCATAAGCTAATTTGGCAGTCACTGTTCCCAATGAATTATTCCATGTCTAGACTAAGAGGTCTGCATCACTTTTAATAGTAACACCACTATTTATTAACATTTCCAGATAGATAAACCATTCAATAGCCAACTCACCCTCCAATCCAAGGTCCACTTCTGAAAGCCAATCTTGTGTATTAGAAGAATTTAAAGAAGATGTGTAAGTGATATGTGCCAAGGAGTATACATGTATGTCATTCAAATGTCGAATGAGAGAATCTGGTAGTTTCTACATGTGATAACAACATATGAAAGGGTCTTGTCGAATATGAACCCTAGTCCCATTCCCAACTAACCATGCCAGCCACCTATTCACTAGATGCAAAGAACCCATAAAATTCTTCCAAAATTTAGAAGCAACAGGCAACTTGTTATTATCAGTGCACAACCAAAATACAACCTCAACACCTTTCAAGTACTTTTTGATCAAAATATTGCTCCATGGATAGAGTCCAAACAACCCCCCACCAAGGGACTTTGCATCTAGTGCTTTCTCAAACCCGTTCAAGTTCTGAATTCCCCATCCTCCCAAATCCTTTGGCCTTGTAATCGAATCCCAAATGGATAAATGAAACCCAATGGGTTTTTTAGCACCTTTCCATAGGAATCTAGAGAATATTTGACTGATGTTATCAATAATATTCAAAGCCACCTTTGCTAAACAGATCCAATAAACAACCATATTTTGTAAAACAGAGTTGACTAGAACCAGTCTACCACCTAGGGAGAGCCATCTACTCGTCCAATGTCCAATCTTCTTCTCCATTTTCTAGAGTAGCCAATGCCAATCGTTTACTGTATAATCATTCGGTTTCAGAAAAAATCCAAGTTATTTCATCCTTTGATGAAAAGGAGAAACAAGCATCCCAAATATCTCTACTACTCTATTTTTAAATGTGTTTAACCCATACAAAATAGATATAGATAGAAAATACCACACACATTTGCAGAGAGAAATTGAGAAAGAAGAAGCAAGAGATAAATAATGGAAGAATTCTCATTAACCGTATGAATAATAAATAATTTATGCATGATATACTCTATATAACTCAACCAATGCACAGTAGAGGTGAATCCAATGCACCATAGTGGTGGTCTAGAGTGATCTGAACACAAACCAACAATTACAGGAGTGAACTACCACCTAGTCTAGTCTCTCAGGAAGTTACGAGAGTGAAATGCCACCTAGCTGAGTTAACTAGTCTACCAGTCTTCAGTTAACTGACTGAAACAGAGTGAAGTGAGGAGGAGACTATAGAATCAATGGTGATGCGCTATCCTAGTGATGATCCCAAGGACAATGTGCATTAGCTGGTGATGATCCCAATTTTGCATGGTGAAAAAACCAATGCAGCATCTAGACTCCACTCAACTAGTCAAACTGAAGTGAAAACTAAAGAGAATATTCTCCTAGAGGAATATTCTCCCTAAACTTTAGTAGACTGGATAAAGACTAATAAACATAGGAAAAACCTTAGTAAAAATAAATCCTATGTGTGTGTGAAGTAACTCCAACTCTCCCCCTAAACATCACTATGGTGAAAATAAAGAATGGGTCCCGATAATGAGGCCATGTTAGGTACCCAAATACAAAAAGTACACTGAAATAAAGTGAGGAATGAGGGAAAATCTCATGGGAAAACCCCCCACTAAAGGTACAATGTATGTAAAAATAAGAACTAATAGGTGCTAGGCAATTGTGTCCTTCACTCCAACATGAATTCGTGGAGAATGGAATTTCTGCTCAGTGAAGGTCTTGGTGAAGATGCTTGTCGTTTGTTCTGCTGAAGGACATAATTGTAGGTCGATGATCCCCTCATGTACTAAGTCCCGAATGTAGTGCATTTGGATCTCTATGTGCTTCATCTGTTGCCTTTGAACTGGATCTCTATAGAACTTCAAATTTCTCTAGTGTTCACACTAGATGACGATCAATCGATGAAACTGATTGTCCAACTCAATGAGAAAAATGTTGTAGCCACATAGCTTCAATGCTTATGTTAACTACCCCTCTGTACTATGCCTCTGCTAAATATAGAGAAATAACATCCTGCTTCTTTCTTGACCAATAGATAGGACCGAAACCAAGATTGAGTGAGTAACCATATGTTGACTTGTGATCAGTGTTATTGCCAACCCAATCATAATCAGTGAACCCGATCAGATCTAATGTATATTCTATTGCATAATGAATCCCAAAGGTGATGGTTCCATGTACTTATTGAAGGATGCACTTTGCAACCTTCCAATGTAGCTCATGCAACTCCTGCATGAACATGGAAATTGTATCAACTACATAGGAGAGGTCTGGTCTAGAGTGTGTGAGATACAACAAGCTCCCCACTAGTTTTTTGTACAGTGTGTTGTCAACTAGTGGAGAGTCCCCACCAACCTCAAGTTTGAATCCTGATAGGAAAGGAGTCGGAGAAGACTTGTAGTCTGTCATGTGAAATCTCTCAAAGATATCTCATGGATACCTCGTCTGAGACAGTTTGATGCCTGATGCATCCTGACTGATCTCAATTCCAAGGAAGAATTGTGGCGGACCCATGTCCATCATCAATAACTTGTCACATAGAATCCTCTTGATTGTATCAATCGCTAAAGTTGAGAAATTGGTGATCAGTAAATCATCAGCGTACATAACTAAGAGTAGAAGTGAGACAGTTGTCCTGAGCATGTAGACATTTAGGTCTGATTTACAACGTACAAAGTTCTGTGACAACAGGTAGGAGTCCATCTTGGCATACCATGCCCTCAGAGCCATCTTAAGGCCATAAAGATATTTCTTCAGTTGAAATACTAAAGAGGAATCATGCATAAATCCATGGGGCTGCTCCATATAGATATCCTCAAAGAGATCACCATGAAGAAATGCATTCTTCACATCCAGATGATGGACTTCCCATCCCTTGGTTGTCACAATGTAAAGTGCCAAACATATGGAATTCGTCTTCGCTACTGGATTGAAGGTCTCATCATAGTCAATGCCATGCACCTGCTAAAATCCTTTGGAAACTAACCAGGCTTTGTATCTGTTAATATGTCTATCCATTGTTCTCTTGGTCTTGTAGACCCATCTACACCTGACAAGCTTCCTTCCTGAAGGAAGGGGAACCAGATCCCATGTCTGGTTTTCGAGGAGGCAGTTGTACTCCTCCTGCATGAAATATTGACATAATCTCCCTCATTATAAGTTCATAGGACTTTGATTTTCTTTCCTAACTGCGTCTCAACTGGGGCTTTGAAATCTTTTAGGTGTTGAAAGACCTCTGATTTTTTCCCGAGAAATTAAATCCATGTGAAATGTGAGAAATCATCAACAAAAACAATCACATGCCTCACTTTTCTAATTTATGGATTTGGAAAGGGTCCCATGAGGTCATTATGGATCATATCTAAAGGAGAGGAAGTTGTTTTAGTCTTTCCTTTGTCGAATTTATCTTGAGGGTGTTTTCCAAGAACAAGTCCCTCAAAGATTCCTTTGGAGAAATGGATGTCTTGTAGACCATCAACCAATCTTTGATTTCTAAGTTGTTGCATGTTTCTGAAATTCAAATGCATGAACCTTTCGCACCATTTCCTACTGCTTTCATTAGCATGGGCAAGTAGTAAAGAAGAATCTGGTTCAATAAATTCAGAAAATGTATACAATCTAGATTGATGATTTACCTCACTGGTAGCAACCCTGGAATTGTATACATGTCATAGATTTCCACTGCATTAGGTGTGAAAATTAATTTATTTCTGGTTCCGGAATTCTTCATCTGATACACAGAGAGAAGATTGACATAAATTTTGGGAATGTGCAACACATTCTCGAAGCTTCCATTGGTGAGTTCAATCCTTCCTTTGTTGGTGACCTTGAATGGAGAGTTTTCCCCCATCATAATAGGAGGAAATTTTCATGCATCCAATGAATAATAGACATCTTTGTGGCATCCATGTGATGTGATGCTCTTGAATCTATGATACAAGCATCAAGAGAGGAGTTGATGGCAATCAATGCATGGCTAGAATTGCCTTTCTTCAGATTCTAATCTTTTGGCTTCTTTTTCTTGGCACACTCGGGGATGCGATATCCAAGTTTGTTTTATTGAAGTATTTGATTCATTAGATCTATTTTTTTATGCATGCATGCAGATTCTGGATGGAATCCTTTATGGTAGTATGTGCATTTATGCCCTTTTCTTCCCTTTCCACCTTTGGATCTGGAGGCATCGGTGAAGGGTTTTGACTACCCTTCCTTCTTTGAATTTGCATGAAATTTCTTTTTTTATTTATCTTTAGATTTCTAATATTGATGGATTCCATCTTGCACAGTAAGTGCATGCACCTTTAGACCTTTGATTTTTCCCATGTTGATGAGCTTGGTTTTCTCTTGTGTTAGGGATTCGATAAATTCCTCAAGAGAAGGAATCTTCTAGGTGGCTCTAGAGGTAAATTTGACTGAAATAAGTGTGGATACGAACATAGAGAATTCAGGACCAAGTTTGGAGAGAATGGTGAGAACCATTTGTTTCTCCTGCTTAGATTTATCAACACCGCAAGATTTGAGTTGCGACAGTAAATCCTTTTATTTTGTAAATAAATATTGGAGATTGTCGAATATTTTTGGATCCAATGTGAGCAATTACACCTTGAGAATGTGTCTCGTCATCTCATATTTTTTTCCAAAGATCCCTTCCATGGTGGTCTAGGCTTCATTGGGGGTTTTATAGGAAGATATGTGAAAAAGGATATTGGGAAAAATGAGACTGCAAATTGCTCTGAATGCTTCATCCATTTGATTTAGATACTTGGATTTTTCTATGGCTGATGTCAGTTTTGTCTTTGTATTCATTTCTAACCTATACAATAATATTCTTTGAATATGCATAACCATCTTCTCCTTCCATTCAAATAAGTTGTAAGGTGTAAGAATGAATTCTTTTGGGAATTCCAATTTTTCTGTTGTCTTCAATCTTTGGAACATGCAAAAATAATTTGTTGTATCTTTGCTTAGGAGTATGTTGGATTTTTTACCATGTAAATGTGTTGAAATGGCATAGAATATATCTAGCTATAAAATACCACACACATTTGCAGAGAGAAATTGAGATATAAGAAGCAAGAGATAAATAATGGAAGAAATCTCATTAACCGTATGAATAATAAATAATTTACACATGATATACTTTGTATAGCTCAACCAATGTGCACTAGAGGTGAAGCCAATGCACCATAGTGGTATTCTAGAGTGATATGTAAACACACCAGGAGTTACAGGAGTGAATTGCCGCCTAGTCTAGTCTCTCGGGCAATTACGATAGTGAACTGCCACCTAGCTGAGTTAACTAGTATACCAGTCTTCAGTTAACTAACTGAAACATAGTGAAGTGAGGAGGAGATTACAGAATCAAGGGTAATGTGATAGTATAGTGATGATCCCAAGGAAAATGTGCATTAGTTGGTGATGATCCCAATGTTTCATGGTGACAAAACCAATGCAACATCTAGACTACACTCAACTAGTCAAACTGAAGTGAAAACCAAAGAGAATATTTTCCTAGAGGAATATTTTCCCTAAACTTTAGGATACTAGATAAAGACTAATAAACATATGAAAAACATTAGGAAAAATAAATCCTAGGTGTGTGTGAAGTAACTCCAACACTATTAAGCAGATCATCATTTAAATTATGAGAGAGGAAACATGGTTTTTAACAATTGATTTCCATACCCGAGGCCTGATAGAAGCTTGTTAGAAGATCTTATAGGGAAAGCCACTCTTCAATAGAACCAGAGACAATAATTAAAACATCATCCAAAAAAAATGAGTGATGATGATACCTTTTTTAACCTGGATACCCTTGAATTTCCCACCTATACAAGCCTTTTTTCAAAATTCTATTGAGACTTTCCACCACCAACAAGAATAGTAAAGGTGAGAGGGGGAAGCCTTGTCGCAGTCCTCTACGAATTTTGAAGAAATCATTCGGAGTTCCATTAACAAATACTACATATTTATCACTAGAAACACATCCCATTATCTATTGTGTCACCTACCATTTTAGGCCAATTTGAATCATCATCATTCGAAGGTAGTGCCAACTAACCTTATCATAAGCTTTCCTAAGATCCAAATTTATAATGAGAGATTTCATTTAACTAGTTTTGACTGTGTGCATACACTCTCGAGATAGCCCAACATCATCAAAAATCAACCTGTCTTTTAAAAACCCAAATTCTCCAATGAGATACTAGAAGCCAACTTGCCTTTTAACCTATTGGAAAAAAAATTTGAAATGAATTTATATACAAAATTACAAAGTGCAATGGGTTTGAAGTCATTAAAAGAGGCAGGCTTCAAATCTTTTGGGATAAGGGACACAAAGGTGGCATTCTATAATCCAATGAATTTGCCAGATATTTTGGATTCTTCAATAGCCCCCAGGAGTTCATTCCCCATAATATCAAATAAATGTTTGAATAGTTCCTAGGTCCACCCATTAGGACCAGGAATTTTGTCCTTTGGCATTCTTGAAATAGTTTCCTCTACTTCCTCTAGAGTAACCTATTTCCCCACTTCATCACTTTCCTCATCTGTGAAAATATGAGGCACATCCTTTATAACACTGAATTGAGTAAGTGTATCCTCCTTATCTGCTTCTTTGTACATAGTCCTGAAAAAGTTAAAATAAACAGACCTAAGATCAACCCGTGAAGTCAAATTGTGGCCTTCTAAATCAGTTAATACCCAAATAGTATTAGTCAATCTTTTATGTTCAACAAATTTATGAAAATACTTAGTGTTCTTATCCCCACTTTGGAACCAAATGGACTGACTTATAAGACTCCATGTTTCTTCATCCAACCTTAAAATATCCACTTTCTGCTTCTCTAAGGAACTAACAAGTTCTTTATCTGTTATAGAGAATAATTGAGAAGGAAAATTTATAAAGATCTCTCCCAATTTCATGTCAATCTAACAAATTACATATTTTATCTTCTTATTTTTCTCAGTCAAAAACTTTATCACTTCTTCTTTGATTTTTTTAAGCTTCTCGACTATTAACCTCATTGCTAAATTGTTCTCCCACTGTGCAATAGAACGCCATCTTGATCAGACTAAAGTGATGAAATATGGTTCATTCAACTAGGCCTTATTAAATTTGAAGGGAAATAAGGTATGATCAAATGACTCATCAATTTGAAGACAAATAGGATTATGATATGAGAGTGTTGAGTTTAAAGTCCATGGCCTGCATCTTCCCAAGCTCCCTAACATCCCTTCATTTATGAGGAAATGATCTAGTCATTTTGAAATACCTGTAATACCCAACCGACCATTTTTCCAAGTAGGTATATTAGGGCAGGGAGGGACAACGACCAAACCAACAGATGTGAACATATTTGGAAAATAAATAGACACAGGATCCAACCTAGCATGATCACCCCATACATCCCTTGAAGTCATTGTAAGGTTCAATTCGCTACCAATGATTAATCCCCCTTCCATAAGAAAGCGACAGTCCAGCAAGGGCTTCCAAAAGTTCACTCTATCCTTATATGGGCCATAGAAATTTAGTATTATGACCTTCTTAGTGACATCTTTCAGATGACCCTAAAGAAGGATACTTGCATTGGTGGAAAAAGAACGCAGGTCATCACTTCTAGGGTTCCATCTAGAGAGTAGTCCCCTAGAATGACCATTTGGACCCATAGCTACACATTCCCAAAAAGGAAAACATTTAAGGAGAAATTAATTTCCTTATCACTAAATGCCATGGTTTATTGAAGGAAGACAATATCAGGTTGAACATATGCGATCTAATGTTTGAGGGATAAAAGTTTCTTAGTGATCTGGATTATTTTCGGCACGAAATGAGATCGGAGATATAATAAAGAAATGCACAGAGATATCGCAGATATTCAATAATATAATAGAAATATATCAGATATGCAACCATAAACATAGATATACAGTAATACACGATTTCTATCAATGAAATAAATGTACAGAGACTGTAAAAATACAGAGTGAAAGACTCGCTAGAATGGTGGAAGCTTATCTGTGAGAAGAGATGTGACGGCTACTCGCATTCACAAGAAGATGATTACAATGAGCCTCTGAAGGCCTTTTTACAATAAACAGGAATTCCAAAAATGCTATACATCCAAAAACCTAACCCTAGGAGATGAAGTGCCAAAAGTCATGTGGGCCCCGTTTGGGTAAGTTAGTACATCAACTTCCTGGGGTCGTAACTCTTGCATATGATCTTTGTTTTAGGAATATGATAGCTCGTTGGAAAGGTATCATCGAGGAGATTCATTTTGGAGGCTCAATAGTGCATTCAACTATCATTGAGAACCTTGATCTCAAAAAACCTTCATTTAGGCCCTCAAAATGGCTATGTCAACAAGGCCAGGAGGAGATTGTAACTTGTTAGATTCCATTAAATGGGTGACTGAGAGGACCTCTTTATAAGTGGGGAAATGTCCAATGGATCCTATTAAATCCTTTGTTATCTCAAGGGAGCAATGATTATTCCTATGTAATGGGTCAACTTCTGACAACAGTGGTTCAGTGGATTCTTCCCCGAGGCCAATAATATCAAGCCCCTTATCCATGAAAAAATGAGTTTAGGGGGAGGGAAGTGTCTTCTCAACACTGGAACCAAGAAATTCCACCCCAACCGAACAAACAACAAGAGAGACTTGGTTGATGAAATCTATTCCGGCTTGAACGTGAGCTTCCAACCCTTTTAAGCACAGTCCCTTCCTTGTGGGATAATTCTTGAATTTATTTATTACTAAGTCCCAAAACCCCCGAAAATATCTACAAGCCAATATTCATGATAAATGAGGGATCTCTTATCATCTATAGATAGAGTGTTAAAAAAGGAAGGATAAAATGTAGACATCTTACCTAGAAAAGAGTCATGCTAGAAAGTAACAACATCAGGATCAAGGATGGAATGACGGCCTAAAACCCTAGGAGAGTCCTCCACGCAGGTTGAAACATCCAGAGGATTCTTCTTAGTGGGGCGCTTATCTTTCAGGTGACCCATCTGCCAGCAAGAGTGACAATGAAAGGGTTCTCTCCAGTAGTCCAGAGAAACCATAAAGGAGAGTCTCCCAAAGATGTTTCGATCTCGTTAGGAAAACCCCGCTCCAGATCCATTTCTACCAGTACCCAGGCTAGCCTCTTATTATTCCACCTTAAGGAGTTCTCTTCAAAATACACAAATCTTCCAACCGAATTTGCAATGTCTATTAAAATACGCACCAACCAAAGTTCTAACGAGAAATCATAAAGGAGAATATATAAGAATCTACTCGAGAAGGTGTCCATGAGAGGGTTGAAGCCTGGTCACCAAAGTTTGATCATGAGGACACCTTGACTCAAGATCCATGGACAAACTAGTATTTTTTGCAGGACTTCTTCCAATAGGAAATGGAAGACAAGCCAATGATTTGAGAGTAGACTATACCTTGGGAAATAACCCACTAAGAGTTTCCAATATTCTTGAATCCAATGGGAAATATGGGCCTTCTACATCTTGATATAGTAGAACTTTCCTACCAGTGCCTTAGAGGCCACACTGGTAACTCTATCTAATGCTAGATCCTTCCCCAAACATAGGCTAGGTTTCTTCTAGTAGACCTTCCAACATTTTCCATGACGATTTTTCTTTCCAAAGACGGATATGGACATGTTCCGCCCAACACCTCCACCTCTGAAAGAAGAAGACCTACACCCTCCATGACCATTAAACCTAGAAACCCTACCATTCAACACTCGGGTATGAGATGAAATCTCTCTGTTAGCCTCAGGAAGTGAACTGTGTGCATGGTACCTATATCTTCCCATGTCATTCACGTGAAATTCATTACTACTATTGCCATGAGGCATAACAAGCCCATCCTATCTGTCCTCCTGAGTGGGCGCAATACCGGGCCTATTGGCCACATATGGCTCCCCTAAACTAGATCTATGGTAGTTGTAAAGAAGTCTATAGGTCATCCCAGATCTAGTAGTGGAGACATGTCATCGTGAGAAAATGGAACCAGTCACCACCTAAGCAATACCCACATAGGAAAAATGAGCTAGATCTGCAGAAGGTTAGTGCCAATGACCCCTACTTTGAAAAACCCAAAATGATATTATTACATTGATTAAATAGATGAGTCAATAGTGTTAAGTTCTCATGTATGAAGAAACAATATCTACTCTTGAATTTGTCTATATTGTTCTATTATGATATTTATTGTTTGATTATACAATATTTTCAAAATAAACTTCCATATATAAACATTACATTACAATAGTTTCTAATGAGCAAGTTCATGAAACCCTTAATACTTTTGTTCATGAAACATAAAACATTTAAACTACATAGATATTTTTTTTTTACATTATGAGAATAACAACAAGTACACCTTCGCAACCGATTTGCCATAATAGTAACTTTTTGACATAATTGTGCCATGTCTAGTTCTATCGAACTTTATGGAGGATTTAGGGGAGGTGGGAGAAGAGCAGATTAAGAGGCATGATGATATGGAAACTAACATCACAACAAATACAACTCTATGTGCAAGCCACCTCCAGTTGTATATCAGCGAATTGTGGAGTTGTCCTCCACCTCTTATACGATTGAACTGTTCAAAAATTATGATGATGAGGTGAATGATGATTATTTCTGAGACTAGCAATGAGAGGATTACTATACTTGACAAAATCTCCCACCCATCTACCCCATTCAAAGAAAAGACGACAGTGAGAATCGTTCCATGACCGCCAATGTAAAAATAGAATAAGCTTTCTATGCCATGGTGTCGATCTAATTGTCCATTTCGGTTGGCTACAACATTTCTACGGAGAAACTCGTAGTCATTATTATTGATTTCAACATCCACAATAACAATATAATCTCATAAACTCAAATTTAACAAGATCGAAAGATATTACCCTTTCCATCAACTCAAATTTGTAAACATTTTTGAGTTTCGAAATGATTGTTGGATTAAACCTTACCTTATTGAATTTTTATTGTTTGCATTTTTCATTTGTTTTATTTTTAATTCATGACTATAAGCATGAATTAAACATAAAACTTGTCTTGGTTTAATAATTTTTTGCCTTAGAAATATCCTTTAAAACACCATCCATATGTAATTAAAATGCAAACCTCATGAAATGGTTGATTGATCCATTTTTCGATTTTTTTGGTTTTAATATGGTTGTTATGAATTCAATAGTTCGATAGTTCATTGTCGAATTGTTTTGGTACATGAAAAACTTTGGTTAATTATTTGATATTCTTTTCATAAGTTTAATGGTCGTATCAACATTCATGCCAATGAGTACAGACCTGCTATACTCACGTTTTCACCTTACCTTGCTAGCTCAAAACATTAATGAAGCTATTCATTATCTGCATAGGGTTTTGTACTTTGTAGGTTTTGACACTCATCGTGAGAGATGGTAAATAATACAATGAATCCTATGGTTTTCTCTCTCACTATCTGAGTTATGATAACCCATAGGCTCTACTATTTCCATGTTTCCACTCTCCGTTTAGACCTATTTATGTTTCTCACACTTGGAACCTAAAAATATTCCGAGTAATCTCTGTTGCATCCTTGTTACAGTGGTCATGGCACCCGTCATTTGAATAGAGCCGAACAGATGCAAAGACTTATTATCCCATGAAGTTGCTATCGATGACCTAAAGAGTCATGGCTGGGATGTATTCCTCAAACAAATCGAGGGTTATGATCTTCAGGTGGAAAAAGCCTTTGCACAAACCTTTGATGGTTTAAGAGCTAAGATTGGAGACATATAGTTAGAATTGACTGAGCAATTCATGAGCAAAGAAACAAGACTTCCATCAAAGGGTGAGAGGTGGTTTAAAAACACCCACATAGAAGAAGTTTTTTGGAGTTTGTTTATGGCATCTCATAAAACCACTTGCTGCATCAAAGGTATTCCTATCGCTCTGTTAAAACCTAGATGGCATAGTTTGTTGTTAATTTTGAAATAATTTGTTACATGTGAAGGGCGATGCGGATTGGTTTTTCTCTACCATATCTGTTTTCTTATGAACTTCATAGGTTTTGATTTAGATATGCCCTTTTACTTATTGATGAGTCTTTATAAGATATCCAAACGATACGAGCGACAAGGTGTCGATTTGAGCCTGTTTCACCATGGATTGGTGAAAATCTTGTTGATGTATCATTTGTCAACCATAGGTGACAGTTGGGAAACCTTTGTGATGAGGAATGGCTTCACCCAGGTTGATCCTACAACAAACTCTAACTCAGACAAGCAAGTGGTTGAAAACCAGTCCGTTAATTTAATTAATGGACCAAAGTTTACTGATAAAACCCCTCTAGATAAAGGATCACCGCGTAGGTTTTCGCCTACAAGATCTCCAGAACAAGCGACTAATGAATTGAAAGGAAATGACCCTTGTGTCCCTATGAATGATGACAGTTTGAACGTTAATGTTAAGTTTGATGTCAAGAAACTCTATAAAGGAACAAAACAATAGTGCACAGATTTGGGTTTCAAGAATAAGAAGGTCGGTCGCCTAATCTATAGAAAATTAAGGAATAGAAAGGATACTCATCTGATATCAATTGATTCAATTGATATTGATGAGCTTTCAGATCATGAGATAGAGGATTTCCTAGCGCAGGAAGATCCTAAAATGCAGTGTTCCAAGAAAGCGGTCATCACCCATATCGAACCATATGATTTCGTGACCAATTTATACCCATGTCTTAAGGGTAAAAAGGGAATTTCGGGTATCGACCATGATTTAGAACAAACAACAGGCAAGGTTGAATCACCCTGGGTTGACTGTGTCTTGCATCGATTTTCCATCTCCCCAGTACCCTGTGATACTTGCCTCTATTGGGTAGAGCATTACTATACCAATGTCCCTCTCTTACAGGCCCAAATTAAAACTTTGACTACTTAGAACGATCTGTTGAAGCAAGAAAACCTTGATCTCAAGGAACATGTAGAAATGGAGAAGAAACAAATCAAGAGATCTGGAAACAGTCATTAAGAATAAGATCAGTGTCAAAGCAATTATAAACTCTGAACTGATTGCTCCCTCTCTAGCTAATTTTTAATGGTAAAAAGTTTTATTTTTATTTCATTGTTTTCTATAATCTAAGTCTAAATAAGTAGATTTGAGTTTTGATTTCATTTATTAAAATTAAGACAGGCTATAGAATCTTCGATTCTGTAGCCAGTCCTTTTAATAATAATAATTAGTCATTAGTTTTTGTTTTTCTAATATATAAAATTGGTTTTGCTATTCTCAGGAAATGGGAGATCCTGTTGCTCATTACTTGGAAGAAATATTTTCAATTATACGCCTAAATGATTAGTAGTTTCTCCTTCTTTATGTTTTATAAAAAAATTGATTTATTTTTTAATAAACCAACTCTATTATGAGTGGTTTCCAATCCACTATTTTTGTAATATTACTTGATTTTGGAAGATTCAACTCTATCCAGTGAGATATGATTATTTGGATCCAGGATTACTTTAAACACTGTTCACTTTTGCTAGTGAAGGCATCTTTGATTGGAACACATTATGGATATGTAATTTCCAAGACTATATGGACAAGTTGTCCACATTTCAGCTTTAGACCAACGTGAAACTATTCCATTTATGTTTTGTCTCTTACTTTATGGAATACCAATATGTTATACAACTTTAGCCTTATTAGCATATAATGTTTCATTTTATTCAGTGCTTTAAATTTTGACCATAACTTGTTGTTTCATATATTATATCTGTGATCGTTATTTCACTTTAATATCATGATTTATGCTTCATTTTAAGTTGATGTATCAAATGAATGCTTCACATTAAAATTTCTTTTACTGTAAACATTCATCATTATAAGGTCATTGGATCTATATGTTTATTACTCTGTTCATAAATCTTTGCTCCCAAAAACACCTTGAGTTTATTCTGGAGATGTTAGCACAAGCATGTTACAGATTTTTCTCACAGGAAAGATAGCTTGAAGTCTAGATTGCATAGGGATATAAGCACATCATGAGACTAATCTCAGGTTAGTTTTATTCACATTCATTTTTTTTTATTAGTTTATTCATTAGTTAAATAAGACAGCTTAAATTGGTTGTGACTATTATTCTGTTCTTCTTTCAGATTATGTTTTATTAGTATCTTTTTGAGTTCTTAGATTTTAAATTATAAAACAGAAAATATAAAATATGTAATTTCTTTATTTGCTTTGTAAACAATTACAAAAACATTGATTTCGCAAGACATCCACCAAAACTTGCAATTTGTAAATACTCTGTTCATAATCACATATTCATATTTATGTTTTAAACACCTGTAAATAATTAGATTCATATACATAGTATTAT
>ML777443.1:1592832-1623897 GCA_009831015.1 Picea engelmannii | reverse complement strand
TGATTTCGCAAGACATCCACCAAAACTTGCAATTTGTAAATACTCTGTTCATAATCACATATTCATATTTATGTTTTAAACACCTGTAAATAATTAGATTCATATACATAGTATTATAGTTATAGCTTTAGAGTAGTTTATTTTATTTTTTTGTTTTAGGATCCTAGTTGGCTAATGGAGCCATTAAACCCATCAAGATAGATCATACCAAACGGCTTGGGTTAATTAGACAACCCCAGTCCGGATCTATCCTTCTAGTTGATCGTGTGTCATTTATACCTATCAACATGATTGTTTAGTTGGTTCCTTGCACAGTGTTGCATTTGTTTTTTGTTTTTTTTTTTTTTGGGGGGGGTTGATTATACTATAAGCATGCATAGTTCAGAAAGATGGGCATTTTCAATTTTTTTGGAAGGAATTTTCTATGAACATATGGTGACACTCGATGCAACAATGTATTACGCACCTTGGCACTCATAGAGGAACATCCTTGGCATAACCACCATTGTGTATTTGCAATTCTTGGGAGAATAATTCATGTCGATTATCATCGTGCAGTCTTGCACCTTCACATGGCGAATTGTGTTAGGGGATGTAAATTGGACAATATCTCAATCATTTTTCAGACGTTGATTTTGTCAGATTCGCAAGCAAAGGGAAGCGATTTATAATTACTTCCACGTGAATGGAGAAATCCAGATTCTATGAATTCTTGGCACATGTTGAAAACAGACCAATTTTTTGTTATGTGAGAGACATAGTTGTGTAGAGGGAAGAGATATTGCTATAGAAAAACCTTACATCCAACCTCAAAAGTGGCCAAGTCAAAAATGTTTTTGCTAGAGAATTGTCCAAAGATAAATAGATCGCAAAGTTGTGATTACCCCAAAGCCAAGAGCAGGATGTGAATCCGCTAAAATGTCTTTTACACATATATCGGCTACCTTTTGAATGGAAATAACCATAATAAAAAACTATTGAGTGGTTTAAAGATAAGAAACACATTTTATTTGGACTGCTTCTAGATGTGTGGCATTTCCTTCTAAATAAAAGAAAATGAGTTTACCATAAATCAATGACATATATTTCAAATTGAGTCGCTTGTCAAATCACAAAACTATTGGAAATGTGGAGGTGCAGAAGTGTAGCAATGCAAGAGGATGAACTGTGTGGGTTCTCTGCACAAGGGTTAAAAACATAACATATTGCGTAGACTAAGTATAACTATGAACATATGGCGGCACTTGGTGCAGCTATGTCTTGTACACCTTGAAAATGGTAGAGGAATATTGCTAGCACAACTAGTATTGTGTATTTCCAATGCTCATGTAGAGAATTCATGTCAGTTATTGTCATGAAATTCTACAACTCCGCACGACGAATTGTGATAGGGGATGTAATTTGGATGATAGCTTCATTTTTCAGAAATTGATTTTGTTAAATTTGCAAGCAAAGGGTATTGATTTAGAACTTCTGCCAAGTGAATGTAGAAGACCATATTCTATGAATTCTCTGTATGTGTTGAAAAAAGACTAATTTTATACTATGTGAGAGGCATAGTTGTGTGGATGGCGGAAATATGTATATAGAAAAACCTTTCATCCAACCTAAGAAGTGGCCAAGTCAAAATTATTTTGACTAGAAAATTTTCCAAAGATAAATAGATCATAGAGTTGGGATTGCCCCAAATCCAAAAGCATGATGCCAATCCGCTAAAATTTCTTTTACACATATATCAACTACCATTTGAATAACAATAGCCATAATAAAAAACCATCGACTAGTCTATAGATAAGTAATACATTTTCTTTTCACTGCTTCTATATGCGTGGCCTTTCCTCCCAAATTGAAGCAAATCAATTTACCATAAATCGGTGACATATTTTGCAAATTATGTCACTTGTCACAATCACAAATACAAAAGTATTGGAAATGAAGAGGTGCATAAGTGTAGTAATGCAGGGATGTGACGATTCAAATTATGCTAAGAACAAAATGAAGGTGGAGATATTACAAATAAACACATAGAGATATTGTAATAAACACATAGATATAATAATACTCAATTTCTATTAATGAATGAAAGTTGTAGAAATTGTAAAAATGCAGAGTGAAATGAACTCTCTAGAATGGTGGAAGCTTATCTCTAAGAAGAGATGTGACGACTACACTCATTCGCAAGAATGCGTCATTACAATGAAACTGAAAAGGCATTTTTAACGTAAAGAATTAATGATAAATCCCTATACATCCAAAACTCTAACCTAGGAGATGAAATTTCAAAAGGTTTGTGGGCTCATTGAGGGTAGTTGATATATCAAATTCCTGAGGGCATAACTTTTGCATATGATCTCCATTTAGGGTACTCGATACCTCGTCGGAAAGGTCTAGCGAAGTAGTACACATTTTTACTAGGCCCAAGCCAGAGCCTATCATTCTCACTTAGGCCCTGAAACATCAAAAAAATGTCATTTAAGGCCTCAAAATGACCCCAGAAGTTTAGGACCCGAAAAATTGTAGAAAGACTGCCATGGTGGAAAATTGTGTTTTGAGCCAATGGAATAGGTGGGTGGCCACCGATATCCACCTGGATATTTCCTATCCCCTTATAAAGCAATGGTCCCCATTGTGTCAAGTTCCCCTAAAATATGAGGAATATTTTGATGAATTTGAACTTTTGTGAGTCGTTGTCCTTTTTGAAGAAGTTGTCCTCCTTAGCTTGTTGAAGGATGTCATGAACCTATTGTTGGAGGGGTTGGATCTATCCAACCAATATAGCTACATGATATACCTTGGTTTGCATGTGGAAGGAATCTATTGGGGAAGATGAAACATGAGGAGTTATCTCAATGGGGCCTAATGGTTTGAACCCCAAGAACACCTGAAAAGGGTTGTGGCCAATAGAGCTATCAAGGGCTTTGTTATATCTTTCTTTGACTAGGAAGTGTGGAGGAACCCATGTAGGTGAAACAAGAATGTCTTTGGGATCTTATACAATCTTCTCAACCTAATTTTGCTAGATAGAAAGGTCTTGGGCCGAGGTTGTAGTTGTTGTAGTGTGCTTTTTTTCACCTTCTGATTGTATTCTAAAGAGGCTAAAATTTCTGGTATGAGAGATTACTTTTCAACATTTTTTTTCCATGACACTAGTCGAAACTACCTATGGTACCTTGTAGAGATGATCCCCCAGAGTAACAATGACACTATGAAATTGAGAATCATAAATAACATGACACTTAAACATATATGGATATCCTAAAAGAACATCACATACTTCCAATTGGGAAACATCACATTGTGCCTCATCCTTGAAGGAATTCAAGTCGTAGGAAAAACAACATTGTTGGATGACATTAGATATCATCCCTGGTAAAGCCATGCGATGTTGTATGGTTGCGGGTGTGATTTTGTCAAAAAATATAACTTCTTGAAGACCTCTGCTAAGGTTATGTTCTTTCAGATTCCGCTATCAATAATGAAATGTAGTGGGATCGCCTTCTCCCACATATATGAATGGAAGGGGTACCATATTGATGAGCTCTATGATGAATTATTTTAATTGTCCATCATCATCAAAAATATATGTCAGGTCCTTTATCTTTTTGAAAAAATCTTCCATATAACCTATTTTTATCGTCTCCATTGTAGGTTTATCCGCTCCCCCAGTTGTACGATTTGGGATTCCTTTGCTTACACATATGAAATTTTTTAGTATTGCAATGAGGCTTTGTCCACTGCATCAAGCATGATGCCTAAAATATTTTGTTGTTCATTGAAGCAAGATCTAGTCTCCCGAAGTTGGATGGTAATTACTATCATGGCCTCTTGTATTTTTTCCAGTGACAAGGAGGGTAGTGCCTGCTTATTTTTCTCGATCTGTGCTTCAGTTGCATGAATCGAATTATCAATGGTATTGATTTCAGGGGTGTTCTAGAGGTGTTTCTAGAGATTGAATCTATAGTTGACTACCCTGAGAAATTTTCTAAATGCTCCTATCCCTGCTTTAGTTCCTTTTCTTCAATATAAATTTTCTATTGCAATCACCCTTCCCATGTTTGGGGAGTGCACTTCAACTTTTCTCAGAGCTCTAAGTTCTCTTCTTGAAAGTACTAGAATCTCCCCTTCAATTTTCCAAGTTTACATGGCACATGGAGGTTCAAAGTGTTTGTGGCTATGCTTGAGTCTTTCACGTAGACTTCATCCATTGTGTTGATCAATGAGGTGTGCACAATCACTTTTGTGTTGTGGAGATATTTTATCTCCTTATGTGCAACCTCAATCTCCTCGTGGGAACTTCAATACAATTCCTACACCACAAATGCCTCTTTGTGTAGCACCATAAAAGAACCCAATAGGATTATTATCAAAATAAACTGGGTTCAAAATGAAATCAATGCATTCACCTTTCTTTGGAACGGGAAAATTCTTGATAGCCAACACTATTCTTTTTTATCAAAACCTTTCTCCATGGATAGAGTCGAAACAACCCCCCACAAAGGGACTTTGCATCTAGTGCTTTTTCAAACCCATTCAAGTTCTGAATTCCCCATCCTCCCAAATCCTTTGGCCTTGTAATCAAATCCCAAATGGCTAAATGAAACCCAATGGGTTTTTTAGCACCTTTCCATAGGAATCAAGAGAATATTTGACTGACGTTATCAATAATATTCAAAGCCACCTTTGCTAAACAGAGCTAATAAACCAACATATTTTGTAAAACAGAGTTGACTAGAACTAGTCTACCACCCAGGGAGATCCATCTACTCGTCCAATGTCCAATCTTCTTCTCCACTTTCTGGAGTAGCCAATGCCAATCATTTACTCTATAATCATTCGGTTTCAAAAAAAATACAAGGTATTTCATCCTTTGATTCAAAGGAGAAACAAGCATCCCAAATATCTCTACTACTCTATTTTTAAATGTGTTTAACCTGCACAAAATAGATATAGATAGAAAATAACACACACATTTGCAGAGAGAAATTAAGAAAGAAGAAGCAAGAGAAAAATAATGGAAGAATTCTCATTAACCGTATGAATAATAAATAATTTACGCATGATATACTCTATATAACTCAAACAATGCAAAGTGGAGGTGAATCCAATGCACCATAGTGGTGGTGTAGAGTGATCTGGACACAAACCAACAATTACAGGAGTGAACTGCCACCTAGTCTAGTCTCTCGGGCAGTTACAAGAGTGAAATTCGACCTAGCTGAGTTAACTAGTCTACTAGTCTTTAGTTAACTGATTGAAACAGAGTGATGTGAGGAGGAGATTACAGAATCAAGGGTAATGCACTATCCTGGTGATGATCCCAAGGACAATGCGCATTAGCTGGTGATGATCCCAATTTTGCATGGTGAAAAACCAATGCAACATCTCGACTCCACTCAACTAGTCAAACTGAAGTGAAAACTAAAGAGAATATTATCCTAGAGGAATATTCTCCCTAAACTTTAGTATACTAGATAAAGACTAATAAACATAGTAAAAACCTTAGGAAAAATAAATCCTAGGTGTGTGTGAAGTAACTCCAAAACCCCCCCTAAATATCACTATGGTGAAAATAAAGAATGGGTCTCAATAATGAGGCCATGTTAGGTACCCAAATACAAAAAATACACTGAAATAAAGTGAGGAATGAGGGAAAACCTCATGGGAAAACCCCCCACTAAAGGTACAATGTATGTAAAAAGAAGAAATAATATTTGCTAGGCAATTATGTCGTTCACTCCAAGATGAATTCGTGAAGAATGGAACTTCTGCTCAGTGAAGGTCCTGGTGAAGATGCATGTTGTTTCTTCTACTGAAGGACATAATTGTAGGCCTATGATCCCCTCGTGTACTAAGTCCCGAATGTAGTGCATTTGGATCTCTATGTGTTTCATCCATTGCCTTTGAGCTGGATCTCTTCAGAACTTCAAATTTCTCTGGTGTTCACACTAGATGATGATCAGTCCATGAAACTGAATGTCCAACTCAGTGAGAAAAATGTTGTAGCCGCATAGCCTGAATGGTTATGTTAACTACTGCTCTGTACTATGCCTCTGCTAAATATAGAGCAATAGCATCCTGCTTATTGCTTGACCAATAGATAGGCCCAAAACCAAGACTGAGTGAGTAACCATATATGGACTTGCGATCAATGTTATCGCCAGCCCAATCATACTTAGTGAACCCAATGAGATCTAATGTTGAGTCTCTTGCATAATGAATCCCAAAGGTGATGGTTCCATGTACTTATCAAAGGATGCACTTTTCAACCTTCCAATGTAGCTCATGCAACTCCTGCATGAACTTGGAAATTGCATCAAATACATAGGAGAGGTCTGGTCTGGAGTATGTGAGATACAATAACCTCCCCACTAGTTTTCTGTATAGTGTGTTTTCAACTAGTGGAGTGTCCCCACCAACCTCAAGTTTGAATCCTGATAGGAAAGGATTCGAGGAAGACTTGCAGTTTTTCATGTGAAATCTCTCAAGGATATCTCGTGCATACTTCGTCTGAGACAGTTTGATGCCTGATGCATATTGAATGATCTCAATTCCAAAGAATAATTGTAGTATACCCATGTCCATCATCAATAACTTTTCATGTAGAATCCTCTTGATTGTAGCAATCGCTGAAGTCAAGAAACCGATGATCAGTAAATCATCAACATACAGAACTAAGAGTAGAAGTGAGGGAGTCATCCTAAACATGTAGACCTTCAGGTCTGATTTACAATGTACAAAGTTATGTGACAACAAGTAGGAGTCCATCTTAGCATACCATACCCTCGAAGCCATCTTGAGGCCATAAAGATATTTCTTCAGTAGAAATACCAAAGAGGAATCCTACAAAAATCCATGGGACTTCTCCATATAGATCTCCTCAAAGATATCACCATGAATAAATGCATTATTCATGTCCATATGATGGACTTCCCATCCCTTGGTTGTCACAATGTAAACTGTCAAATGTATGGAATTCGTCTTCGCTACTAGATTGAAGGTCACATCATAGTCAATGCCATGCACCTGCTGAAATTCTTTGGAAACTATCCTTGTTTTGTATCTGCTAATATGTCCATCCACTGTGCTCTTGGTCCTATAGACCCATCTGCACCTGACAATTTTCCTTCCTGAAGGAAGGGGAACCAGATCCGAAGTCTGGTTCTCGAGGAGGGAGTTGTACTCATCCTGCATGGAAGATTCCCAAAAGGGATTTCCAGTAGCCTCGTCATAAGACTATGGATCTGAAGACTGAACCAAGAAAAGATGGTTGGAGGGAAATGGTTTAGTGGAAGTGAGTGCAATAGGAGGCTCCTCCAAATCATATCGATTCCTCCTAGTGTTGGTTGGATCACCAACAAGATCCCCTTCATCCTGAAGAGTAGTATGGGCCCACTTGGTCCTCTTCTCTGCCTCTGCATCTGCATTTGGATGCACTGAATATGCATCTGACTATACTAACTCTATCTTTGGATCATCAGAATCCTCTAAATTAGAACTCTTGTCTGAATAAGATTTGACATGTTCATGTTCATCATCTCGAACAGGTGGAAGAATGAACGTGCATGCGGCTGTCTATGGACACGTAGACCCTTCAACCATTTGAATTGAATTTTTAGTTCCTGAATCTTCACCTTCCATGGGCTTAAGTTGAGTGCTTCCAGTTGAGACTTCCCATCCAACCAGTCTATGAAAACCCTTGAGTCACCAACCACCATTAAATATTCAATGTGGCATCCATTTTCAATAGAGAGGAGGGCCCATAATCCAAGAAGTTTTGCCTTAGTATTAGTTCCAACACCAACAACAAAATGTTCTTTGAAGAAATATTTGGTTTTGAACTTCAATAAAATTCCTACACCACAAATGCCTCTTTCTACAGCACCATAAAAGAAACCAATAGGATTATTATCAAAATAAACTGGGTTCAAAACAAAATCAATGCATTCACCTTTCTTTGGAACAGTAAAATTCTTGATAGCCAACACTATTCTTGAGGTGGTGGCCACATCATTCCTAGCCCAATCCTCAAACAAGATTTTGTTCCTATAATGTCAAATTCCTTGGAGAAAAACAAATGGAACTACCCTGTGTCTAGGAGATGAAATAAACCAACTATGAATATTTCTTTCTAAAGTAGGCATGTTCCAAGATCCCTCTAATTTTATTTTATTATAGACATTTTCCCAGATAGATTGTAAAATTGAACACTGAAAAAACAAATGCATTTATAATCTTCTTCGTTCAAGCAGAGAGTGCAAACATAGGGACCTATACCCCCCTTGAGCTTGTAATTTACCCCAGTGAGGACATGATCCTTTAAGAAGAGCCACATAAAGAGAATTAACTTGTATGGAATCTTAACTTTCCACAATGCTTGGTACCACCAAACTGGATCCTCTACCACATCTTGAGTTGTAAGAGCATCATAAGCTAATTTGGTAGTCACTATTCCCAATGAATTATTCCATGTCTAGACTAAGAGGTCTGCATCAATTTTAATAGTAACACCACTCTTTATTACCATTTCCAGATAGATAGACCATTCAATATCCAACTCACCCTCCAATCCAAGGTCCACTGTTGAAAGCCAATATTGTGTATTAGAAGAATTTAAAGAAGATGTGTAAGTGATATGTGCCAAGGAGTATACATGTAGGTCATTCAAATGTCAAACCAGAGCATCTGGCAGTTTGTACATGTGATAACAACATATGAAAGGGTCTTGTCCAATATGAACCCTAGTCCCATTCCCAACTGACCATCCTAGCCACCTATTCATTAGATGCAAAGAACCCATAAAATTCTTCCAAAATTTAGAAGCAACAGGAAACTTGTTATTTTCAGTGCGCAACCAAAATACAACCTCAACACCTTTCAAGTACTTTTTGATCAAAACTTTGCTCCATGGATAAAGTCGAAACAACCCCCCACAAAGGGACTTTTCATCCAGTGATTTTTCAAACCCGTTCAATTTCTGAATTCCCCTTCCTCCCAAATCCTTTGTCCTTGTAATCGAATCCCAAATGGATAAATGAAACCCAATGGGTTTTTTAGCACCTTTCCATAGGAATCTAGAGAATATTTGACTGATGTTATCAATAATATTCAAAGCCACCTTTTCTAAACAAAGCTAATAAACCAACATATTTTGTAAAACAGAGTTGACTAGAACCAGTCTACCACCCAGGGAGAGCCATCTACTGGTCCAATGTCCAATCTTCCTCTCCACTTTCTGGAGTAGCCAATGCCAATAGTTTACTCTATAATCATTCGGTTTCAGAAAAAATCCAAGGTATTTCATCCTTTGATCCAAAGGAGAAACAAGCATCCCAAATATCTCTACTACTCTATTTTTAAATGTGTTTAACCTGCATAGAATAGATATAGATAGAAAATACCACACACATTTGCAGAGAGCAATTGAGAAAGAAGAAGCAAGACATAAATAATGGAAGAATTCTCATTAACCGTATGAATAATAAATAATTTACGCATGATATACTCTATATAACTCAACCAATGCACACTGGAGATGAATACAATGCACCATAGTGGCGGTGTAGAGTGATCTGGACACAAACCAACAATTACAAGAGTGAACTACCACCTAGTCTAGTCTCTTGGGCAATTACGAAAGTGAAATGCCACCTAGTTGAGTTAACTAGTCTACTAGTCTTTAGTTAACTGATTGAAACAGAGTGAAGTGAGGAGGAGATTATGGAATGAATGGTAATGCACTAGTCTGGTGATGATCCCAAGGACAATGCACATTAGTTGGTGATGATCCCAATGTTGCATGGTGACAAAACCAATGCAGCATCTAGACTCCACTCAACTAGTCAAATTGAAGTGAAAACTAAAGAGAATATTCTCCTAGAGGAATATTCTCCCTAAACTTTAGTAGATTTGATAAAGACTAATAAACATAGGAAAAACCTTAGGAAAAATAAATCCTAGGTGTGTGTGAAGTAACTCCAACACCCCCCCTGAACATCACTATGGTGAAAATAAAGAATGGGTCCTGATAATGCATCCTTGTTAGGTACCCAAATACAAAAAATACACTAAAATAAAGTGAGGAATGAGGGAAAACCTCATGGGAAACCCCCCCACTAAAGGTACAATGTATGTAAAAAAGAGAACTAATAGTTGCTAGGCAATTGTGTCCTTCACTCCAAGATGAATTCGTAGAGAATGGAACTTCTACTCAGTGAAGGTATTGGTGAAGATGTCTATAGTTTGTTCTGTTGAAGGACATAATTGTAGGTCGATGATACCCTCATGTACTAAGTCCCTAATGTAGTTCATTTGGATCTCTATGTGCTTCATCCATTGCCTTTGAACTGGATCTCTGCAAAACTTTAAATTTCTCTAGTGTTCACACCAGATGACGATCAGTCGATGAAACTAAATGTCCAACTCAGTGAGAAAAATGTTGTGGCCACATAGCCTAAATGGTTATGTTAACTACCTCTCTGTACTATGCCTCTACTAAATATAGATCAATAGAAGCCTGCTTCTTGCTTGACCAATAGATAGGCCCGAAACCAATACTGAGTGAGTAACCATATGTGGACTTGCGATTAGTGTTATCTCCAGCCCAATCATAATCAGTGAACCTGATGAGATCTAATGTAGAGTCTATTTCATAATGAATCCCAAAGTTGATGGTTCCCTGTACTTATCAAAGGATACACTTTGCAACCTTCCAATGTAGTTCATGCAACTCCTGCATGAACTTGGAAATTGCATCAACTACATAGGAGAGGTCTGGTGTGGAATGTGTGAGATAAAACAAGCTCCCCACTAGTTTTATGTACAATGTGTTGTCAACCAATGGAGTGTCCCCACCAACCTCAAGTTTGAGTCCTGATAGGAAAGGAGTTGGAGCAAATTTGCAGTCTATCATGTGAAATCTCTCAAGGATATCTCATGCATACTTTGTCTAAGATAGTTTGATGCCTAATGCATCCTGACTAATCTCAATTCCAAGGAAGAATTGTAGTGGACCCATGTCCATCATCAATAACTTGTCATGTAGAATTCTCTTGATTGTAGAAATCATTGAAGTCGAGAAACCTATGATCAATAAATCATCAATGTACAAAACTAAGAGTATAAGTGAGTCAGTCATCATTAGAATGTAGACATTCAGGTCTGATTTACAATGTACAAAGTTCTTTGACAATAGGTAGGAGTCAATATTGGCATACCATGCCCCCAGAGCTATCTTGAGGCCATAAATATATTTCTTCAGTCGAAATACCAAAGAGGAATCCTGCATAAATCCATGGGGCTTCTCCATATAGATCTCCTCAAAGAGATCACCATGAAGAAATGCATTCTTCACATTCATATGATGGACTTCCCATCCCTTGGTTGTCACAATGTAAAGTGCCAAATGTATGGAATTCATCTTCGCTACTGGATTGAAGGTCTCATCATAGTCATGTTGGCAGCCAATTCACATTTTTCCATGGTCTTATAAGTTGCCTACACCAATGTTTTGCAAACATCATTTTTTCGTCGCAATTTTCAAATAGACGACATTTTTATTTTCTGTGACATTTGCACCTTTACCTTCTCTTTGTTTTCATGACTATAAGCATGAAAACTTCGTCTTTCGAACTCGCATTAAAATCATTATCTGAACTATCGTTATCTCTTTTTTCGATATGCCTATTGCGCTTACCTTTTATTTATCATTATACAGTTGGCAAGATCCTTTGATCGGTACTCATGCTTCGATTGATTGTGTAATTTGGTTTCATTGAGTTTGTAATGCATTGTCATTTGGATTTATATGTTATTTGATCAAATTACTTTGACCATTGGTTTTATAAGATATATAGGTATTATGGTTAAACCTTGATATATTTCGTTTGACATGATACCTAGTTTCAAAGAGCATTGGTACTTTGCTTAAACTCTTGATATGAATTGATACATCGCATGTTACATGGTCAAAACATTGGTTATGGTTTTGATTTGTATGTTGGGTGTTTAAAACTATGGCATAACTTTGATTGCGCACATTGTTTTATACACTTACCATTTGATTTCATTGCTTGGGCAAATGACATGATTGTTGAACTATGCTATAGTGGGTTGAACAACTATGAGCGCCGGCGGTGGTACCATTGGCAATAACTATTATCCATGGTAGAAATAAGCTCCACCACCTTCGCATGCTACCATTAATGTCTACCCCTTATCCCTGTTTTGCCTCTGTTAGCCCGAGTAACCCTTCGTGCACTCTACTCCTGTGTATGCTATGACCCAAACCCTGGCTCATTCACCATGTGCTCGGCTCCATGGCACTAGTGGTGTGAATCGAGCCGAACGATAGCCAAGCCTTGCTACTATTTGACAATGCCCGGAAGGACTTGGAGGATAATGGTTGGCTCACCTTCGTGCAGAGGTTTGAGGGTTTTAATCTAGTTGTGGCACAATAGTTCACCCTGACTTTTGATGGTTGTAGAGCCAAGGTGGGTGATATTCGGTTGGAAATCAATGAGCAGTTTATCAGTTCTGCTACAGGGTTACCTGCCATGGGCCAGTGTTGGTTCAAAAATTTGAAAGTGGAAGAGGTGCCTTGGCCACTTCTGTTCGTCTCGCGAAAGGTCACCGCTTGTGACAGAGGTATGCCCATATCCATGCTTAAACCACGATGGCATGACCTTTTCATAATATTTAAACAATTTGTGACCTATGAGGGTCGATATGGACTCGTATTTCTCTACCACCTGCGTTTTTTAACGAATTTTATGGGATACCCGTTGAATATGCCCTTTTACTTTCACCATAGCCTATATAAAATGTCAGAAAGGTTTAAAAGGGAGAAAGTTGTCAGTAGACTGTTCCACCATGGACTAATTAAACTTATTATTATTTATCAATTAAGTCTCCACAGTGATAGCTGGCGAGATTTCATCGCTCGAAATGGTTTTGATGATACAGACCCTGTCCAGGTTGACAAGCCTGTGGTTAATGAAACCAAGGTCGAGCCACCCGTGCCCTTCCATGTCCTACTCCCTTCTCCTAAACCTTCGGTTGACCCTGATATTGACTGACCAGATGCTATAACTGAGAAGGTTGAGACTATTAAAAAGCCTGTAAGCAAAAATCCCAAGGCAAACCCTATTGTTGATGCCAAAGGTAAAAAGAACGCTCAGATGATTTCGAGAATGGCTAGGAATAAACCTAAACCCATTGCTGAGTAGAAGCCCATTGTCCTTAGTGAGGATTCAGACTCTGACATAGAACATTTCCTAGCCAATGAGTACCCTTACTCAGAGGGTCTGTGCTCTGAGCCACCTTATGATTTCGTGTCGAATATTCCCCCTTGCCTAAAGAATAATCCTAGCTACCCTGGAATCAAACTACCCAACGAAACCCTCGGCAATATAATCAAAACGTCACCCACACTTTCGAAGCCCACACAGCCATCCTGTGACCAGTGTGATTTGTGGTTGGAATGATATTATATAGATGTTCCTCTGCTTCAATCAAAAATCCAATCGCTGGAAAGCCAAGTTGCAGTGTTGACCAGCCAAAGAGACAAACTTCAAACAACTGATAGAAAGCAGAAAACAATTGGCTCTATCATTTTCAAGAATGTTGAATCGGCCACAGCCATTGTCAACTCCAAATTGTCATGACCAAGCCGTCTACTCCTCATACAGGTATGAAATTTGATATCATTTTAGTTTTGTGAATGACCAGGATTAATATAATGAGTCAAATTTTGTTCTCGAATAGCTTTGTTTATATTTCGAAATGGCTCTATCATAATGTGTTCATCCTATATATTGTTTTTTCTTTGCTAAACATAAATGAAATTTTGTTTTGGATACATGATTTGCTCATTCCCAGTTTAGTCACTGATAGATTTTTATTGGATTTGAGTGGCTTTCGATTGGATTTGATTTGTTCGTTTGTCTGTTTGAGTTAATGAAATTCATGGTTTGTTTTCAATTGGATTTGTTTGGTATCTACTCAGAACAAGAAGTTTTCATGCTAGATTTAGAATACGATCATGTTTTGATTTGATTTCATTATAGTTTGTATGCTATGATCATCGAATGATTTCGTGAGTTTGGTTGTTACGATCTTTTAATGTGCTGTGTCATATAATTTTCAAAGCTACAACTCTGATCGTTTCCAATTTGGGAAGAATGACTCTATTTTTACGGAAACAATGCTCTCATTTAAGCCTGTGCAAATAATATTCACACCTGAATCATGGAACGATTATGATTTGCAATGACTATCTTGAACTCCAGTTGTTCGATTCGCTTGCTGGATTCATATCATAAATGTTGCTCTGTTTGAGTTTAATTTGCAAAACGAATTGGTCGACCTGTGTTGTCTCTATAAAATCCGGTTATAATTCGTTTGAATGAAAAGATTTTGATCAAGGCCAATCGATTTTGTCTGCCCCAATTTGCAAAACAAATGATCGGATAATTCTTATGAACTCTGTCACCAACTGATTGATCCTGTTATGATTTCATTTGTGGTAATTTACACACTTGTTTTGGTTTAATTTTCTCATGGCATGAATCATTTGTTATGTCAATACAGTTATAATGATTTGAAAGTGATCTTGTTTGGATTCGATCGTATATCATGTTGATGAGGAAACATAACAGTTGGCTATGATTAGTTTTAATTGTATCGATCTCAAATTGATATCAAACGATTTCATTGTTGCTCGATATGATTTTGTTCACCCAACTTTGTGGCAACAAATGAAACAGAGTACACCTATCTCTGTAATCAGTTGATTGATCTTGATTTTGTTTGATTTCAAAATGGTAAAACAATTTCAATTTGAATGATTCGTTTTCAAATAGCTATTGGATGTTAATTGAATTTAATTCTTTAAAAAGATTTTCAATCGATTTTAATGCTGATTCTATGTCTTATTTAGACCAGCTACAGAATCGCAAGATTCTCTAGCTAGTCTATAGAATTAAATCTTTTATCATTTTATTAATAAAATATCCTTCTAACTTGTCCATTTTTGACCTGTTTCAGGTAAATTCGAATTGCATGGGACATGCTGGACAGTTCAAAAGATATTTGTGTGTTTTAGTTTTATGTTAGGTTCCTGGTTTAGTCAGACTTGGGATATTTTCCCATATTTTCTGTAAACAGCTTTGATAACTTCCACAGGGATGTTTTACCCTATGGAAGCTCTTTAAATACTTATTATTTTTGTAATAAGGATCATCCTCACTTGTGGGAGAACCAGGCTATGGATTTCTAATACAAACTGGGACAAGAGTTGATGTTATTGCTACAACTTTCACTTTCATAATATCAATCTCTTGTTTCAAGTTTATGCATGTCGCTTTGCAGTCAATTATAGACTACTTTAGCTATCATAGTTTATTGCAGAATGATATGAATCAATTAATGTCTCAATCCATATCTGATTTTCTTTCATTACTTAAAAACTATAGCAATTACTTTTTTAAGTTAATGAATGACATATTTCTCTTCTTCATCAATTGAATTATTTTGTATAAGTCTTTGCATACGGGTTTATCTAACTGTGAAGATCTATAAATTATAAGATTGTTGTAATTTTTATGTCTTTATTGTCCTGTAATCAAACTTGAAGAGCACTGCAGCTATCGTTTACGAGAAGCTCTTGCATAATTTGGTGCGGGTTTCCTCCCTCCGATCAGCTAAGACAATCATCACACACATGACAAATCTGGAGCATTTCTCCAAGTCAGTTTGTAATTTATTTTCGTTAATTTATTAGTATAATTTAAGTAGTTTAGTTAGATATATGTTTAGTTAGATGTGTAGTTAGAATTATTGTATTAGTTAATTAGTTAGAGTTAGTATAGTATTAGTTAGTAGATTGTATATATAGAATAGTTAGATTAGTTAGTTTGTTTAATAGTTAGTTTTAATTAGATTAGTTTATTAGTTTGTTTTATTTATTTTTAGTTAGATTAGTTTAGTTTGTTTTATTTATTTTTAGTTAGATTAGTTATTGTAGATTAGTTTTCTTTTTTTTGTTTTCTTAGGACCTTAGATCGGCTAACGGAGCCGCTAAACCCGTCAGGGTGGTTCATCCCAAACGACTTGGGTTATTAGACAACCCCGAACCGGTTCCACTCTCTCAGTTGACGGATGGTCAATTTCGGCCGTCAACAAATGGTGCTAGAAGGAGGGCCTAAATTTAATTAATGGCACGAGGCGGTCACAAGACTCCTCCACCACCTAATCGCTCACCTATAGTGACTAGAAGCCATTCAAACAATAATATTTCCCTTCAAAAAGAAACTACTTCAATCGACGATCCACAGATCACAGTTGAGCCAGCAACCCCTAATCCTACAGGTGGTGACATACAAGAGATTGTCCATCAATGTCTTATTAAAACACATAGTGCCTTAGCCCGTTTGAGGCAACCAAACCGTCTGTGGGGCCAACCTTTGGACTTCTCTGATATCAGAGAACAATTAGGAGGCACTGATCCTACTGTGAATCCTTTAGATCCAATCTTAAATCCTGCTACAGGAGGATCTGGGATACCCCCTTCACCACCTCCATCATCTCCTTCCTCTTCTGGAGGAGATTCCTCTGACGAAGGCAATTCCCCTTCTCAGCCTTCCACACCCACTACCCCGATGGTAAATCAGAACAACCCTACTAGACCTTGGCTTGACCATGATGCCATAGTTGTACCTGGAGCTCAACATCCTTTACCTAAACACCCAGAGAAATGGCTTCCCAAGTTTGACCCTGACTCAAAACAGATCGCTGAAGATCACATTAAAAAGTTTATGTTAGCCATAAGACTCTGCAATGTCGAACATGAAGACGTTGTCTGTAGGTTGTTCTTGTATACTTTCGAGGGTAATGCATCCACATGGTACTTTGCCCAACAACCCCATACCATCGTGTCTTGGGAAAATTTTGAGTCATGCTTTTTGGAAAAGTTCAGAGACGGTAAACCTCCAGAAGTCCTAGTCATGGATATTTCTAGCTTAAGAATGAACTCAAAAGAAAAAGTTAAAGACTTTAATCAAAGATTCTTAACACTTAAAAACCGAATCCCTACCAATTCCATGCCTGCTGAGAGTCTTATAATAACTTACTACACTAAATCTTTGCATCAAAGTATAGCTATTTGGGTTAAATGATATAGAAGAAAGCCACGTTGTTAGAAGCCTTCGAGGAGGCTAGCCAGATTGAAAAAGACATACTTAGTCTTAAAGATTCTACTAGCAATGAAACTGAGACTAGTTCTTCTTCCAAAATGAAGATCGAAATCCTCCCCAGACCCACTCAAAGTAAAACACAACCTGAAAGCTCTGATTTAGAAAAATTAACTAAAGTTGTTCAAAAACTATCAAATCAAGTTATAGACTTGAAAAGGTCGACCGAAGAATCTTCCTCGAGCAAAGGACCTTACAAACCCCTGTTTCGGAGGCCTTTTCCTACCAACCAACCTAACCCAACCACCAAAGGCCTAAATCTAGAAAGTCTGCAATGCGCCCTTCAAACAATTCTAGAAGCCCAAGATAACTTGATGCCTCCTGAGATTCCTGAGGAGGTAGTTGAACAAGAGACAGTTCAAGAAGAAGAGTCTTCTCCAAACATTTTTGGACATTTCTCAGATAGTATCTTTCAAGATAACTTCGAGACAATACATCCCTATAATACCAGGAGTAAGACAACAAACAAACCTTCTTCCAAAAACACTACAACTTCGCCTCCAAAGTAGTCTAAATCAGATGAGACTAAACAGAGTAATGTGAACCCCAACTTAGATTATGATGTTGTAGAAGATCTTAAAAAGTTAAGGGCTAACATTTCTATTTATGAGTTATTGAAATTCCCATTTCTGCTTCAAAAAATGTTACAAAATATCTCAGAGAATGGCGAAAATGGTAATTCTAATGGTAACAAGGTTGTGCAAAACAAAGTTCCCCATAAGACTTCCACTAAAAACAATCTTGATCCTCAAGATAAAGGGAGCCTTCCTGTAAGTACTGTAAGTAATGTAAATAATGTAGATAAAGTAGCTTTAGAAACTACGAGTAAAAATCCACAAGCTACTACTCTTAGTACTCGCAAAAATGTACCTCTGTTTTTGTTAACTTTCGAAATCTTTAATAGAAACGTGTACAATTGTATGGTAGACTCAGGAGCGTCATCCAATGTGATGCCTTGGTCCGTTTTCCAAAAGGTTAATGCTGAAGTTGAACCCTCGACTTTAAAAATCATACAACTTGATCGAACAAATGTTAAATTTATAGGCGAACTCAAGAATGTGCTTATTAGATTATCGTCTAACCCCAAAGTTCATCAAGTTATTGATATAATTGTTGTGGATATTCCAGAAGTGTATGGTCTGTTTTTAAGCAGGGACTGGTCAGAGCAGCTACATGGTTATTTCGCAACAGATTGGTCTCATCTATGGCTTCCAGAGAATGGCAAGCCTAACAAGATCAAAGTGAATCGTGAGCGCTACCTTAAGTTCACGGTCACAGATTTGAACGATCCCAATGAACCATTTACACCTTCCGTTGATTCACCCGAAGTACAAGGGATGGACACCTTCTTCAGTAATTTCATGGCTGAGGCTTCACCTATCACCAATCCAGAACATCAGTCCGAGATTGTAGCATATATGCAACCAACAACTTCTACGCAACGGTCTCATGTACCCGATGGAAATCAAATTTGGTCTTTGTATTTCGATAGGTCAAAGTCCAAAGAAGGAGCTGGACCAGGCTGTGTTATTATCAGTCCGGCAGGTAACAAAACATTGATAGCATGTAGGTTGGAATTTGAATGTACTAACAATACTGCAGAATATGAGGCTTTACTGCAAGGTCTCATAAAAGATTCGGATATGAACATTCAAAATTTAACCATCTTTTGCGACTCTGAAATAGTGGTTAAACAGGTAAGAGATTCTATCCACTGTCTATCTTCGCATCTCAAAAGCTACCAGTCTGAGGTATGGAATTTAATGAATAAATTTTCCGCTTTCAATATAAATTCTATTCCTAGATTGAATAACTCTGAAGCAGATTTATTAGCTAATGTAGCTTCTAAACTTCTTCCTGCAGAAGGCTTGTCCCCAGATGCATTCTCCATTGAGATGCTGTTTTGGCCATCCGTTCCCGACAATGTCACGAACTGGAGAGTATTTGACGACGATCAGCAGATTATTAACTTTCTACACATGGAAGAAACTTTTCAAGGCGCGGTGATAGATGAACACACGCACGATGACAATTTACGTGATTTCAAGGTAATACCAGATCTGAGAACTCTTGAATATTCATCGGATATGGTAAACTTGATCCCTAAATCTGTAGTCAGATTAGAGAAGTTTTATGATCTTCAAGATAAATTTAAAAAGACGGTCAACTGTAAAACCAATAGTTCTTCGTTATCATATGAAAAAGTGAACTTAGGAACTAATGAAAATCCTCAGTGCATTAATCTAGGGTTGGGATGTTCTCAACAAGAAAAAGCTGCATTTATTAAATTGTTCAAAGAATTTAAATATGTCTTTGCATGGACGTATGATGACCTTAAAACTTTTGACCCTAATATCATACAACATGTCATTCCTATGAAGCCCCAAACCTTACCCTTTCAACAAAAACTGAGGAAAATGCATTCTAAACTCGAACCGACCGTTCAAAAAGAATTGAATAAGCTCCTAAATGATAAGATAATTTTTCTTGTTAGGCACACTCAGTGGGTTTCTAACCTTGTCCCAGTCCGGAAGAAAAGTGGGGAAATTCGACTCTGCGTCGATTTCCGAAACCTTAATAGAGCATCTGATAAAGACAACTATCCTGTCCCTCCCATGGAACAGATCCTTCAATAGGTATCTGGTTCAGAGAGGCTATCCTTACTGGATGGTTTCTCTGGATACAACCAAGTCCTGATGTCTCCACTAGACCAACTAAAAACTACCTTCCGTGCCCCGTGGGGAACTTATGCTTATCGTAAAATGCCTTTTGGATTGATTAATGCTGGTGCCACTTTTCAGAGAGAAATGGATATTTCTTTCTGAGGCCTAATCAATCAATCCATCGTAGTTTACTTAGATGATGTGACTGTATTTTCTAAAAACAAAAATGATCATCTAGCTCACTTACAAGCCATTCTACTACGATGTCTTAAATACGACATCTCTTTGAATCCGAAAAAATCCATCTTTGCAGTAGAACAGGGTAAACTCTTAGGATTCATTGTGTCTAGTGAAGGGATGATTATTGACCTTGAAAGGACTCAAGTCATCGCAAAACTTCCCCCTCCTATATCCAAAAAATCTATGCAGTCTTTCTTAGGCTAGATTAACTTCGTGAGAAGATTTGTCCCTAGCTTCTTCGAAATGGTCAGACCCTTGCAGAAATTGATTAAGAAAGACACCCAATATCACTGGGGACCCCTAGAAAACTAAGCTTTAAATGAAATAAAGAAGGCCATTATAGACGCTCCGTCTCTCATGAGCCCTAATTTTTCTCAAGACTTTACACTCTACACTTTTGCTTCTGACCATTCATATGTCGTCGTCCTAACCCAAAAGAATGCCAAGAGAAATGAAGTACCCATCGCCTTTATGAGATCTGCTTTCAAAGGCGCTGAACTAAATTACCCAGTGGTAGATCATCAAGCCTACGCTATTTTCAAAGCAGTTAAACACTTCCGGTCCTATCTTTTGAATTCAAGGATGAAAGTCATTGTCCCCTACCCAGTCGTCAGGAACCTGTTAGTGCAAAAGGAACTAGGAGAAAAGAGGGCTAACTGTGTCACCTCCTTGCAAGAGTATGACTTAGAAATCACCCCAACTCAGATAGTGAGAGGCCAAGGGTGATGCAAGTTAGTTGCTGATTCAGCAGCAGGATAGCAAGAAGAAAACGATACGTTAAACCTAGGACAACGTGATCAAAGTTTAATCTGTTGCGCACAAAACTCTGTTAGTCCTTGGTATGACGAAATAAGATTATGTCTCGAACATGGGTCAGCCCCCCATCACCTGGATCCTGCTAAAAGAAGAGCGTTGAGATTAAAGTCTGCCTCCTTTCATCTTGTTAATGGTATCCTATTTCATCAAAGTTTTGATAGCGTACTGATGCGTTGTCTTGAAAAAGATGAAGCAGAAAAAGTCTTGCTCGAGTTGCATGCAGGAGAAGTTGGTGGTCATTTTGGTGGTGACACCACTGCTCATAAGGTTTTAAGAGCCGGTTATTACTAGCCCACGCTTTGTAGAGATGCCCATGCCTTGTGTCGTAAATGTATCATTTATCAGAAAGCATCAGGGCGGTTACAAAAACCATCCTTTCCTTTGCAGCCCATTTCAGTAGATTCCCCTTTTCAGTAGTGGGGCCTTGATATCATAGGTCCAATCAACCCCCCATCCTCACAGTGACACAATTTTATTGTGACAGCCACAGATTACTTTACCCGATGGTCTAAAGTTGTTGCGTTAAGAACTGTCAACACCAGTGAGGTAATTGCCTTTCTAAACTCGAATATTATCACTCGTTTTGGTATCCCTGACTGTTTAGTATTCAATAATGCTTCTTACTTTTTCTCTCTTGAGATGAGCGAGTTCACTTTGGAAAAAGGAATTAAGCTGAAGTATTCTGCTAGCTATTACCCCCAGGGCAACGGATTGGTAGAATCAACAAACAAGAACTTAATTAAAATCATCAAGAGAACGGTGGTTGAAAATCACAAAAATTGGCACAACGCACTGTTGAACGCGCTGTGGGCTGATAGGGTCACACCAAAAGCTATTGTAGGTAACTCCCCCTTTTTTCTCGTTTATGGCAGAGAAGCAATTTTGCCACCTCACATCCTTCTTCCTTCACTTCAACTATCGCAGAAAGTCTAAGAAGAAGATTGTCCCCCTTTGGAAAACTGAATTAATGCTTTGATGAAGCTAGAAGAGGTAAGAGCCCAAGCTAAACGTAAGTTTGATCAGCATCAACTGTTGGTTAAAATATGGTTTGATTCTAACTCTGCTTCTGATAGGAATTTTTAAGTAGGTGATCTCATACTAAAATGGGACAAACCGCATGAGGGAAAGGGAGAGCACACGAAATTTCAAAACCTATGGCTTGGACTGTTTTTAATTGCTGAAAAGTTGGGTCCCAGTTCTTTTCGATTGCAGAATCTTGAAGGGAATCTTGACACCTATCTGGTAAATGGCCAAGCCCTAAAAATATACTTTGCTTGATAACAACCCTTGTATATTATGTACATACATTTTTCTTTTGTTTGCTTTCTCGTTTTCTTTTTGTTTTTGATTTTTCTTTAAATTTATCAACTTGTGTTTTTGGAAAATACATGTACCTGTATACTGAGCTATTCAGACAAAGACAATAAGAAATTCCCTTGTTGAAATAACTTCTGAGAAATTTTTACAAACATCAATAGTATATTGTTGAAGTTTATATCTGTGTTGGAAAAGTCTATTGTTTGAAAGAAGTTGACTGATTTCGATCTCTGAGCAAAGCTTGTCATGGTCATCTATTATCTTTTTACACTGTCCCTTTTCCTTAAGGGAATGACTCAGAAGATGCCTCCCTGTATTAGGAAGTTGTTTTTGTAAATAAAAAATCTCTGGATCTAAATAAAGGACAGTTCTAAAAAATTCTGATGAGGTCTAAAAAAATATGTTAAAATATCATGATTTTCAGCATCACCCCACTCAATTATATATCTATGAAAAAAACAAAACAAAACAAATTATTAAGAAGAGCTGTGGGAAGTGCTTGTAAACCCGTCGGGATACTGAACAGGTCTGCTGGCAGTGGCTAAATGCATGCATGACACTAAGGCAAATTCGTCGGGGTATTGAACAGGCCCGCTGGCAGCGAAGCAATGTCGGGCATATGAAAATTTGTAAATAAGAATCCTCTTTAATGTCCTTTATTCTGATCTAGAACTTCTTGGCAGGATACAGATATCAGAGTGGGTTAAATGGCAACCCTGTCGAGGCTATGGATGCCTGCTGGCAACAGTGGCTATGCCAACAATATTGGATATTTTATCTTTAATATCGTGATTTGTTGGTCTTAAGAATGTTATCAATTTTCATCTTTTAAAACACTGCTGGAATAGATGGTTAATGATGATGTTTATACGATTTTCTGGTTGTTATTTTTGAGTTGAAATTTTCTTTGCTGTCCTAATCTGAATTTGTTCCTTTTGACAGAGATAACTGCTTCTACCAGTGTGTCGCCATTGTTGGTAGCCAATTCACATTTTTCCATGGTCTTATAAGCTGCCTACACCAATGTTTTGAAAACATCATTTTTTCGTCGTAATTTTCAAATAGATGACATTTTTATTTTCTGCGACATTTGCACCTTTACCTTCACTTTGTTTTCATGACTGTAAGCATGAAAACTTCATCTTTCGAAGTCACATTAAAATCATTATCTGAACTGTCATTATCTCTTTTGCCGATATGCCTATTGCGCTTACCTTTTATTTATCATTATACAGTTGGCAAGATCCTTTGATCGGTACTCATGCTTCGATTGATTGTGTAATTTGGTTTCATTGAATTTGTAATGCATTGTCATTTGGATTTATATGTTATTTGATCAAATTAATTTTACCATTGGTTTTATAAGATATATAGGTATTATGGTTAAACCTTGATATATTTCATTTGACATGATACCTAGTTTCAAAACGCATTGGTACCTCACTTAAACTCTTGATATGAATTGATACATCACATGTTACATGGTCAAAACATTGGTTTTGGTTTTGATTTGTATGTTGGGTGTTTAAAACTATGGCATAACTTTGATTGCGTGCATTGTTTTATACACTTACCATTTGATTTCATTGGTTCGGAAAATGACATGATTGTTGAACTATGCTATAGTGGGTTGAACAACTATGAGCGTTGGCGGTGGTACCATTGGCAATAACTATTATGCATAGCAGAAATAACCTCCACCACCTTCACATGCTGCCATTAATGTCTACCCCTTATCCCTGTTTCGCCTCTGTTAGCCCGAGTAACCCTTCATGCACTCTGCTCCTGTGTATGCTATGACCCAAACCCTGGCTCGTTCACCGTGTGCTCGGCTCCATGGCACCAATGGTGCAAATCGAGATGAACGGTAGCCAAGCCTTGCTACTGTTCGACAATGCCCAGAATGACTTGGAGGATAACGGTTGGCTCACCTTCGTGCAAAGGTTTGAGGGTTTTAATCTAGTTGTGGCTATAGAGCCAAGGTGGGCGATATTCAGTTGGAAATCAATGAGGAGTTTATCAGTTCTACTACAGGGTTACCTGCCATGGGCCAGCGTTGGTTCAAAAATTCTAAAGTGGAAGAGGTGCCTTGGCCACTTCTGTTCGTCTCGCGAAAGGTCACCGCTTGTGATAGAGGTATGCCCATATCCATGCTTAAACCACGATGGCATGAACTTTTCATAATAGTTAAACAATTTGTGACCTGTGAGGGTCGATATGGACTCATCTTTCTCTACCACCTGCGTTTGTTAATGAATTTTATGGGATACCCGTTGACTATGCCCTTTTACTTTCAGTGTAGCCTATATAAAATGTCGAAAAGGTTTAAAAGGGAGAAGGCTGACAGTAGCCTGTTCCACCATGGACTAATTAAACTTATTATTGTTTATCAATTAAGTCTCCATAGTGATAGCTGGCTAGCTTTCATCGCTCAAAATGGTTTTGATGATACAGACCCTGTCCAAGTTGACAAGCCTGTGGTTAATGAAACCAAGGTCGAGCCACCCGTGCCCTTCCATGTCCTACTCCCTTCTCCTAAACCTTTGGTCCACCCTGATATTGACTTACCAGACGCTATAACTGAGAAGTTTGAGACTATTAAAAAGCTTGTAAGAAAAAATCCCAAGGCAAACCCTACTATTGATTCCAAAGGTAAAAAGAACGCTCGGATGATTTCGAGAATGGATAGGAATAAACCTAAACCCACTGTTGAGCAGAAGCCCATTGTCCTTAGTGAGGATTCAGACTCTAACATAGAATGTTTCCTAGCTAGTGAGTACCCTTACTCATAGGGTCTGTGCTCCGAGCCACCTTATTATTTCATGTCGAATCTTCCCCCTTGCCTAAAGAATAATCCTAGCTAACCTAGATTCAAACTACCCAATGAAACCCTTGACAATATAATCAAACCCTCACCCACACTTTCGAAGCCCACACAGCCATCCTGTGACCAGTGTGATTTGTGGTTGGAACGATATTATATAGACGTTCCTCTAATTCAATCGAAAATCCAATCACTGGAAAGCCAAGTTGCAGTGTTGACCAGCCAAAGAGACAAAGTTCAAACAACTGATAGAAAGCAGAAAACAACTGGCTCTATCATTTTCAAGAATGTTGAATCGGCCACAGCCGTTTTCAACTCCAAATTGTCATGACCAAGCCGTCTGCTCGTCATACAGGTAGGAAATTTGATATCGTTTTAGTTTTGTGAATGACCAGGATTAATATAATGAGTCAAATTTGGTTCTCGAATAGCTCTGTTTATATTTCGAAATGGCTCTATCATAATGTGTTCATCCTGTATATTGTTTTCGCTTTGCTAAAAATAAATGAAATTTCATTTTGGATACATGATTTGCTCATTCCCAGTTTAGTCACTGATAAATTTTTATCGGATTTGAGTGGTTTTCAATTGGATTTGATTTGTTCGTTTGTTTGATTGAGTTAATGAAATTCATGGTTTGTTTTCAATTGGATTTGTTTGGTATCTACTCAAAACAAGAAGTTTTCATGCTAGATTTAGAATACGATCATGTTTTGATTTGATTTCGTTATAGTTTGTATGTTGTGATCGTCGAATGATTTCATGAGTTTGGTTGTTATGATCTTTTAATGTGCTGTGTCATATAATTTTCAAAGATACAAATCTGATCGTTTCCAATTTGGGAAGAACGACTCTGTTTTTACGGAAACAATGCTCTCATTTAATCCCGTGCAAATAATATTCACGCCCGAATCATGGAACGATTATGATTTGCAATGACTATGTTGAACTCCAGTTGTTCGGTTCGCTTGTTGGATTCGTATCATAAATGCTTCTCTGTTTGAGTTTAATTTACAAAATGAATTGGTCAACCTGTGTTATCTCTATCAAATCTGGTTATAATTCATTTGAATGAAAATATTTCGATCAAGGCAAATCGATTTTGTCTGCACCAATTTGCAAAAAAAATGATCGGATAATTCTTACGAACTCTATCACCAACTGATTGATCCTGTTATGATTTCATTTGTGGTAATTTACACGCCTGTTTTGGTTTAATTTTCTCATGGCATGAATCATTTGTTATGTCAATACAGTTATAACGATTTGAAAGTGATATTGTTTGGATTCGATCGTATATCCTATTGATGAGGCAGCATAACAGTTGGCTATGATTAGTTTTAATTGTATCATCTCAATTTGATATCAAACTATTTCATTGCTATTCGATATGATTTTGTTCACCCGAATTTGTGGCAACAAATGAAATAGAGTACACCTATCTCTATAATCAGTTGATTGATCTTGATCTTGTTTGATTTCAAAATTGTAAAACAATTTCAATTTGAATGATTCGTTTTCAAATAGTTATTGGATGTTAATTGAATTTAATTCTTTAAAAAGATTTTCAATTGATTTTAATGTAGACTCTGTGTCTTATTTAGACCAGCTATAGAATCGCAAGATTCTGTAGCTAATCTATAGAATTAAATATTTTATCATTTTATTAATAAAATATCCTTCTAACTTGTCCATTTTTGACCTGTTTCAGGTAAATTCGAATTGCATGGGACATGCTGGACAGTTCAAGAGATATTTGTGTGTTTTAGTTTTATGTTAGGTTCCTAGTTTAGTCAGACTTGGGATATTTTCCCAGATTTTCTGTAAACAGCTTTGATAACTTCCACAGGGATGTTTTAACCTATGGGAGATCTTTAAATACTTATTATTTTTGTAATAAGGATCATCCTCACTTGTGGGAGAACCAGGCTATGGATTTCTAATACAAACTGGGACAGGAGTTGATGTTATTGCTACATCTTTCACTTTCATAATATCAATCTTTTGTTTCAAGTTTATGCATGTCGCTTTGCAGTGAATTATAGACTACTTTAGCTATCATAGTTTATTGCAGAATGATATGAATCAATTAATGTCTCAATCCATATCTTATTTTCTTTCATTACTTAAAAACTACAACAATTACTTTTTTCAGTTAATGAATGACAGATTTCTCTTCTTCATCAATTGAATTATTTTGTATAAGTCTTTGCATACGGGTTTGTCTAACTGTGAAGATTTATAAATTATAAGATTGTTGTAATTTTTATGTCTTGTTTGTCCTGTAATCAAACTTGAAGAACACTGCAGCTATCATTTACGGGAAGCTCCTAGATAATTCGGTGTGGGTTTCCTCCCTCCGATCAACTAAGACAATCATCACACACAACACAAATCTGGAGCATTTCTCTAGGTTAGTTTGTAATTTATTTTCGTTAATTTATTAGTATAATTTAAGTAGTTTAGTTAGATATATGTTTAGTTAGATGTGTAGTTAGAATTAGTGTATTAGTTAATTAGTTAGAGTTAGTATAGTATTAGTTAGTAGATTGTATATATAGAATAGTTAGATTAGGTAGTTTGTTTAATAGTTAGTTTTAATTAGATTAGTTTATTAGTTTGTTTTATATATTTTTAGTTAGATTATTTATTGTAGATTAGTTTTTTTTTTTTTTTTTTTTATTAGGACCTTAGATTGGCTAACGGAGCCGCTAAACCCGTCAGGGTGGTTCATCCCAAATGGCTTGGGTTATTAGACAACCCTGGACCGGTTTGACTCTCTCAGTTGACGGATGGTCAATTTCACCTGTCAACAAGTCAATGCCATGCACTTGCCGAAATCCTTTGGAAACTATCCTGGATTTGATCTGCTAATATGTCCATCCACTACGCTCCTGGTCCTATAGACCCATCTGCACCTGAAAATTTTCCTTCCTGAAGGAAGGGGAACTAGATCCCAAGTTTGGTTCTCGAGGAGGGAGTTTTACTCCTCCTACATGGAAGATTCCCAAAAGGGATTTACAACAGCCTTTCCATAAGACTATGGATCTGAAGACTGAACCAAGAAAAGATGTTTGGAGGGAAATGGTTTAGTGGCAGTGAGTGCAATAGGAGGCTCCTCAAAATCATATTGAGTCCTTCTAGTGTTGGCTGGATCACCAACAAGATCCCCTTCATCCTGAAGAGTAGTATGGGCCCACTTGGGCCTCTTCTTTGGCTTTGCATCTTCATTTGGATGAACTGAATATGCATCTGACTGTACTGAATCTGTCTTTGGATCATCATAATCCTCTAAATTAGATCTCTTATCTAAAGAAGAGTTGACATGTTCATGCTCATCATCTAAGACAAGTGGAAGAATGAAGGTGCATGCATGCGGCTGTTGAGGTACATGTGAGACACTTTCCTAGAATTGGACACTTCGCTCAATCATGAGCCAGTCTGAGGAAATTTCAATAAGTCTGTATCCCTTAACACCCTCGGGGTATCCAAAAAAGATAAAATTTGTTCTCTATGGATCAAGTGCCTTCCTCCTTTTAGAGGGAATCTGGGCCCATGCGTGTGAACCGAAAAGACGAAAGTGGGTCACTTCTGGTTTGAGGCTGCTCCAAGCCTTGTAGGGGGGTCTTATCCTTGACATATCTATGGGGAGATATGTTTTGGATGTAGGTTTCACAATTAAGTTCTTCGACCCATAATCTCTATGGAAGTGACTTTGCAAGTAGCATCTAGGATGCCATCTCTTTTAGAGATATGTTTTTCCGCTCAAAAACTCCATTTTGTTGTGGAGTATAAGGAACTGTGTGCTACAACTGAAGCCCTGCCTCATGAAAAATATTTTTTATCTCAGGATTGACATACTCTCCCTTGTTATCAGTTCATAGGACTTTGATTTTCTTTCCTAACTGTGTCTCAACTGGGGCTTTGAAATATTTTAGGTGTTGAAAGACCTTTGATTTTTTCCCGAGAATTTAAATCCATGTGAAACATGAGAAATCATCAACAAAAACAATAACATACCTTGCTTTTCTGATTTATAGATTTGGAAAAGGTCCCATGAGGTCACTATGGATCATATCTAAAGGAGAGGAAGCTATTTGAGTCTTTCCTTTGTCGAATTTATCTTGAGGGTGTTTTCCAGGAACACGTCCCTCACAGATTCCTTTGGAGAAATGGATGTCTGGTAGACCATCAACCAATATTTTATTTCTAAGTTGTTGCATGTTTCTAAAATTCAAATGCATGAACCTTTCATGCCATATCTTACTTCTTTCATCAGCATGGATAAGCAGTAAAGATGAATCTGGTTCAATAAATTCAGAAAATGTATACAATCTAGATTGATGATTTACCTAACCGGTAGCAACCCTAGAATTGGTTTACATTTCATAGATGTCCAATGCATTAGGTGTGAAAATGAATTTCTTCTTGGTTCCAAAATTCTTTATTTGATACACAGAGAGAAGTTTGACATAAATTTTGGGAATGTGCAACACATTCTCGAAGCTTCCGTTGGTGAGTTCAATCCTTCCTTTGTCAGTGACCTTCACTGGAGATTTTTTCCCCATTAGAATAGGAGAAAATTTTCATGCATCCAATGAATAATAGTCTTCTTTTGTGGCATCCATGTGATGTGATGCTCCTGAATCTACAATCCAAGCATCAAGAGAGGAGTTGATGGAAATCAGGGCATGGCTAGAATCACCTTTCTTCAGATTCTGATCTTCTGGCTTCTTCTTCTTGGCACCCTCGGGGATGCAATATCCAAGTTTATTTTATTGAAGTATTTGAGTCATTAGATATATTTTTTTATGCATGCATGCAGATTCTGGATGGAATCCTTTATGGCAGTATGTGCATTTATGCCCTTTTCTTCCCTTTCCACCTTTGGATTTGGAGGCATCGGTGAAGGGTTTTGACTACCCTTCCTTCTTCGAATTTGCATGAGCTTTCCTTTTTTATTTATCTTTAGATTTATAATATTGATGGATTCCATCTTGCACAGTAACTGCATGCGCCTTTAGACCTTTGATTTGTCCCATGTTGATGGGCTTGGTGTGTTCTTGTGTCAGGGATTCGATAAATTCCTCAAGAGAAGGAATCTTCTAGGTGGCTCTAGAGGTAAATTTGACTAAAATAAATGTGGATACGAACATAGAGAATTCAAGACCTAGTTTGGAGAGAATGGTGAGAACCATTTTTTTCTCCTCCTTAGATTTATCAACCCCACAAGCTTCGAGTTGTGACAGTAAATCCTTGTATTTTGTAAATAAATCTTGGAGATTGTCGAATCTTTTTGGATCCAATGTGAGCAATTAAACATTGAGAATGTGTCCCCTTGTAATGTCCCCACTTTGGGACATCATCACAGGGCAGAGATTTATGATGATCAGAGTAGCCAGATGGATGCTAGAGCGAGTACATGGGTATTTGAGAGGCATTGTGGGGTCCAGCTTGCATTGATGATCATATTCCATCATTATGATCCATTCCGCATAGGTTGGCTTTGGTTTCGTTGCATTCTGACGATTTCCATGATTTTGACTATTTTGAGTTATAAGTCAATGGAATTCACTGAAGAGGTCATTTTGGGCACATTACTTGGAGGAACCTCTCAGTGTAATAGCTCATTGGAATCAGGAGGAGAAGCACTACAGGATGGGATGGCTAGAAGTGACTTTCAGTGGCCAAGGAAGCCACAAGGAGAGATAAGGAGATTTTTAGAGGTAAAAAGGTTAATTAATTAATTAAAGTGATTTAATTAATTACTTAAATATTATAAAATGAAAGTCACTTTGGAGGGAAAAGGTGATCCAAAAAAGTATAAAGGAAAGGAAAGGGCCTCTTCTCATTCATTCATGTATGATCTTATTTTGATTTCTGGCTTCTAGCTAGTGAGCCCAATATTGGGGGTTTTGAGGGTTTTGACATAACAAACCCTAGAGGACGATTCGGTGGT
>ML777443.1:1572075-1587769 GCA_009831015.1 Picea engelmannii | reverse complement strand
TCTATATTCTTGGAGAGTTTCAGAGCATTTGGAGGCCATCTTCATCAGGGCCAAACCAGCTAGGGTTTCAGTCATCCAGTGGGGCACCCCATTCAGTGGGAAATTCAGATCTACAGAGATTGAGAGGGATCTTGGAGATTCAGTCACCTGGGTTATTCTTACCATCACCCGATCTATCAGTTGGCATATTTATTAGGGTGATTGGACACTTTTGGCAGCGGGGCCGAGTTATTGAGGGTTTCAGCCTTCTATTGGAGCGTGGCATTCTTCAGCTGGAGAGTTTGGCATTCAGATCTTCTTGTATTGATCTTCATTTCTTATTCATCCTTTGGAGGCATTATTTTGTATTAGCGGGAGCATTTGGTAGCAGCTCTTATCTATTGTCTATCTTCTTGGCCATCTGTTGAGCATTCCAGATTGGCATCTTCATTGTAGCAGGTTTCTCTATTTTGTGAATAAAGAAGAATTGAGATGTTTTGGCTTGTCTATCTTATTGCATATGGTTGAGGTATGTTCCATGGTTATCTCTTTTTGTTCTTTCTGCATACACACATATAAACACATCTAAAAGGTAGATCAGAAAAGTGTTTGACGAAATACCTCACTCAGAAAAAGTTTTAAAAAGACACCAAAACAGTGATGATCCTTGCATAATGGCTGAGACTGTCCACCACCAACAAGAATAGTAAAGGTGAGAGGGGGAAGCCTTGTTACCTCCCATTTCAGGCCAATTTGAATCATCATCATCTGAAGGCAGTGCTAGCTAACCTTATCATAAGCTTTCCAAATATCCAACTTTAGAATGAGAGATTTCATTTTCCTAGTTTTGACTATGTGCATACACTCCTGAGATAGCCCAACACCATCAAAAATCAACCTGTCTTTTAAAACCCCAAATTCTCCGATGAGATACTAGAATCCAAATTGCCTTTTAACCTATTGGAAATAATTTTCAAAATGAGTTTATATACAAAATTACAAAGTGCAATGGGTCTGAAGTCATTAAAAGAGGCAGGCTTCAAATCTTTTGGGATAAGGGCCACAAAGGTGGCATTCAATAATCCAATGACTTTGCCAGATATTTTGGATTCATCAATAGCCCCCAGGAGTTCATTCCCCATAATATCAAATAAATGTTTGAATAGTTCCCGGGTCCACCCATTAGGACCAGGACTTTTGTCCTTTGGCATTCTTGAAATAGTTTCCTCTACTTCCTCTAGAGTAACCTATTTCCCCACTCCATCACTTTTCTCATCTATGAAAATACAAGGCACATCCTTTATAACTCTGAATTGAGTAAGTGTATCCTCCTTATCTTCTTCTTTGTACATAGTCCTGAAAAACTTAAAATAAACAGACCTAAGATCAACCCGTGAAGTCAAATTGTGGCCTTCTAAATCAGTTAATACCTAAAGCATATTAGTCAATCTTTTATGTTCAACAAATTTATGAAAATAATTAGTGTTCTTATCCCCACTTTGGAGCCAAATGGACTGACTTATAAGTCTCCATGTTTCTTCATCCAACCTTAAAATATCCACTTTATGCTTCTCTAAGGAACTAATAAGTTCTTTATCTTTTATAGAGAATAATTGAGAAGGAAATTTTCTAAAGATCTATCCCAATTTTATGTCAATCTAACAAATTTCATATTTTATCTTCTTATTTTTCTCAGTCAACAACTTTATCACTTCTTCTTTGATTTTTTTAATCTTCTCGACTATTAACCTCATCGCTAAAGTGTTCTCCCACTGAGCCATAGAACTCCATATTGATCGGACTAAAGTGATGAAATATGGTTCAGTCAACTAGGCCTTATTAAATTTGAAGGGAGAGAAGGTCTGATCAAAGGACTCATCAATTTGAAGACAAATAGGATTATGATACGAGAGTGTTGAGTTTAAATTCCATGACCTGCATCTTCCAAATCTCCCTAACATCCCTTCATTTATGAGGAAATGATCTACTCATTTTGAAATACCTGTAGTACCCAACCTACCATTCTGCCAAGTAGGAATATTAGGGCAAGGAGGGATAACAACCAAACCAACATATGTGAACATGTTTGGAAAATAATTATACAAAGGATCCTACCTATCATCATCACCCCATATATCCCTTGAAGTTATTGTAAGGTTCAATTCACTACCAATGATTAATCCCCCTTCCATAAAAAAGCCACAATCCAGCAAGGGCTTCCAAAAGTTCACTATATCCTTATATGGGCCATAGTAATTTAGTATTATGACCTTCTTAGTGACATCTTTCAGCCAACCCTAAAGAAGGATACCTGCATTGGTGGCAAAAGCATGCAGGTCATCACTTCTAGGGTTCCATCTAGAGAGTAGTCCCCTAGAATGACCATTTGGATCCATAGCTACACAGTCCCAAAAAGGACAACATTTAAGGAGAAATTAATTTCCTTATCACTAACTGCCATGGTTTCTTGAAGGAAGATAATATTAGGTTGAACATATGCGATCTAATGTTTGAGGGATAAAAGTTTGTTAGCGATCCGGATTATTTTCGGCACAAAATGAGATCGGAGATATAATAAAGAAATGCACAGAGATATCGCAGATATTAAATAATATAACATAAATATATCAGATATGCAACCATAAACATAGATATACAATAATACATGATTTCTATTAATGAAATAAATTTATAGAGACTGTAAAAATACAGAGTGAAAGACTCGCTAGAATGGCGACAACTTATCTCTGAGAAGAGATGTGATGGCTACTCGCATTCGCAAGAAGATGATTACAATGAGGCTCTGAAGGCATTTTTACAATAAACAGGAATGCCAAAAACCCTAGACATCCAAAAACCTAACCCTAGGAGATGAAGTGCCAAAAGTCATGTGGGCCCCGTTTGGGTAAGTTAGTACATCAACTTCCCGAGGTCGTAACTTTTGCATACGATATCCATTTTAGGAGTATGATAGTGCGTTGGAAGGGTATCATCGAGGAGATTTATTTTGGAGGATCAATAATTCCTTTGAATATCATTCCAAACCTCAATCTCGGAAAAAATTCATTTAGGCCCTCAACATGTCGTCGGAAGTTAAAACCTGCTAAAAATAGTAAATTGCCAAAATTGCCAGAAAATCATTTTGAGCCAGTCAGAAAAGGTGGGTGGCCACCGATATCCACCTGGATTAGTTAGGGCCCCTAATCCCCCATAAATTGAGAGAAAAATAACCATGGAACAACCCCTGAAGAGGGTTTCATTTCTCTAAGGTCCCTATAGGGAGAGGAAGGAAAATGATGGGATATTTCACCAGATAGTGGAGGGATAAAAGGTGTGATTAGATCTATCAACAAGGCCAGGAGGAGATTATAACTTGTTATATTCCATTAAAGGGGTGACTGAGAGGAACTCTTTATAAGCAGGGACATGTCCAATGGATCCTGTTAAATCCTTCGTTATCTCAAGGGAGCAATGATTATTCCTATGTAATGGGTCAACTTCTGACAATAGTGGTTGAGTGGATTCTTCCTCGAGGACAATAATATCGAGCCCCTTATCCATGAACAAATGAGTTTATGGGGAGGGAAGTGTCTTCTCAATAGTAGAGCCAAGAACTTCCACCCCAACCAAACAAATGACAGAAGAGACTTGGTTGATGAAATCTTTTCCGGCTTGAACGTGAGCTTCCAACCCTTTTAAACACAGTCCCTTCCTTGTGGGATCCTTCTTGAATTTTTTTAGTACTAAGTCCCAAAACCCCCAAAAATATCTACAAGCCAATCTTCATGAGAAATGAGGGATATCCTGTCATCTGTAGATAGAGTGTTAAAAAAGGAAGGATAAAATGTAGACATCTTACCTAGAAAAGAGTCATGCTAGAAAGTAACAACATCAGGATCAAGGATGGAATGACAACCTAAAACCCTTGGAGAGTCCTCCACGCAGGTAGAAACATCAAGAGGCTTCTTCTCAGTGGGGAGCTTATCTTTTAGGTGACCCATCTGCTAGCAAGAGTGACAATGAAAGGGTTCTCACCAATAGTCCAGAGAACACATAAAGGAGGAGTCTCCCAAAGATATTTCTATATCATTAGGAAAACCCAGCTCCAGATCCATTTCTACTAGTACCCAGGCTAGCCTCTTATTATTCCACATTAAGGACTTCTCCTCAAAATACACAAATATTCCAACCAAATTTTCAATGTCTATGAAAATACGCACCAACCAGAGTTCTAATGAGAAATCAGGAAGGAGAATCCATAAGAATCTACCCGAGAAGGTGTCCATGAGAGGGTTAAATCCTGGTCACCAAAATTTGATCACAAGGACACCTCTCCAGGTATACAACACTCTCTCCATGTGAGAGAGGTGGTTGAGGCTGAAGGGATAGGTTTCCTGGCCTATGAGAAACCTCTCCAGGTGAGAGAGTGTGCATAGGAAGGAGAGAGCTCTTGGAAGGAACCCTGTAGCTGCTGAAGTCCAAGGCAAGGGAGGTTAGCAGTCGAAGGACTATCTAGGTGACGGTGAAGGTGTATACTCTTGGGGTGGGACAGGCATGTGGGGAAGGAGACTCTGTGGGAAGTGGGCATAAGTGGTTGTTGGGAGAGAATCCTCCTTCTTTTACGTGTATTCTTCCTGTAAACCCTGCCTAGCCTAGGAATCCCTACCCGGTGGAGCTTAGTCCCAGCTCAGGGGTGACCTACTGCTGAGAGTGATGAGTAGTGCAGTCTAAGGCTGGGAGGTTCATGGGAGGTCTACACATAGATGGTGAATTACATCTAGTCTAAACGATAAGTATATACATGCATATAATTTCAATTTAATATGCATGTCTGTGATTCTAGCAATGTTTACATGTAATTCCACTGTATTCATGAATTATTGTTAATGTTGTGGATTATGGATGCCAACAGTATTAATGTCCTTACGTTGTGTTTAACTATTATTAAGCAATTGTATTTCATAAGAATGCATAATATGTTATAGTAGTGTTTTTCTACATAGTAATGTTGGCCCGATCATGGTGTTGATGGTCAAGGACATTACAGTATGGTATCAGAGCCTGGTTTCAACGTTGAGCCTAGATCGGCCAGATAAGTGGTCTTTGGACTGAGGTTTTGAGAAGAAATTGTGTCTAGAGGACTAATTTCAGACGTCAGAATGTTTCTGAGTGTCAACGAACTACTTGACTGTGTTACAAAGCTCAGGAGGTGTAGTGGTATTATAAAACTACAACCGGTGTGGTATATGGCCATAGGGAGATAGAGAACTCCACACCAGAAGTGTTGGATACATAGAATCTATTCGGGAGGAAAGGAGAACCCTCACAGCCATCAAATATGGAGCATGTGCACAAGGTTTAAAAACCTTTGGAGTTTCACAGGAGTGTGGAAATCGCGATATCTGAAATCCCAAATTCGTCAGGACCATCCATCGGAAGGACGTGTGTAGAGCGATCAACCTTTCACTGACTTGTGACTTGAAATGGTCTAAGGGTGAGTTTGTGAGGAGAAATGAGAATTCACAATTGGATCACAACCTTCGATCTAAGAGGGATCTAGACCGTTAATTGTCTAGGAAGAAATTGACATTTCAGGAATAGGGAGGACGAAGGTGGAAAATCCTTCGACCTCATGACACACAAAATCCCAATATGCGAAATGTCAATGAGATCTGAGTCATCAGATTGTGGGGATTCAATACTGTTGGAACATTTCATGAATTTAGAGATCATGAACTTGGAGCGTAGAATAGGATGGTGGAGCTCTTCCAGGAAGAAGTACCGAAATCCCATGAGCCGTTGGATCCATCCAACTAGTGAGGAAGTTAGGGCTGAAGAGCTTTGATAGGTGTAAGCTTAAGAGAGATTTGGATCGTCGGATCAGGGGAGGCTCACAACCGTTGATCTCATACATGAATTTCCATATCGGAATTTGGGGATTGAAGTGACAAGAGATTTGGATTCACTGCATCGTTAACTCTCGGTTACTAAAAACCTAAAACCCAAAGTTTCGAAGTCTCAAAATATTCGAAGATGGAAGAACCGTAGCGGATTTTTAACCATTCGATGTTGGGTAAACGTGGACTTCCGATCCACCCGATTTACGCGAATTCGGTAAATCGAAACTCCGGGAGATATATGTGTGTACCTTAAACTCTTCGAAGGTCGAAAGCCCGAGTAACACCTAGTATTATAGCATTTGGTCACGAACTTTGGTTACGAGGATAGGGAGAAAGAGGGATCTATCATCCAAAAATTAAAGAACCGAGCATAACTCGGAAAATTTGTGAAGTCGAAGCGTTTTCTTAAATCAGAATGTTTTTGAATGTGTGGAATTTGCTAAGAATGATGACCTAACAAATCTCTATTGTCTGGATGTGTGTTTGCAGAAGCTTAGCAAGTGCCAAAACTGAATAGGGTTGTCATTGAGAGAAGAGAATGGAAGAGCTACGGATTGCCTCCAATTCAAAGAATGAAAGAGAAGGAATGTCAACTTGGGAGTCGAAGGATCAAAATCTAATGGGCAAGGAAAATAGATGGATAAGGAAGGACATATGATGAAAATAATTGAAATATTGCAGAAAGATGCCCAGGCTCGCCAAGTTGATAGCCGAAATCTCATGAAAGTCAGGGATAAGTAGGGTGAATTCAACTTAAGGATGTTGAAGAGTCTGGAAATAATAGAAAAGAAATTGGAAAAGGAGAGTGACTTAAGCAAGATAAAGATTTGTAGGAACCCTGAGAGGAAAAGAAGATGAAGGAGTGTCAGCAGACATCGTCGTCACTCCCAAAGCATTCCAGTAGGGAAGCACACAGTAGTTCAAATCCATCTCCTACCAGAAAGCACATGAGATCTGGGATGGATGAATTGAAAGGGGAAATGAACAAGATCAAGCCTCCAACGTTCAATGGAGAACATAATAAGGAGGAATATGTCGAAACTTGGTTGTTGGGTATGAGGAAATACTTTCAACTGCAAAATTATTCCTCTCATGCAGAGGGCAGGATTTCCATGTACCAACTAAAGGGAAAGGCATCCATGTGGTGGGATCAACTTGTGTAGGTGCAGCACATTAGGGAAAGGGACATCACATGGAAATAATTCAAGAGGTATTTTGAGAGGAAATACTTAAATAAAATATATTATGACAGAAAGATGAAAGAGTTCTTTGAACTCAAGCTGGACAACAAGACGATTGATGAGTATGAACGAAAGTTTTTAGAATTACTAAAGTATGTTCCCTTCATCAAAGATAAGTCTGTCAATATTCAGAGGTACCTGAGTAGATTATCGCCTCCTATTGGGGATAAGATTCAGTATGATGACCCAAATACTATGGAAGAAATGATAAGAAGAGTGAAGTGCTTATTTGAACAACAAAGAGAAAATCCTACCTTTCAAAAGTCTTAGGATGACCAGAAAAAGTTCAAGAAAGACCAGAGGCAGAAGGGAAATAAACCACCCTTTTTCAGAAACAATACTCAAGTACAGCTGTCTCTTAGAGAGCTTGGGAAGGTTGAAGTGAGTGGGCAAATTTCAAGGCCACCACCTATGGAATGTTGGGGTTGTAAAGAAAACCATAGGTACAGAGATTGCCCCCACAGAAATGATAAAGTAAGAGTTCTCCACAATGTTCAGCAAGATGAAATAGTGGAGGACATGGGCAGTAGAATTCCAAGGATCTACGTAGCCCTGGACAACAAGAAAGTTGAGTATCAGTTGCACATGATTGAAGTAGAAGGTATGATAAAAAACCAACCATTTACTATTTTAGTTGATTCAGGGGCTAGCCATAATTATATAGACCCTAGAGTGGTATAAAGTTTGCAATTGATAAGAAGAAAACATGAAAAGTCTTGGTTAGTGTAGCTAGCTACATGAACCAAGAGGAAAGTCACAGAGTTAGGCAAGTCTTGTCAAGTAGACATGAATGGACTAAGCACGAAGGCCGATTTGAACATTCTTCCATTAGGCTCTTATGACTGTCTAATTGGGATGGACTGTATGGACCAGCACCATGCCATCTTGGACTGTCGGAACAAGACATTCACTTACTTAGATGAAGAAGGGAGTTAGAGAGTCATCGAAGGAATTTATAGAGTTGTTACTATTAGAGAAATCTCAGCAATGCAACTGAGGAAGTGCTACAGAAAAGGCTATCAGTTATTTGCAGCCCATGTGGGGGAAACGCCTAAGGATAAGGTGTCAATTACTGAGGATCATGAGGTACTTAAAAAGTTTGTATATGTATTCTAGGAAGTACCTGGACTACCTCTGAAAAGGGATATCAATTTCTCTGTAAACTTGATTCCTGGAGCAGCTCCATTGTCAAAGGCTCTGTACAGGATGAGTGCACCAAAACTGAAAGAGTTGCAGCTGTAGCTTGAAGAACTTCTGAAGAAGGGGTATATATGCCCAAGCATGTCACCTTGGGGTGCCCCAATCCTATTCATAAATAAGAAGGACCGAACGCTAAGATTATGAATCGATTTCAGGCAATTGAACAAAGTAATGATGAAGAACAAGTATCCTCTGTCGAGGATTGATGATCTCTTCGATCAGTTAAAGGATGCAAAGATATTTTCGAAAATAGATCTAAGATCAAGATATCACCAAGTAAGAATAAAATATGAATACATCAACAAGACCTTCTTTAGAACAAGGTATGGTCATTACGAGTTCACAGTGGTGCTGTTTGGACTGTCAAATTCACCTATTGTTTTTATGAGCTTGATAAATGCAGTATTCGGAGACTATCTAGACAAGTTTGTCATCATCTTCCTGGATAACATTCTGGTGTATTCCAGGACCGAAGAAGAACATGAACAACATATGAGGATGGTGTTGCAGGTGCTAAGAGAGCACCAACTGTATGCCAAGTTGGGAAAGTGCTTGTTTTATCAGGAACAGATCCATTACTTGGGACATATTATTTCAAAGGATGGGATAGTGGTAGACCCTGAGAAGATTGAAGCCATTAGAGAATGGTTAGCGCTAAGGAACGTAATGGAAGTTAGATCCTTCATGGGATTGGCTAGTTATTAGAGAAGGTTCATCACAGGGTTTTCTAAGATAGCTCACCCTATCACTTCCTTACAAAGAAAGGGGAAACAGTTTCACTAGATAGAGGGATGTGAGGAAAGTTTCCAGTGATTGAAGCAATTGTTAACCAGTGCTCCAATCCTGAGGATTGCAGATCCAAATGCAGATTTCATATTATGCACTGATGCATGAAAAGAAGGACTGGGAGGGGTCCTCAGTCATAATGGATTTTTAATTTGTTATGAGTCAAGGAAATTAAAAGAGCATGAGAAGAACTATGCAACCCATGACTTGGAGTTGGGAGCCATAGTTCATGCTCTAAAGAAATGAAGGCATTACCTCATGGGAAGGAGGTTTGAACTTAGAATAGACCATAACAGTCTGAAATAATTTTTTATCATCCAACCTTAAACGCTAGACAAAGTAGGTGGATGGAATTTCTGTGTGAGTATGACTTTGAGATGAAGCATATCAAAGGAAAGGAGAATAAAGTGGCCGATGCACTTAGCAGGAGGGTGCATGAATTACATGCTACAACATTTAGCATGTATCGGACTAATATTAAAAGCAGAATTCTGGAGGCTGCAAATGTAGATCTATAGTACAGAGAATTGGTAGCCAAGCTACAGTAGGGTAAGATGCCACAGAAGATGGAAATTTATAAATTGGAAATAGATGGAATACTACTGTACAAGAACAAAATGTTTGTACCCAATGTCCAGTGCTTGAAACAAATGATTTTGTAGGAGATGCATAATGTGCCTTATGCAGGGAACCCTGGATATCAGAAAATAGTAGCAACAGTCAAGAGCCATTACTTTTGGATGGGTATGAAGAGAGATATCGTTGAATACATTGACATATGTATGGAGTGCTAGAAAATTAAAGCTGAGCATAGGCACCCAATAGGGTTGTTGCAACCTTTACCCATTCCTGAGTGGAAGTGGGAAGTAGTAATGATGGATTTTATTACAGGATTGCCTAGAATAGCCAAGCCGCATGATTTGATCATGGTGGCAGTGGAAAATATTACAAAAGATGCCCATTTTATTCCACTGAAAACTACTCACAAGGCAACAGATGTTGTTGATATTTTCATAAAGGAAGTGGCGCGATTGCATGGAATTCCTAAAATGATTGTGTCCAAAAGATACCTAAAATTCACCTCAAATTTCTGGAAAGGATTGTTCAAAGGATTCAGAATGAATCTGAACTTTAGTACAACTTATCATCCTGAGTCTGATGGACAGACAGAGAGGGTGAATAGAGTAATAGAAGAAATACCGAGAATGTATGTGATGGACAAACCATCAATATGGGAAGACTACCTGTACTTGGTAGAATTCACCTACAACAATGGGTATCATGCATCATTGAAGATGAGCCCATTTGAAGCACTTTATGGAAGAAAGTGTAATACTCCAGTCAGCTGGGATAATCCAGCTGATAGAGTAGTAGTTGGGCCAGAGTTGCTCAGGGAGATGGAGGACCAAATGATAAAAATTAAGCAGAATTTGAAAGCTGCCCAGGACAGGCAAAAAAGTTATGCTGATAAGAACAGAACCCACAAAGAGTTCAAAGTGGGTGATCGAGTTTTCCTAAAAGTGAAAGCCAACAGGAGTTCCTTGAAGCTGGGAAGTTGCGCCAAGTTGGCAGCCATATTTTGTGGGCCATTTGAAATCCTAAAAAGGATTGGGCCAGTTGCATATATACTTGCATTACCTGCATCCATGACTATACATAATGTGTTTCATGTTTCATTGTTTAAGAAATATATACATGATGCTAATCATGTTATCGATTGGAATGTGATTCAGGTGGAACAAGAAGGTGTCCTACAAGTGCATCCTGTATGCATATTGGACAGGAAAAACAAATAGCTCTGAAATCGAGCTATAGGGATTGTAAAGGTCCATTGGACCTGGTATGGTCCTGAGGAAATGACATGGGAGCATGAATATGTTATGCGAGCAGAGTACCTGCATCTTTTTGAAGATTTTGAAAAGCTTGCAAATGCGGTGTAAAGTTGCATTGAGGACAATGCAAAAATAAGGGGAGGGGATTGTAATGTCCCCAAAGCCGATCCTTGTTGTAAATCATGTCTATGAAGTATAAATCTTGCATTATGAATTGTAATTATGTTTTATAGGCTGGTGAGCCAAGTTTATATAAGCTGGTGGGAGTATGTGATTATTAGGACAGAGAGCCTAAGTGTTGAAGGCCAAGAGCCTGATTTTTGTACATGTAATGGTGCACATTATTAATGTAAAAACATCTCTACGTGTGGATCAACCATGATGAATGAATGATGGGGGACTAAGATTCCACAAAGACTGGGTAGGGAGAGGGGGATGAGAGGTTGGAAGAGGGGCTAAGTTGGGGGCCCTTAAACCCTTGAGAATAATATTAAATTATTATTCTAAAGTGATGTGTGAAACGTGTTTCCCTGATCCCAAATCCACGGAAGGGGAAATGCGTGCCTAAAAGTGCACACTAGCTGATGAAGCACATCCAGCCTCATGGGTGACACGTGTTGGCCTAGGTGCATGCAGTTAAAACCTAAGTAGAGATCCATGTTGGGGGTTCATCCAACATTCCTCCATCCATCAACTGAGTCGGGAGTCCGTTCTTGATCCTCCGTTGGAAACTGGCATGTGTCCAAGAGAGACCTTTGTCTGTGTTCATACTTAGATCCATCACCTGAACCATCTAAGCCTTTGTGTGGAATATTTGTGTACCCTTATGCATTTTTGAAACTAGAACCAAGAAGCCATCCTGTGTTTTCGGTTGAGAAAACCAAAGTATCCCATAATTGTTGAGCCTTGTTATGTTGTTGTGCCTATATGTCGTCATCTTTGGGTGTTCATGTCTATGTTCCAATTGATTTTTCTGGTCGTGTAGTGCTTGACTACGGGTGGCTTGTTGGCCAGCATATACAACACTCTCTCTAGGTGAGAGAGGTGGTTGAGGTTGAAGGGACAGGTTGCCTGGCCTGTGAGCAACCTCTCAAGGTGAGAGAGTGGGAAGAGGAAGGAGAGAGTTCCTGGAAGGAACCCTGTAGCTGCCACAGAGCTCAGAGATTTCCAATCCAGTCTGTTGCTGAAGCCCAAGGCAAGGGAGGTTAGCAGCTGAAGGACTATCTAGGTGATAGTGAAGGTGTATACTCCTGGGGTGGGACAGGCATGTGGGGAAGGAGAGTCTGTGGGAAGTGGGCATAAGTGGTTCTTGGGAGAAAATCCTCCTTCTTTTACGTGTATTCTTCCTGTAAACCTTGCCTAGCCTAGGAATCCCTACCTAGTGGAGCTTAGTCCCAGCTCGGGGGTGACCTACTACTGAGAGTGATGAGAAGCGCGGTCTAAGGCTGGGAGGTTCATGGGAGGTATACACACAATTGGTGAATTACATCCAGTCTAAAAGATAAGTATATACATGCATATAATTTCAATTTAATATGCATGTCTGTGATTCTAGCAATGTTTACATGTAATTTCTTTGTATTCATGAATTATTGTTAAGGTCATGGATTATGGATGCCAATGGTATTAATGTGCTTACGCTGTGTTTAACTATTATTAAGCAATTGTATTTCATAAGAATTCATAATATGTTATAGTAGTGTTTTTCCGCGTAGTAATGTTGGCCCGACCATGGCATTGATGGTCGGGGATGTTAGACCTGAAGACCTAGATCCCCCATGACCATTAAACTGAGAAACCCTACCATTCAACACTCGGGTATGAGACAAAATTTCTTTGTTAGCCTCAGGAAGTGAACCTTGTGCATGGTACCTATATCTTCCTGTGTCATTCAAGTGAACTTCATTACTACTATCACCACGAGTCCTAACAAGCCCATCATGTATGTCCTCCTGAGTGGGCTCAAGCCTAGGACTATTGGCCACATGTGCCTACCCTAAACTAGATCTATGGAAGTTGTAAAGAAGTATATAGGTCATCCCAGATCCAGTAGTGGAGACATGTCATCGTGAGAAAATGGAACCAGTCGCCACCTAAGAAATCCCCACGTAGGTCAAACAAGCTAGATCTGCACAATGTTAGCGCCAACGAACCCTACTTTGAAAAACCCAAAATGATATTATTACATTTATTAAATAGACGAGTCAATAGATTTAAGTTCTCATTTGTGAAGAAACAATATCTACTCTTGAATTTGTCTATATTGTTTTATTATGATATTTATTGTTTGATTATACAATATTTTCAAAATAAACTTCCATACATAATCATTACATTACAATAGTTTCTAATGAGAAAGTTCATGAAACCCTTAATGATGATGATGATGATTAATGTCAACTAAGACCTAATTGGTCTATCAGACCTTAAGAGGGTAAGTGATTACTTGTGAAATCATGAAATCGAGTAAATCATTTATTTGCTAAATTGCAATTTTACATTCCTTAAATTGCATTTTTAAATACATAAATTGATTTAGCACTCTCAAAAACTCTAAAGCACCCAAAATATGTAATCTCAACCACTAAAATATGCACTTCCATCTACCCTTCTAAATTTTTTACCATATTTTGAACAAAACTCAGTTAAAAAGTTATCCGAAATCGGATCCAGAAGCCTGACAGGGCTTGAAAAATGCTCAAAAATGAAAGTGCTCGGAATGTGATGAAACCTATGCCATTGCGTCTGTCTCATCTTCCTGATTCCGGTGGTATATTTACTTTTTAAAACAGGCTCCGTATGGAGAAGATATCGCATTCTGTCCGATAAGGCAAACAGGCAAAAAAAATTGCTGACTGTGCAATCCGTACCGTCTGTACAGATGCTGATGTGACATGTTCGTATGCTGATGTGGCAGGTCTATACAGCTGACATGGTGGTTCCATAAGGTGACATGTGGAAATTCCAGAAGGTGACACATGTCAGGCATATTTGGACGTACAGATAGCCAGTTGGGCCAATCCCGAGGTGACACGTGTCACCACTGTAAGGGTGACACGTGTCATGGGTGACGTCAGCAGGTGACGTGGCAGGCTGACAGGGTAGTACGGATTTTGACAAGTGGCAGGGACGTGGACCAATAAGCGATTGATGCATGTCAGTTTGTGGTTGGTGGTTAAGGTGCCACGTGGCCCAGTCGTGGGCTGCCACGTGGCACCCTGTGATTGGTTCGTTCGTTTCTTGTTTAAAATTGTTGTGGCATGGCCGGGGGTCGAACCTGCAACCTCCCCAGTAGGTAAAGGACTAGCAGGGATGGGCTAGCCACCCGCCCCACCTGTGGTTCTTAATTACCATATGGCGAATTTTGTATTTGAATTCGTTTAAAGTACTAGCCAGTGGGGGGAAAGGGCCGGGGCCTAGCCCCAGCCCTCGACGCCACACATGTGATCGCTTGGTGTAACCAGGAGCATGGGAAGTTTGTTAACTACGCAAGAGATTTGGATGGGGGGCACAACCTTTACTATAGAACTAGGGCTATAGCCGATGGACGGGGCCTAAGTATAGGCCACGGTTCCACCCAAACGCCAACAAGACTGGGAGCTGAACCGATAGAACGCGCGGGGGTATTAATACTTTGAGCCACGGGTCCTATGGTTGCGCCAAAGGACCAAGACTTAATGTCGAAAAGGGTGCGCACTAGGCAAAAGGGGGCTTATGCCCAAATTTAACTATAAAGTGGGGTTTATAACCAATTTTTTGGTTTTAATTGTAATTAAACCTATTTTTAATTAATTTTCTCCATTTTTGGGAGTTATTGGGCATTTTTGGAGCCTAATTTTTGGGAGGAAGTTGGAGATGAGTAACTAACTTCCAAGCTATATAACCCAGGCCTATTTGAGGCCATAGGGGGCATTCAGAGCAGAATTATGCTGAAGAGAAGCCAAGCCAAAGCCATTTTGAGGCAGAGAAGCTTTTGAGGAGGAGATGTTGTCGGACCATTTCTGGGAGCTCCGGACGTCCGTTTTGCGTGTCGTTTTCTTTGCATGGTTCTAGAGATCTGGGAAAACATGAAAAGATTAGTCTTGTAGCCATTTGGAATTGAAGAAATGTACTTTTGAGATTTTGAGAAGAAATAAAGAAGCCTCCCCCACAGAGACAAAGGCCCAAAGATCTAGGCAAAGTTGTGCTGAACTCCGTTATCAATCTGTGTGTTATGGTTTTCTGTCTATTATTTCATTTCATATATGCATATATGTATATGGCTGTCATAATTCCTCTTCTTTCCTCATTCTTCACTAAGTTTTCTCGAATGGTTAATTAACGCATGCAAAATTAAAACTCAACCATAAGTCATTAAAAGATCCGACGGATCAAGTGGTATCAGAGCTAGTTGACGTTTGGATTTGAGTTTTGCATGTTAACTAGGGAAAATATACAATGTGGTGAAGGTGAGCTTGTTGCAGAGAATCCATTAATTGTATTGAGAAAAAGATCTTCTCACAGCGAGAAGATGGCATCGAAAGAAGGGATTTCTCAAGATGAGAAAGAGTTCCAGAAAACATTCCTTTCTATGTCAGAGATGGTGAAAGTCTTGAACGAAGATTACTTGGAATAGAAGCGACCAGTTTTGGGTGATTCTTCAAAGGGAAAAAGTGAAGAGGAAGAGGACCATCCTTATATTCCTCCTTCACCTCCATCAACACCTCCTTCTTCTCCTTCTTCTTCAAGTTCAAGTTCTAAATCTAGTGGAAAGAAA
>ML777443.1:1475911-1508285 GCA_009831015.1 Picea engelmannii | reverse complement strand
CTTCACATGTTGTATTTCCCTTATGCAATTTCATGCTTTCCTAGTTAGTGTTTCAATGCTTTCTTAGATTAGTTTGATTTCAGCAACATAGATTAGATTAGATTAGTTCTACTTCAGTCCTGCACAAACAATGCACGTGCTTCATCAGTTTATGTACCCTGGGTTGACAAGTAAATAGTTGGGCAACTGTACGACAACGTTATTATAAGGACATATATTTTCCCTAACAATTTACATCTTCAACGTACTCTACATTGGACTCCAAAGGTTGAGCCCACACAAGTATCGTTTACATGAAAGATGAATCATCAACAAGGTCCCAGAAATTTCCATGAAAATTACTCTAGTTGAATCATCAAAAAGGTCCCAGCAGGTTCCATCAAAATAAAGTTGAGGCTAGATTAGGTTGCTCATTTTCAACAATGTTCAGTAGATTTGTACATCTACCTTTCACCTTAAGTTGTCGACATTTTCATTTACCTTTCACCTTACATCACATTCTAATGCATCAGATTCCCATCTTTATTTTCTCTAAATTCCTTAAGGAAATTGCAACTACATCCCCTTATGGTGTATATTCTTGTTATTAGTCCTAGCCAATGGGACTATAGCAATCATTTTTTAGTTCACTAAGTGTAGCTGATTCTGTTGTGTTGTTGGTTTTTTCAAAAGCAAGTCAAATTGGTCAAGGGCTATAGGCCGAAAACAGTCAAAGGTGAATAGGAAGAGAAGGTGTGTTGTTTTGAGATTGTATTGGTCACTTTGTTTTTGGGTTGTTTAATGAATTTATCTACCATGTCATCTATTATAGTTCAAAAAGATAGAGTTGTTCTGAAGTTCCAAGTGTTGGGAGTGCCGAGTTGCAGGAGTTCTAATTTTGGAGTTGTGGAAGTCTATGTCAGAGTGTAAGAAATCCTCTGCATTGTATGCTATATTCTAGGGAAGATTATGTCCTAGTTCTTATTTTTCATTTCCCTATTGTTAGTGTGTATTTTTCTTCTTATTTTGTAGTTGCTTGATGGTATGGAGATAGTGAACATATAAAGTTAGGGAGAAATGCATTATTTTTCATGTGCTATAAATCAATGTTGTTCTTAGGTTGGATGCATTTTCATATGTTCTTGGGGATTTGTTGGCAGCCACATATGATTTTTGATATTTAACACGATCGAAAGATATTACACTTTTTTGTAGCTGCCATCAACTCAAATTTGTAAACATTTTTGAGTTTTGAAATGATTGTTGGATAAAACCTTACCTTATTAAATTTTTATTGTTTGCATTTTTCGTTTGTTTTTTTTTAATTCATCACTATAAGCATGAATTAAACATAAAAATTGGCTTGGTTTAATAATTTTGTTCCTTAGAAATATCCTTTAAAACACCATCCATATGTAATTAAAATGAAAACCTCATGAAATGGTAGATTGATCCATTTTTCGATTTTTTTGGTTTTAATATGGTTGTTATGGATTCAATAGTTCAATAGTTCATTGTCGAATTGTTTTGGTACATGAAAAACTTTGGTTAATTATTTGATATTCTTTTCATAAGTTTAATGGTCGTATCAACATTCATGCCAATGAGTACGGACCTATTGTACTCACGTTTTCACCTTACCTTGCTGGCTCAAAACATTAATGAAGCTATTCATTATCTGCATAGGGTTTTGTACTTTGTAGTTTTTGGCACTCATCATGAGAGATGGTAAGGAATACAATGAATCCTCTGGTTTTCACTTTCACTATCTGAGTTATGATAACCCACATGCTCTACTATTTCCATGTTTCCACTCTCCATTCAGACCTGTTTATGTTTCTTGCGTGATTGGAACCTAAAACTATTCTGAGTAATCTTTGTTGCATCCTTGTTACAATGGTCATGGCACCCATCATTCACATAGATTCAAACAGATGTGAAGCCTTATTATCCAATGATGATGCTATCAATGACCTAAGACATGGCTGGGATGTATTCCTCAAATAATTTGAGGGTTATGATCTTCAGGTGGAAAAAGCCTTTGCCCAAACCTTTTATGGTTTCAGAGCTAAGATTCGACACATGCAGTTAGAATTGACCGAGGAATTCATGAGCAAAGAAACAAGACTTCCATCATAGGGAGAGAGGTGGTTTAAAAACACCCGAGTAGAAGAAGTTCTGTGGAGTCTGTTTATGGCATCTCATAAAACCACTTGTTGCATCAAAGGTATTCCTCTCGCTCTGTTAAAACCTAGATGACATAGTTTGTTGTTAATTCTAAAACAATTTGTTATGTGCGAAGGTCAATACGGATTGGTTTTTCTCTACCATATCCATTTTCTCATGAATTTCATAGGTTTTGATTTAGATATTCCCTTTTACTTATTGATGAGTCTTTATAAGATGTCCAAATGATACAAGTAACAAGGTGTCGATTCGAGCCTGTTTCACCATGGATTGGTAAAAATCTTGTTGATGTATCATCTGTCGACCATAGGTGACATTTGGGAGACCTTTTTGATGAGGAATGGATTTTCCCAGGTTGATCCTACAACAAACCCTAACTCAGACAAGCAAGTCGTTGAAAACCAGATCGTTAATTTAACTAATGGACCAAAGTTTACTCATAAAACCCCTCTAGATAAAGGATCACTGTGTAGGTTTTTGCCTGCAAGATCTCCAGAACAAGCGACTAATGAATTGAAATGAAATGACCCTTGTGTGCCTGTGAACAATGATAGTTTGAACTTTAATGTTAAGTATGATGTCAAGAAACTTTGTAAAGGAACAAAACAACAGTGCACATATTTGGGTTTCAAGAATAAGAAGGTTAGTCCCCTAATCTATAGAAAATTAAGGAATTGAAAGGATACTCATCTGAGCTCGATCGATCCGATTGAGATTGATGAGGTTTCTGATCGTGAGATAGAGGATTTCCTAGCACGTGAAGATCTCGAAATGCAGTGTTCCAAGAAAGAGGTCATCACCCATGTCGAACCATATGATTTCGTGACCAATTTATCCTCATGTCTTAAGGGTAAAAAGGGGTTTTTGGGTATCAACCATGATTTAGAACAAACAAAAGGAAAGGTTGAAGCACCCTTGGTCAACTCTGTCTTGCGTCAATATTCCATCTCCCCGTACGATGTGATAGTTGTGTTTGTTGGGTAGAGCGTTACTATACCAATTTCCCTCTCTTACAGGCCCGAATTAAAACTTTGACTACTCAGAACAATCTGTTGAAGAAAGAAAACCTTGATCTCAAGGCACATGCAGAAACTGAGAAGAAACAAATCAAGAGATCTGGAAACATAGTCAATAAGAATAAGACTAGTGTCAAAGAAATTATAAACTCTTAAATGATTGATCCCTCTCTAGCTGATTTTTTATGGTAAAACATTTTATTTCCATTTCATTGTTTTCTGTAATCTAAGTCTAAATAAGTAGATTTGAGTTTTGACTTCATTTATTAAAATTAAGACAGGCTACAGAATCTTCGATTCTCTATCCAGTCCTTTTAATAATAATAATTAGTGATTAGCAATTGTTTTTATAATATATAAAATTGGTTCTGCTATTCTTAGGAAATGGGAGATCCTACTGTTGATTACTTGGAAGAAATATTTTCAATTATATGCCTAAATGATTAGTAGTTTCTCCTTCTTTATGTTTTATAAAAACTTTGATTTATTTTTTAATAAACCAACTCTGTTATGAGTGGTTTCCAATCCACTATTTTTGTAATATTACTTGATTTTGGAAGATTCAACTCTATCCTGTGAGATATGATTATTTGGATCCAGGATTACTTTAAACATTGTTCACTTTTGTTAGTGAAGGCATCTTTGATTGGAACACATTATGGATATGTAATTTCCAAGACTATATGGACAAGTTGTTCACATTTCGGCTTTAGACCAACATGACACTATTCCATTTATGTTTTGTCTCTTACTTTATGGAATATCAATATGTTATACAACTTTATCCTTATTAGCATATAATGTTTCATTTTATTTAGTGCTTTAAATTTTGTCTATAACTTGTTGTTTCATATATTATATCTGTGATCATTATTTCACTTTAATAGAATGATTTATGCTTGATTTTAAGTTGATGTATCAAATGAATGCTTCACATTAAAAAAAAATTTACTATAAACATTCATCATTACAAGGTCATTGGATCTATATGTTTATTACTCTGTTCTTAAATCTTTTCTCCCAAAAACACCTTGAGTTTATTCTAGAGATGTTAGCACAAGCCTGTTACAGATTTTTCTCACAGGAAAGATAGCTTGAAGTCTATATTGCATAGGGATATAAACACAATATGAGACTAATCTCAAGTTATTTTTATTCACATTCAATTTTTGTTATTAGTTTATTCATTAGTGAAATAAGACAGTTTAAATTGGTTGTGACTATTATTCTCTTCTTGTTTCAGATTATGTTTTATTAATATCTTTTTGAGTTCTTATATTTTAAATTATAAAATAGACAATATAAAATTATGTGATTTCCTTATCTGTTTCGTAAACAATTACAAAAACATTGATTTCACAAGACATCCACCAAAACTTGCAATTTGTAAATACTCTGTTCATAATCACATATTCATATTTATGTTTTAAAAACCTGTAAATAATTAGATTCATATACATAGTATTATAGTTATAGCTTTAGAGTAGTTTATTTCTTTTTTTTGTTTTAGGATTCTAGTTGGCTAACGGAGCCATTAAACCCGTCAAGATAGATCATACCAAACGGCTTGGGTTAATTAGACAACCCCGGTCCATATCTATCCTTCTAGTTGACGGTGTGTCATTTATGCCTGTCAACATGATTGTTTAGTTGGTTCCTTGCACAATGTTCCATCTGGTTTTTTTGGGGGGGGTGGGCAGGGGGTTGATTATAGTATAAGTAGGAATAGTTCAGAAAGATGGGCATTTTCCAGTTTTTCGAAAGGATTTTTCTATGAACATATGGCGACACTCGCTACAACAATGTCTTACGCACCTTGGCACTCGCAGAAGAATATCCTTGGCATAACCACCACTGTGTATTTGCAAAGCTTGGGAGAATAATTCATGTCGATTATCATCATGCAGTCTTACACCTTCACGTGGAGAATTGTGTTAGGGGATGTAAATTGGACGATATCTCAATCATTTTTCAGACATTGATTTTGTCAGATTCGTAAGCAAAGGGAAGCGAATTATAACTACTTCCAAGTGAATGGAGAAAGACAGATTCTATGAATTCTTGGCACGTGTTGAAAACAAACCAATTTTTTTCTATGTGAGAGACATAGTTCTATAGAGGGAAGAGATATGGCTATAGAAAAACCTTACATCCAACCTCAAAAGTGGCCAAGTCAAAAATGTTTTTACTAGAGAATTGTCCAAAGATAAATAGATTGCAAAGTTCTAATTACCCCAAGGCCAAGAGCAGGATGTGAATCCACCAAAATGTCTTTTACACATATATCGGCTACCTTTTGAATGGAAATAACCATAATAAAAAGCTATCAAGTGGTCTAAAGATAAGAAACACATTTTATTTGCATTGCTTCTAGACGTGTGGCATTTCCTTCTAAATAAAAGAAAATGAATTTACCATAAATCAATGACATATATTTCAAATTACGTTGATTGTTAAATCACGAAACTATTGGAAATGTGGAGTTGCAGAAGTGTAGCAATGCGAGAGGATCAACTGTGTGGGTTCTCTGCACAAGGGTTAAAAATAGACCATATTGCATAGACTAAGTATAGCTATGAACATATGGCATCACTTGGTGCAGCTATGTCTTGTGCACCTTGAAAATGGTAGAGGAATATCGCTAGAACAACTAGTATTGTGTATTTCCAATGCTCATGTAGAGAATTCATGTCAGTTATTGTTGTGAAATTCTACAACTCCGCACAACGAATTGTGATAGGGGATGTAATTTGGATGATATCTTCATTTTTAAGAAATTGATTTTGTTAAATTTGCAAGCAAAGGGTATTGATTTAGAACTCCTGCCAAGTGAATGCAGAATACCATATTTTATGAATTCTCTGTACATGTGTTGAAAAAAGACTAATTTTCTACTATGTGAGAGGCACAGTTGTGTGGATGGTGGAGATATATATATAGAAAAACCTTTCGTCCGACCTAAGAAATGGCCAAGTAAAAATTATTTTGACTAGAAAATTTTCCAAAGATAAATAGATCACAGAGATGGGATTGCCCCAAAGCCAAGAGCATGATGCCAATCCACTAAAATGTCTTTTACACATATATCAACTACCATTTCAATAAAAATATCCATAATAAAAAACCATCAACTAGTCTACAGATAAGTGATACATTTTCTTTTCACTACTAGATGCGTGGCCTTTCCTCCCAAATCAAGGCAAATAATTTTACCATAAATCAATGACATATTTTGCAAATTATGTCACTTGTCACAATCACAGATACAAAACTATTGGAAATGCAGAGGTGCATAAGTGTAGTAATGCAGGGATGTGATGATTCAAATTATGCTAAGAATGAAATGAAGGTGGAGATATTACAAATAAACACACAGAGATATTGTAATAAACACACAGATATAATAATACTCAATTTCTAATAATGAATGAAAGTTGTAGAAATTGTAAAGATGTAGAGTGAAATGAACTCTCTAGAATGGTGGAAGCTTATCTCTGAGAAGAGATGTGATGACTACACTCATTCACAAGAATACGTCATTACATTGAGGCTCAAAAGGCCTTTTTAACGTAAAGAATTAATGATAAATCCCTATACATCCAAAACTCTAACCTAGGAGATGAAATTCCAAAAGGTTTGTGGGCTCATTGAGGGTAGTTGATACATCAACTTTGCAAGGGTGTAACTTTTGCATATGATCTCCATTTAGGGTACTCAATACCTCATCAAAAAGGTCTAGTGAAGTAGTACACATTTTGACTAGGCCCAAGCCAGAGCCTATCATTCTCACTTAGGCCCTGAAACATAAAAAAAATGTCATTTAAGGCCTCAAAATGACCCCAGAAGTTTAGGACCCGAAAAAACGTAGAAAGATTGCCAAGGTGGAAAATTGTGTTTTGAGCCAATGGAACAGGTGGGTGGTCACTGATATCCACCTGGATATTTCCTCCCCCCTTATGAAGCAACAGTCCCCATTGTGTCAAGTTCCCCTAAAATATGAGGAACATTTTGATGAATTTGAACTTTGGTGAGTCGTTGGCCTTTTTGAAGAAGTTGTCCTCCTTAGCTTGTTGAAGGATGTCATGAACCTATTGTTGGAGGGGTTGGATCTATCCAACCAATATAGCTACATGATCTACCTTGGTTTTAGTGTGGAAGGAATCTGTTGGTGAAGATGAAACATGAGGAGCTATCTCAATGGGGCCTAATGGTTGGAACCCCAAGAACACCTGAAAAGGGTTGTGGCCAATAGAGCTATCAAGGGATTTGTTATATCTTTTCTTGACTGGGAAGTGTGGAGGCACCCATGTAGGTGAAACAAGAATGTCTTTGGGATATTCTACAATATTCTAAAACTAATTTTGCTAGATAGAAAGGTCTTGGGCCGAGGTTGTAGTGGTCGTAGTGTGATTTTTTTCACCTTCTGGTTGTATTGTGAAGAGGCTAAATTTTTTGGTATGAGAGATTACTTTTCAACATTTTTTTTCCATGACACTAGTCAAAACTAGCTATGGTACCTTGTAGAAATGATCCCCCAGAGTAACAATGACACTATGACATTGAGAATCATAAATAACATGACACTTACACATATATGGATATCCTAAAAGAACATAGCATACTTCCAATTGGGAAACATCACATTGTGCCTCATCCTTGAAGGAATTCATGTCGTAGGACAAACAACATTGTTGGATGACATTAGATATCATCCCTGGTGAAGGCACCCGATGTTGTATGGTTGCAGGTGTGATGTTGTTAGAAAATATCACTTCTTGATGACCTCTGCTAAGGTTAGGTTCTTTCAGATTCTGCTATCAATAATGAAATGTAGTGGGCTCGCCTTCTCACACATATATGAATGGAAGGGGTGTTGCCCCTCCTCAGGTTCTTCTGGTTGGATCGTCGGGGTCGTGATGGTAGTATTGGGTTCTATATCAATGATATATTAACTTTTATTGTTTTTTGAATCTGATTATGAGTTTGGGATCAACTCTTTTAATTTGAGCTCGGCCACCAATGAATGTTTTGAGAAACATTCATCAGTTTTGTGCCAAGGGATTTTTTGGAAGTCACACAACTTTCTAGTGTCCTTCTTCATCTTCCCATTACTCTTTTTTCCCTGTGGCTTGGATTGGTTGTCATGAGATTGGTTGTTTTGTGAGTTAGGGCCACCATTACTATACTTAGGCTCTTGTGTATTTGCATACCCAAACCATCACTTGTTCTGTTGCTTAAAGTTTTGCTCGATTTTGATAGCATATCGATAAGTGACTCCTAGTGATGAGATGTCTAGAAACTCTATTTATGTTTGGATGTACATATGTAGACCACCATGATATTTTAGAACCATATGTCACTCAGAGTCTTTGATACCGAACTTGGTGCGTAAGGTATGGAATGTATTTGTGAACTTTGGCATTGTATTTCCCCTCTCTTGACGCAGTGTGGTCTATCTCATGTAATGGTTGTCATAGTTTCCAAAAGGGTAATATTTTTCCTTGATGACATCCATAAAAAATTTCCAAGTAGGTTCGACCTCAAACATTCCAAAATCCTCTGTGGAATTTTTCTCATAGTAATTCTCCCACCAATTTTTCACATGGGGGACAACCTTAAGGAGCACAATGAAATATTTTATCTATTGGAAGGTATTTGTGAACTTTGGCATTGTATTTCCCCTCTCTTGATGTAGTGTGTTCCATCTCGTGTATTGGTTGTCATAGTTTCCAATAGGGTAATATTTTTCCTTGATGACATCCATACAAAATTGCCAAGTGGGTTTGACCTCAAACATTCTAGACTCCTCTGTGGAATTTTTCTCATAATAAGTCTCCCACCAATTTTTCACATTGGGGACAACTATAAGGAGTGCAAGGAGATATTTTATCTATTGGAAAAGTTGTGGATAGAGAAATATCCTTGCAAGAAGATTTACTTGCAATGAGACACAAAATGATTTTTTAACATAAAGCACTAATGAGAAAACCCTAAATATCTAAAACCCTAACTCTGGGAGATGAAATGCCAAAAGATTTGTGGGCCTCAATGGGGGTAGTTGATACATCAACTTCCCAAGGGCATAAATTTTGCATACGATCTATGTTTGGGGCACTTGATACCTCATCAAAAAGGTATAAATGATGAGTACACATTTTGACTTGGTCCAGGACAGAACTTCTGACTACATAAAAAGAATGTTATTTAGAGCCTCAAAATGGTCCTAGAAGTTCAAGACCTGAAAGAATGTAGAAGGATTTCCAAGGTGGAAAATTGTGTCTTGAGCCAATGGAATCGTTAGGTGGCCACCGATATCCAGCTGGATCATATGACCCATGCAGTTTCTCCAAACAACGCTTAAAAATAGATTGTCTTAAGTAGACCAGGTATAGTTATCTAGACTACACGAGGATTCAAAATAGAATGAGAAAATGCTTTCTCTATTTTCAATCCTTGTGTGAGGTTCTACACTTTCGGCCCTTGTCCTGAGAATTCATGCCACTTATGTTTTGGAATTGGTACAATTGATTGCATAGACACGTGTGCAATTGGTAGAGTGATGTCATCAACACTTTTTCACATGTGTATGTTACACAGAGTCAATACTTTGTCTATTTAGCACTTGGTCTATATTCAAATCTTGTATGAAGAACTAATACATTTTCTCTCTCTGCATTGATTTATGGCACATTGGTTTGCTCTAATTTATGAGGAAATGGCATGGATCTAGAAGCAATGCGAAGAAAATATTCCAGTTATATGTTAATTGCTTAATGGTTTTTTTTTTATCATTTCCCCTATTCTAAAGCTAGTTGATATAAGTGGAATTTTTCTTTTATCAAATTCACATCCTTTTGTTTGATAGTGTGTGCGATATGCACAATGTAGTTACTTGGTTTCAGTCAAATTTTCATTAGCATTGGTGTAATGTTTAAGCAAACCAATCCTCTTTTGTTAATTGTATTGATGAATCAAATGGTTGGATGAAATATTCTTGATGTGCATCATATATGCAAAGAATAATTTAGTGCCTCATTATTTTTTCATTTTTACGGGTGGATTGAATTGGTCAAAAGCTATTTCAAAAACTACATAGATCAAAAAGGAATCAAAGAGAATCATAAAAAAAAAACTATGTTGTTTTGATATTGGAATTGTTTTCCCTGGGTTGTGCGATGCTATAGACATAGCTTAAGCATCATCTGAATATTTAAAAAGTTATTGTTTCTATGTTGGATCAAGAAATTGTGTTAGACATTGCAAGAAACTGATATAAGAGATATTTTGGTCGCAGAGAAAATAAAATATCGACAATTTGCATTGTCTTTGCATCTCACTTTCATTGATCTGCATTTCTATTTGACTTTTTCGATGTGCAATACATCAAAACAATCACCAAAGTTTAAAAATAAAATAGGGAAAAGAAATAAACATGGAACGAGAATTAGACAGGTGTGTTTTTCTAATTTTATCTGTGTATTATTTATTTGCTTCTCTTTTGTCGTTCGTTAATATTGTATATTTCATGTGATTTTGACATAAGGGTTTATTTTCTGGTTCATTTCATTTGTTTCATTGCTTTCACATCAAAATTAAATAGAGAAATTGCAGGAGAAGAAACTCAAGAACAATGTCCCAAGAGGAGGTATGTATGTAACAATTACAAAAGGAAGAACCTTTTTTTTGGTAAATTATATGCATATGAAACAATATATATCCATATTGCATAGTAGTGCATATAATCTAAAGTGCATAATGCATAAGTGGCTATCCTATGGGAGGTGGGTTTGAAATTTAGGGTTTGTCAATATTTTATGTACAAAACTCCAAGCCATGGGCATATTGAATGTTTTGTGGTGGACAGAAGAAATTGTCACCCGAGATGATGTGGGAATGACACATACTAGGTATCCTTCTGTTAGATGTGAATGGACAATGTATTGAAGAAAAATTCTTGGACTTGCATGGATTGACTGATAGTTCATTAACGAAGTAATACACATACAAATTTAAAATAGTTAACTATTGAATTGAGAAAAAACACACTGGATTGCAAAACAAAAATAGAGTTTGGATTAGTTTCATTTGAAAAGAATGACACAAACAAATAAAAACCATTACACTTCATAGAATTGTGCTATGTACATTTCTCATTTCAATAATGGTTGCATGACTCTGCACCATGGATTATTCCTTCTTAATATGTTCTTGTCCTATAATTTTATGCTTATCTTTTAAAGGAAAACAAGATTTGGAAACAAGATGATCTTATTTATTTATATCTGTAACACTATCTCTTGATGCAATGAGTGTTATAGAGAAGAAATAATGTAATGAACCCCATCATTATGACAACAAGTGATGCAAAACAAGTACAATATCGACGAAGAAAAAAATGCACACACTACATGTCACATACCAACATAACAACCTAGAATACTAGAACATCAATCAAATTGAAGAAACATAGACCATTCAATAAGATGAAGAATAAAAACAACTACTCGCCCATCCTACCCTGCAAAGGTTAGGACCTCTAGGACACATAAGCAACTCTCAAGCCCAGGTTCCCATCGATTTTGACCATTTAAGGTCTCAAGGCTGGTGACTATTCTGAAGAACAAGGAGGTGTCTACATCCTTCCTGACACAAGAAAGACCACACCTCCTAAGCTAAAAGGAAACATCAAATCGAGCAAACAAAACAACATCAAATGACACAAGTAACTAGAACCTTCCCTGCGAGCGAGAGACAATCACATTAAATGTTACAATACAATGTACAAAACCTCAATTACAATAAACAACATCATCCACATCGGGAGGCAAAAGACCCTAAGCTAGGTTATCATATGCTTTTATTGATCAATGCACACAATGATCCAATATTAAGGAATTATGTCGCCACAGTGCCACAAGCGCAATAGGAACCCATGCGCAAAAATAAAAAAAATCTAAAGCTTCGACCAAACATAAAATCCAACATTGTTCGAAATCCAACTTGCACTGTCATACATTATATGAAACCATAATGAGAGCATTGTGTTCAATCTAGCTAAACGGGGTGCAATTTAACTACATTCAAGATAAGGTTAAAATTTTCAACCATCTCGATGTATCTCATTACTATTTTACCATCATAAGACTATTCTAGCACATTGTGGCATACCTCAACTAATATAAACTCATCACAATACTTCCCCACTTTTAAAAATAAACCATGCTTCCTGTTAGCACCGCCATTTTTCTTTCCATTTAGAGTCGGTTTTATTCGGGGTATGTCCCATGCACCCAAACATGTGAAGTTAGGTATGTAGCATTGTGGGGTCGAAGTTAGCAAGTGGTCAGTTGGCCCTTGGAAATAGGAAGGGATGTCATAGTCGAAACTTGTGTAAGTGGTACGGGTATGCCTTTTCCAAAGAGTCGAGTTCTATTTAGAAACTAGTCTATACGTGCCCCAGGTCAAGTCAATTAGTTAATGGAAGTTGCATCGGCAAGTGTAGAAGCTATTATCAGTTCATCCTAAAGGCCGAGGGAATGAAAATCACGGCGTTTGTATCATGCATGCCCTACAAAAATTATTGCATGTATTCTACACATGGGGATGTGCCATGGAAAATTTGCAATTCAATTCAAAACATCCTTTCACCATGAATTCACTGTTCTCTAACATGATTCCTCCTTCTTCTTGACTTGTTATAAATTTTAGATGCTTAACACTCATTTCGGTCATGAAACTAGGTCCAAACTTTGTTTGCAATTTCCCTTGCCAATCTAGGTTGATCAAATTTCCCTCTCTGTACATTTGTCGGATACATCGTGCACAGAATACATACTGGTCATGCCATGGAAACCTCCCAAAGCATGAGGAAAGGCGTGTGGAGTAGAATAATTTCCAGGTCCATGCCCCAAAATGACTGGGAGTCATTCTCACCTATAGCAGGCATCCCCAAGGATGCGAAAGGAGTTATCCTTTTACCCACAGAGATGATCAGATCAAACCATGCGGAACCTAAAGCTGAAAGAATTGCGTAGGGAGGAAATATAGTGGAAGCCTCATCTCCCCTATAGAAAATACCTAGGAGAAGGGGTAGGCCAAGGAAGAACAAGGAAGCTAAGGAAGCCCAATTTTTAGAAGTGCCACGTGCCATATCGGTGCACTCATGCCCGCCATCCGACTGGAGCTAGCTGGGGGACAAGCCGTGAAAGAAAGATAAAATCAAGGGAAATGGATATTACAAGAGAGAATGATCAATAGCCATATTAGCAACTGAAGCAGGCAAACTTAACTATCACTGAACTCTACCAGGAGAACATGGAGTTGAGGCGACAACTAGCGACAAAGACTATGGAAGTGTCAGCAGTGCAAGGTCGCGAAGGGAAAGTGTCATGGCTAAAAATACAACTCAGAGAGGTGCAAGACACCATTGTACAACTGCGAGAAGAACAGAGGTTGTCCAAGGAAAGACATACAAATCATTCCAGAGAATGTGAAGCAGCCAAGAAGGAAGCCTGTGCGGCTCTCGCCAGTACGTAGAAAAAAAAAGTTTAGTTGGTATTTGTCTTTGCATCCACAAACATAAGAAAAATATTGCAAGTTTTTGAAGGACACGTTTCGCTAAATCACTCTACCATTTGATAAAGGTCATGAAAATCAAACAACCACTTTTTGCACACATTTTTCCCAGCAAATGAGAACGCAACATAAATCAAAGTCGTTATAGCAGATAGCGAGTTCCTGACAGACACCTGTCCACTCAGGCATATGACCAAAGGGAAACACTAAAAAATATTTTCCTCATATCGAGACCTGAACGATGATCAGATCCTTGTGGCAAATTTGCGAATAGTCATGTGTAAACAAACATGATTATTGCCTATTTTTCGAAAGCTCCATGCAAAGAGTCTCCAATGCATACTACTTAGTTTCCTAGTTTTAGGGCTAGTAGTTAGAAAGCAGGGTAGCCCAAGCAACGCCCTTGTTTATATATTTCATCTTTTCTATGTAAGCCATGCTGGTTGGAAAAATTGGTGGACGATAACTATTGTATGTAATTTGAGTTTTTGATCGAAATTTAATGCAAAGGTCCTGTAACTTGATGAAAATATTCTAATTATAGTAGTTGGATGTATTGTGTCTCTTTCTTTGTGTATGTTCTTTCTGTCATCTTTATTCATATCTTTTTTCTATCTATTTCAGAATGAATTTTTGAACATGTGGATTCGCTGCGCAACACCCCTTGTTCGCGCCACTTAAATAAAACGTTTTCTTCTAAAAGCTAACTCTAAATTCACCTGCGACGGTGCTCTGAGTTACTTCCTGTGTTTTCTCCCCACCACACATTATGATTTTACACTGAATATTGTTGCTCTCTTAGACTTATCCTCTCAAGTCCAGTCACTGATTCATTTTTCTATGTCATTTCCTCAAATCGACTCCATAGCCAAAGTCTTACTTTCTTGTGCCAATATAACCAAAACCCATTTCATCAAAGGTGTTAAATCTAGCCACTGATTTCAAATCCATATCTTGCATGGAGACTGTGCCTCCTGAGATATCCCTCTCCACATCCGAAAGGCTAGTTTCAGGTCTCAAAGATGGTTGAAAAAGTTACCTTCATCGTATGTTTTTCAACCAAATAGATTTACAGAGTGCTAACATTCTGGCATCATTGTCAGGGATAAAATTCAATAGATTTTCCCTGGGAGAATGACTAACATTGTAGTTTGACTCCAGTCCAAAAATACCAAAAGCTCCAAGTAGCGTAGTTTAGGAACCTTGGCTCCAAAGATGATATATACCAGAGAAAATCCTAACCCAAACCCCATAGAGCCTGTGTACGACCCCGAGAAGATTCTGTGCAAGAATAGAGAGCAAGTGTCGAACCCATTCTACTACCTGGATAGAAGCCTGTCCTTACCCAAAGATGATTCGTAGAGCATTGACGACCTTGAGTTTGACGAATTTTTGGAGCAAACTCTTTTCATGTCTAAGTCGTAAACCAGCTTGGACGAAACTGTTTTCGACCTGAAGAAATTCCAAGCCCTGATATCAAATAATATCCCTCAAATCGTGAATCCCCCCACAGACATGGCCACCAGATTCTCCCCCTTCATCCTATCATCCCAACTACATGACTTTCCTCAGAATTACAACCAAAGAATCAGGCTCTATGACGTTGAAGGAAGTTTTTCTGCCCAGAGGCACCTAGACTAGTTTAATGATTTCATCGACCTAGAGGAGGTGAACTATGCCCAATAAAAAATCAGGCTATTTGCGCAGATCCTTTCAAGAGATGTAAGAAAATGGTTCAAATCCCTCCTACCCATGAGCACTCGAGACTTCACCACATTCGAGACATCTTTCCTGAATAAATGGGGGGACAAGAAAAACCCTTTGTGGCTATTAACACAGTACAATAATATGAAGAAAGCACTGGAAGAGAAAGTGCAAGAATTTTCAACCCGTTTCTTGAAGGTGTACAACTCAATCCCTGTAGAAGTCAATACACCCTTGGGGCTATGTAGTTGCGGTAAGCAAAGTAACTCTATCTAAGTCAGAGTAAAAATTATGGAATCGAGGAAAATAAAACTGAGGTTCAACTGAGGCGATAAGAGACCCTAGGGAGATGCACAACCATCGACGTCATGGTCCTCAGATGACAAGTTTGACATGATTATGAAGACCATGGAGAAGATGATGGAAAGAATTTCCATGGGAAACAGACCTACTACCTGAGAACAAAACAACCCATATCCTAGGAATCTGAACGATCAAGGTGACCAGCAGATAATACCTCCATTCCAAAACAACTACACAGACGAGGACTTCGATCAAGTGTTTGATTACCAGATGCATTGTTACAACGACAAAAAACCGCATGTGTTCTTGACAAAGAGAGAGCATGATAGGTACATGAGAAAAAATGATGACTTTGTGTTGGATATAGACAATGATATGATACTCAAAACAAATGATGTTCCATCTTGGGAGATAGAAGAGTTCAGGAAAGGCTATCATAATGCTACCATGCAGTTCCATAAGAAATATAACCTCCAGAGAAAAGATGTGCCTATCGAGATGCAACAAATGAACCACATAAGGAAACCTCCAGTGGACACCCTTTCCACAAGCCGACCAAGGTCGGACAGTGTGACCAAGTATGCGACGAAGAAGGCTAAGTCGAAGGAGGAGGTCCCCAAGAAATATCTGGATGCAGGCTGAGAGGCAGGCGAAAAAGAGGTAGAGAAAGTCTGACCCCCTTTCAATTTTGAAAATGAGATGGCCAAAATAAAAATCTATGTCTCATTCAATGAACTTATTAGAAATGGAGAGTATCAGGAGAAAATCTTCAAAATGATGATAATGGGAGGGACCCCCGATACTTTGAATATTCAATATGATCACCCTGTTATCCTTTTTGGTCTGCGTGTTGAAGAGACAAATGATACCGAGGACGTCCCTTTGTTTTATGTCAGTCTAAAGGTCCATGAAATGATCCTTCATAATGCCATGCTGGATTCTTGCACGTCGCACAACCTCATGCCAAAGGTGATCATGGATGAATTGGGTTTGGATATAATGAGGCCATACAAAGACCTTTTCTCTTTTGATTCGAGGAAAGTCAAGTGTTTGGGCCTCATCAAAGACCTAGTTGTGTCGTTGGCGTAAATCCCCTCAAATAACATGGTTATGGATGTAGTCGTTGCGAACATACCCCCAAAGTTTGGCATGCTGCTATCAAGGTCATGGGTTGCGAAGTCAAAGGGCACTTTGCAAATGGATATGTCATATGCCACCATCCCTATTTTTGTCCATGACAGACGATTATATAGAGAAGTGTTGTTGAAATACATGGTAAGCAGCTAGATGCAGCCAAATAACCATCCTATATATGCCATCAACACTGAGGTTGGTTCTTCTATAATCTACAATGACCCGAGTTTCGAAGAGCAATAGTCGACAACCATCATGACAGGAAATGACAGAGTGCGTCGAATCGAAAGACCATACAGAAAATGGGGTGTGGAACATGAGTTTTGACGGCGCAGTTAGCAAAGAAGGGATCGGGGCCGACATATGGGTAAGCCCCCCTGAAGTGGGAACAAAGTTGTGCTCATACAAGATCATGTTTGAATGCACCAACAACATGGCTGAGTATGAAGCGTTGATTTTGGGCCTGAAAGTGTTGAAAGAATAAGGTGCAAAGAGGATAGCAGTGTGCAAAGATTCTGAACTGGTCATAAACCAAGTTAAAGGCATATATCAAACAAGACACCCTAGGTTGAGAGCATACAGGAACTTGGCATTGGACCTGCTTGAAGAATTTTTGGAGTATGATCTATCTGCTATTCCAAGGGAGAAAAACCAGATCACTGACGCTTTGGCCACCTCGGCCTCATTTTTCAAGATCCCCATCTTCCCCAACAAAAGGTATGAAATTGAATTCAAGCACAGGTTGACAGTGCCTAACAATATCAAATACTAGCAGGTGTTTGAGGATGACAAGAAGGTAGAAATATTTCTTCAGATGAGCATCAAGTTCACTAATACTCACATTGATGATGATTGTTGCTGCAATGAAGATGGGAACGCGGATGCACACAGTAATGACGAACCTTTCCAAAAACAAATTGCAGGAAGGGACATAATACAACTGAAAAATAACATTATTCCAAAGGGGTTAGTGTCGTTGTAAAAGTTGTTTGACAAAAATGACGTGGCTAAAAATCCCAAGATCACTGCAAGAAAAAAATACGTGGAAGACTGCAATATCGAGACTGAGGAGAACCCAAAAATGATAAAATTATCGAAAATGCTCAGTCCATAGGTTAAGCAAGACTACTTCAATCTCATGAAGGACTTCCAAAACATTTTCGCTTGGAGCTATGATGATTTGAAGGTGTACGACACCAATGCAATACAACATGTTATCCCTCTCAAAGAAGATCAGAAACCTTTCAAACTGAAGCTGAGACGGATAAATCACCTATTGTTGTCGTTGATTGAAAAGGAAGTAAAGAAGATTTTCAACGCTAAGATTATTGTTTCTTTGTGATTCTCTAAATGGGTAGCTAATTTGGTACCCGTAAGAAAAAAGAGCAACGAGATAACACTGTGCGTAGAATTCTGGAATCTAAACAAGGTGTCTCTTAGGGACCACTACCCTCTTCCAAAAATGGACTATATCCTGCAAAAGGTGGTGGGGTCCCAGAAGATGTCCATGATGGATGGTTTTTCAGGGTATAACCATATCATGGTTCACCCAGATGACAGAGAAAAAACATCTTTCACAACTCCATGGGGAACGTTCATGTACACTAAGATGCCTTTCGATCTGATGAATGTTGGTGCCACTTTATAGAGGGAAATGGACATAGCATTTGTCGACGAAAAGGACAAATTCATTGTAATCTATCTGGATGACATCATGGTATACTCTGCCTCTAACAAGCAACACCTCGAGCACCTAAGGAAAGTATTCCAGAAATGCAGAAAGTTCAGCATATCGCTAAATACAAAGAAATCACATTTCGTGGTGAAGAAGGGAAGATATTAGGACACATTATCTACAAGGAAGGAATTAAGATAGACTCCAACAGGGTTGAAGGAATCTTGAAGATTGACACCCTACACAGTAAAAAAGAAGTGCAATCCTTCTTGGGAAAAGTAAACTTCTTGAGGAGATTCATCCTGAACCTGAAGAAATCATAGAACACATAACTTGCATGCTCAGGAAGGTAAATGAGATCAAGTGGAACCCGGAGGCCAAGAATTATTTTGAAGATATAAAAGTGGTGCTGACTAAGGATCTTGTGCTAGCCAACCCGAACTTTATGAAAGATTTCATCCTGTTTTCATTTTCCTCAAAACACACTATTACCAACATGTTGTTGCAGAAAGACGAGGAGGATTTTGAAAAACCCATAGCCTATTTTATATGGAAATTGCACGACGCTCCACTAAGGTACGACATCATGGAAAAATAACCATATGCCTTAGTGAAATATTTGAAAGAGTTCAGGACATACATATTTCACCCCCATCTCATCGCTTATGTGCCCAGCAGCTCAGTAAAGGATATCCTAACTCAACTCGACCTGGAAGGAAGGAGAGACAAGTGGATAGCAGCCATGTTAGAATACAATCTTGACATCAAGCCTACAAAACTAATAAAGGGTTAGGGCCTTGTGAAGTTAATGGTGCAGTCTGACTATGACGTTGTAGGAATGAATTTCATCATTGATCTGTCAGAATTCTCTCAAGAATAAAAGACTGCACAGGTGTCTCAGGAGTTCATTGATTCTCCATGGTATGCAGACATCATCTATGTGTTGGAGAATCTCCAGGCCCCTTCGGGCATAAGTAATACTAAGGCCAGATTTATAAAGCTTAAAGCAGTTAATTTTTGCATCCTAGAAAATTCACTCTACTGGAAAGACCCTAGGGAATATTGCTGAGTTGTTTGTTGGAGGATGATGCAAAGTGGGCCATACAAGAATTTCACAAAGGAGACTGCGGAGGACACCACTACTGGAAAACCATCGTGTACAAAATCCTGAGGGTAGGCTACTACTGGCCTACAATATTCGCTGATGTGTATAAAGAGGTCTCCAGCTACCACAAATGTCATATTTTCAATGGGAAAATAAAGCTGCAGCCCCTACCACTAAAGATGATCTCAGTCAAAGAAACTTTCATGCAATGGGTTCTAGATTTCATAGAAAAAATAAATCCGCCATCCTTTGCAAAGCAAAAATGGATACTCACGACCACCGACTATTTTATGAAATGGATAGAGGCAATCCCCACAAAGAAAGATACCGACACAATCATCATCCAATTCCTGGAGACAAACATCTTGTCAAGGTTCAGATGTCCCGTCAAAATCATAATAGACAATGCAACTGCATTCAAGTCTAAGAATATGGAAACATTTTTTCAGGATTATTATATAACCCTGGGAAATTCTACGGTGTACTGTCCACAAGGAAATGGGTTAGCATAATCCTCAAATAAGAGCCTAACCAGGATCATCAAAAGACTCCTGCAAGACAATAAGAAATCTTGGCAAAAAAAGATTATCTATGCATTGTGGGTAGATCAAGTCACCACCAAGAAGTCCATATCAATGTCGCCTTTCTAGATCCTATATGGCACAGACGCCATCTTCCCTACCTCACTAGCGCCACCAGTTAGAAAGTTGTTGCAAGAGAAGGAGGTCGATCTGAATGCCACGCAAAGGAGAATAAATCAGTTAATTCACATGTAGTAGATGAGGGAGCAGGTGTACGATCGATCACAGCTCCATTAGGAGAGGATAAAGAAATCCTTCGAAAAGCATTCTAAGCAGGAAAATTTTCAGATTGGAGATCTAGTGTTGAGATGGGACGTGAGAAATGAAGATAAAGGGAAGCACAGAAAGTTCGACCACCTTTGGACAAGCCCTTTCGAAATCAACACGTACTATATGAACAATGTTTATTTCCTAGAAGGATTAAATGGATAATGCCTTTGTTGGGGGCCTGTAAACGACAGGTTCCTCAAGCATTATCTGATGAAATAAAATCTGTTTAAGTCATTTTTCATTGTAAATAGTCATTCTAGTTTTTTTTGCGTCAAGCTAGTAGGTCAGGAGAAAATTGAAGCCCGAAGTGAAGGCCCTAAGTTTATGCTGATGTTTTAGAAGCTATGTCGATAGGATTAGTTTGTTTTCTCTCTATCATTTATTTCCCTCAGTGTCTAAAGGTCAAAAAAATCCCAATGGTCAGGCACATGGTCTATTTTTCTTTGCTACCTTGAGGGGAGGATCACATCCCCATTGGAGCTAGCTACTAGCACCGCCATTTTTGTTTCCATTTAGAGTCAGTTTTAGTCGGGGTATGGCCCATGCACCCAAACATGTGAAGTCAGGTACGTAGCATTGTTGGGTCGAAGTCAACAAGTCACTGGTTGGCCCTTGGAAACAGGAAGGGATGTTAGATTTGAAACTTGCATAGGTGGTACAGGTATGTATTTTCCAAAGAGTCGAGTCTTGTTAAGAAACTAGTCTCTACATGCCCCAAGTTGAGTCAAGTAGTTAATGGAAGTTGCTTTGGCAATTGAAATAGTTATTATTAGTTCATCACGAAGGTTGAGGGAATGAAAAATCATAGCATTTGTATCATGCATGCCCTACAAACCTTATCACCTATATTCTACACGCGGGGATGTGCCATGGAAAATATGCAATTCGATTCAAAACATCCCATCACCATGAATTCACTGTTCTCTGGTACGATTCCTCCTTTTTCCCAACTTGTTATAAATTTCATATGCTCGACACTCATTTCAGTCATGAAACCAGGTCCGCACTCTGTTTGCAATTTCCCTTGCCATTCCAAGTTGATCAAATATCCCTCCCTATACATTTGTCGGATACACTATGCATGGAATACATACTGGTCGTGGCATGGCGACCTCCCAAAGCATAACGAAAGATGCGTAGAGCAACAGAATTGCCAGGTCCAAGCCCCAAAATGATTGGGAGTCGTTCTCACCTACAACAAGCATTCCCAAGGATGTGAAAGGAGTTATTCTTTTACCCACAAAGACAATCAGATCAAACCATGCGGAACCTGAAGCGAAAAGAATATCGTAGGGAGGAAAGATAGTGGAAGCCCCTGTCTCCCCTACAACAAATACCTTGGAGAATGGGTAGGCCAAGGAAGAACAAGGAAGCTAGGGAAGTCCAATTTTTAAAAGAGTCACGTGCCATATCCTTGCCCAAAGAACTACTCATGTGCGCCATCCGTCTGGAGCCTGCTGGGGGATCGAGCTACGAAAGCAGGAGAAAATCAAGGGAAATGGATACCACAAGAGTGAATGATCAAGAGCCATCTCAGCTATTGAAGCAGGAAAAGATGGATATCACTGAAATCTATCAGGAGAACATGGAGTTGAGGTGACAGCTAGTGACAAAGACTATGGAAGCGTTAGCAGCGCAAGGTCACAAAGGGAACGTGTCATGGCTAAAAAGACATCTCAAAGAGGTGAAAGACACCATTGTACAGTTGCGAGAAGCACCAAGGCTGTTAGAGGAAAGACATACAAAGCATTCAAGGAATGCAAAGCAGCCGAGAAGGAAGCCCACGTGGCTCTCGCCAATGCATAGAAAAAACAAGTTTAGCTTGTATTCGTCTCTACATTCACAAACATAAGACAAATATTGGAAGTTTTTGAAGGACAAGTTTCCCTAAAGCACTCTACCATTTTGATAACGATCATGAAAATCAAACAACCACTTTTCATGCACATTTTTCCCAGCAAATGAGCATGCAACAGAAATCAAAGTTGTTATAGCATATAGCAAATTCATGGAAAACACATGTCCGCTCAGGAAAGGTTATTAGGGATGTTCAAATTTTGACGTACTCTTGCATTAATTTGCTCACGTCAGTTTGATGGTCCATGATCTTCCTTGATCCAACAGACTAGAGTACATTGCAACTTCAGGTTTCGGGAGTTTGGTCGTGCCAACGATTGAATCTCCCGATGTGAGAATTCTCGATCTCGCCAATCCAACGGTCAGGGAGGGCCCCAATAGATCCTTAGATATACGGTCCTGATCACGTTGTAATTTCAGGTTTCGGGAGTTTAGTTGCACCAATCTGCGAAGCTTGAGAAGTCTGAAGGGGTAGAGGAGTTAACACCCACATTCCTTCCTCAAATCTAATCGCTGTCATAGACCATGAATCTTCTCGAACGGATCTAGTCTGTTCAACTACCAAACGAAAGGATACTCCCTTTTGATACTTGAATTTCTCGCTATCCCTCCCGAGCTTCGTCGGTCATGAAGGATTTAAGAGCATTACGCTCTTTCTCCTAGACTTAACACATAGAGGGATCTTCGATGCAACTATTGCTCTCCTTCATCAAGTCTAGGACTTAAGTGGTTCTGGGTTTCTTCTTACCTCACAGAGAGCCCGTGAATATCTACACTACCTCTCCGACACTTAATAGACTTTGTCCTCGTAGGGATTGCGGGATCCAACCTCCGCATTCAGGGAAGTACTCAATCGACTCTAGAATGGTGATGTATTTCCTTGGGGAAGGCACCTTCAAGTGATTAAACTAGGGCACATGGAACTCCAAGCAGAATTATAGTCTCTCAAAGAAATAAATGCATATTCATAGCTTAATCATTTAATACATAGAAAGAAACCTTTATAGACATGTAAATATTGGCATGCATCCATTATTTGCAGTTCAAAAGCATAAGGCAAGAAAACACATATCAGAACCATAGAGTGTGATGCGACTACTGAAATGGGTGCTCATTTCCACCCAAAAAATAGGCTCATTCACTCCCAATAGATTTATCATTGGCCACCCCTGAGCTTAAGCCACGATTCTTTGAGATTCAATCTCTTACTTCCATCTCAACAAAAGTTCGGTATGAAGGTTACTCTCCTTCTCCCAATATAGAAAACTAGATCAGAATGAAGGATACTCTCCTTCTCCTGGTTCAATCTCTAATTTATGTGATTAGAACTTACTATTCCTCCTTCAATCCTTCCTTAGACTCGAGAGTTTCCGCTCCCATCTCTGCATTCTTCTCTGCCCTGTCTCCCTCTGTCCATCATGCTTCCTTTATTGCATCCCTCAGTAAGATTGTGTGTGGACCAAATCCTCCAATCCATGGTCAAGTCCAGAAGCCTTACCGATGGGTAGTTTTCCCCATCCCTCATTAACGCTTGAGGAGGCCTTCCCACCTACCATCCTAACGGGAATTCATTCCTAGTCAGAGGGTTGTTCTAATCTGAGAAAATTAATTCCAGCATGGTACTGGTCCGATGAAGGTTAACGCAACCATTACTAGTCCCCTCCACCACCTTTCATAGCATTTTGTGGTCTCTCTCTTAGCACATCCCCTCTTTCATCAACCTCCTACACAAGGTCCATCAAATCAAACATTCACACTTTCAAGTTTTCCATAGTTCCTTAGCCCATATAGTTATATTTACAAACTGGGGGAAACATGGTGTTACAATTCCCTCCCCCTTAAAGTAATCATCGTCCTCGATGTTCTATCTATCAACATGATATGTATGTACAGAAGTAAAAAAAATCGGATATGTCTGTCTCATGGCATATTTTATTTCCCACATAGCCTCATCTAGGCCAAAGTGTTTCCATTGCACCTTAACCTGTGCAATGATTCGGTTCTTGAGTGAGGTTTCCTTTCTGTCTAATATACATTGAGGTTCTGGCAAGAATTATCCCTCCGGCTCCACCTGGATCATAGACCAGTCAATTATGTGATTAGCATCATGTACATATTTCATCAATAATGAAGCATGAAAAAAATTATGTGCCTTTACAATGGGAGAAAGTGCTAGCCTATAGGCTATAGGTCCCACACAATCTAAGACTTCAAATGGTCCACAATACCGAGGTGCCAACTTGGCACAGGCTCCCATTCTCATGGTACTCTTCCTGGGTATAAATCTGAGATAGACATGGTCTTCGGGATCTAACTCTCTGAGAGTTCTCTTTCTGTCGGCATAACTTTTCTGTCTATCCTGAGAAATCTTCATATTTTGTCTTATCTGAACCACTTGTTGTTCCATTTCTTTCAGCATGTCAGGTCCGATTGAAATTATGTCCACTAGATTGCTCCAACAAATTGGAATCTTTCAATAGAATATGCATATTTGATATAACATTGATAAAATTTATAGTGATAATATTTACCCAACATAAGAAACACTCGTCATAAATAATTGTAAATAATGTAATTAGAAAATTTCTCCTAATGATTTTTTTCAATAAGGAATTATTTGCAAGGTTGGTATACTTTTCCATGAAAAAAATGAATGACTCGCCAAACTTAAAATGGAAATTGAATACAATATTCTCTTACCTTTATAAACTCTACGATAAATATCATATGCTTAAAGTTTTCCCTGGTTACGACTTACATGGTTTGAACAAAAAAAAATTACTGTAACCAGCTTATGTGGAGTCATTTTTCTTGAAGGTGATGTTCATTAGAGGTGTTTCTAGTAGTGTTATGTTAACCAAATTTATTGTGTGTCATAGATCCATGTAATGGAATAGTGATTTATAGCAAATTGGTTATTGACGATAGTGTGATATTGGATAGCAAAATCAGAGTTGTAGTAGAGAAAGAAATGGTGTTATTCTAGATACTAAGCTTTCATGTGTGTCACAGAATCTTGGATCTACACAAATATGGAATCCATTTTTTCCTATGCATGTTTGGGATTGGTAAATGGATCATAATGTGTAGATTCATTATTGCGTGTGTCACAATGAAAGTCAGTGCCAAAAGATTCATCCATTTTGATACCAATAGTTTGAGGATTACTTAGTGTGTCTAATTTAATCGCTTTCTTGGTGTTTTCGAGATGAGCATCATATGGATTGGTGTGTTTGAGTTAATATAGATAAATTTATTATTGTGTTCGATTTGATAGTTTGCTTGGTGTGTCATAGTTGAATGGAGGATATCTTGGTGTGTCCGAGATGAAAACTAGATGACCCCAATTATGGTGTGTCCAAGTTGGGAGGTTTGGTCTATATGATGAATATGTGAGTGCAACTTAAATAGAACATTTGTATGTGCATCCTCATGTTTGAGAACATAAGTTTAACTAGCCACTAGATATTTCTTGAGCATTAGGGAAACTGCTGCATGTTCATATGGCATAGTCAAGTTGAATATTTGAAATGACCACCTATTGAATTTCCCCAAAGGGGGATTTTATTCACCTATATAAGGATTTTTATAACACTTGGATGAGGTGGTCATCTGTTGCTTGAATTCTCTATGAGTCGACTATATGTTGATTGTGGACTCAGGGTGATGATATGGGATCATAAATCTGTATACAAGTTGTTATGTGTGTCAGAATGAGGTAAGACTCAAGGGTCAAGTGTTACCAAAGATTTGTTGCATTCGTTGCAGTATTTAGCTCTTGGACTGTTGATGGAATTGGTTGCACATCCAAGGGGATTCCATCAATAAGTTGAATGAGCCATGTACATAAAATACTTCCTATTACAAGTACTTGTTAAGGGAGAGTATTGGAATTATTAAGTCCTACCTGTCTTATAGCTTCATGTGTGATATCTGATCATATAAGAAGATTGTGGATTTTCTTGTATTCGTCATTGTAATGTAAACTTTGTCTCTACTTTAGCACTTTTTATTCCAAGAGGTTAATAGATTAGTTGGCTATGAGAGATTCTCTCTGACTTGTTAGCTCCTAGTTCGGTGTGTAGTTGAGATATTCTCTCAAATAAGTTGTTCCAATGCTAAGAGAGTGTGTCTATCTTAAGGAAAATATTTATGTGTTTATATGTGTATTATTACATTGATTAATTTTTTTTTCCCTTGGAAAAAACAATTTCAATGTTATTCAATATTGAATCAAAGGAAACTTCCCAAAACTTCCCAAAATTCAAATAAGTCTATTTATGCTTTGAGACAATCCAAAAAGAACTATGTGCTTCATACTATTTTGTGATATACCACATAATTATAAGTCTCTAATAATGTCCTCATTGATAATAAACCTTACAAAATATGACATTTTCATAAATTTACAAAACCGTGATGATGTTCTTGACAAAAACAAAACAAAAACATTGTCCTTAGACTTAGAAGATATAAAATTGACCATAGATTATCAGAGAATCCTTGTAGACCTCCTCAAAATGGAGCCACCCAGGATTCTTCTCCAGTGATAGTTTTGAAAGGTAGTCTACCATTGAATTGAACTGTCTATGGACATGTATACCCTTCAACCATCTGAATTGAATTTTTAGTTCCTGAATCTTCACCTTCCATGGCCTTAAGTTGAGTTCTTCCAGTTGAGACTTCCCATCCAGCCAGTCTATGACAACCCTGGACTCACAAACCACCATTAAATATTCAATGTGGCATCCATTTTCAATAGAGAGGAGGGCCCATAATCCAAGAAGTTTTTCCTTAGTATTAGTGCCAACACCAACAACAAAATGTTCTTTGAAGAAATGTTTGGTTTTGAACTTCAATACAATTCCTACACCACAAATGCCTTCTTTTGCAGCACCATAAAAGAACCCAATAGGATTATTATCAAAATAAATTGGGTTCAAAATGAAATCAATGCATTCACCTTTCTTTGGAATGGGAAAATTCTTGATAGCCAACACTATTCTTGAGGTGGTGGCCACATCATTCCTAGCCTAATCCTCAAACAAGATTTTCTTCCTATAATGCCAAATTCCTTATAGAAAAATAAATGGAACTACCTTGTGTCTAGGAGATGAAATAAACCAGCTATGAATATTTCTTTCTAAAGTAGGCATGTTCCAAGATCCCTCTAATTTTATTTCATTATAGACATTTTTCGAGATAGATTATGAAATTGAACACTGAAAAAACAAATGCAATGTATACTCTTCTTCATTCAAGCAGAGAGTGCAAACATAGGGACCTATACCCCCCTTGAGATTTTAATTTACCCCAGTGAGGACACGATCCTTTAAGAAGAGCCACATAAAGAGAATTAACTTGTATGGAAGCTTAACTTTCCACAATTCTTGGTACCACCAAACTAAATCCTCCACCACATCCTAAGTTGTAAGAGTATCATAAGCTAATTTGGTAGTCGTTGTTCCCAATGAATTATTCCATGTCTAGACTAAGAGGTCCACATCACTTTTAATAGTAAAGCCACTATTTATTAACATTTCCAGATAGATAGACCATTCAATAGCCAACTCACCCTCCAATCCAAGGTCCACTGCTGAAAGTCAATCTTGTGTATTAGAAGAATTTAAAGAAGATGTGTATGTGATATGTGCCAAGGAGTATACATGTAGGTCATTCAAATGTCTAACCAGAGCATCTGGAATTTTGTACATGTGATAACAACATATGAAAGGGTCTTGTCCAATATGAAACCTAGTCCCATTCCCAACTAACCATGCTAGCCACCTATTCACTAGATGCGAAGAACCCATAAAATTCTTCCAAAATTTAGAAGCAATAGGAAACTTGTTATTATCAGTGCGCAACCAAAATACAACCTCAATACCTTTCAAGTACTTTTTGATCAAAACCTTGCTCCATGGATAGAGTCCAAACAACCCCCCAAAAAGGGACTTTGCATCCAGTTCTTTTTCAAACCCATTGAAGTTCTGAATTCCCCATCCTCCCAAATCCTTTGGCCTTGTAATCAAATCCCAAATGGCTAAATGAAACCCAAAGGGTTTTTTAGCACCTTTCCATAGGAATCTAGAGAATATTTGACTGATGTTATCAATAATATTCAAAGCCACCTTTGCTAAACAAAGCCAATAAACCAACATATTTTGTAAAACAGAGTTGACTAGAACCATTCTACCACCCAGGGAGAGCCATCTACTCATCCAATGTCCAATCTTATTCTCCACTTTCTGGAGTAGCGAATGCCAATCGTTTACTCTATAATCATTAGGTTTCAAAAAAGATCCAAGGTATTTCTTCTTTGATCCAAAGGAGAAACAAGCATCCCAAATATCTCTACTACTCTATTTTTAAATGTGTTTAACATGCACAGAATAGATATAGATAGAAAATACCACACACATTTGCAGAGAGAAACTGAGAAAGAAGAAGCAAGAGATAAATAATGTAAGAATTCTCATTAACCGTATGAATAATAAATAATTTATGCATGATATACTCTATATAACTCAACCAATGCTCACTGGAGGTGACCATAGTGGTGGTCTAGAGTGATCTGGACACAAAACAACAATTACAGGAGTGAACTGCCACCTAGTCTAGTCTCTCGGGCAGTTACGAGAGTGAAATGCCACCTCGTTGAGTTAACTAGTCTACCAGTCTTTAGTTAACTGACTGAAACAGAGTGAAGTGAGGAGGAGATTATAGAATCAAGGGTAATGCGCTAGTCTGGTGATGATCCCAAGGACAATGTGCATTAGCTGGTGATGATCCCAATGTTGCATGGTGACAAAACCAATGCAACATCTAGACTCCACTCAACTAGTCAAAATGAAGAGAATATTCTCCCTAAACTTTAGTAGATTGTATAAAGACTAATAAACATAGGAAAAACCTTAGGAAAAATAAATCCTAGGTGTGTGTGAAGTAACTCCAACACCCCCCCTAAACATCACTATGGTGAAAATAAAGAATGGGTCCCAATAATGAGGCCATGTTAGGTACCCAAATACAAAAAGTACACTGAAATAAGAACCTCATTCGAAAACCCCCCACCAAAGGTACAATGTATGTAAAAATAAGAACTAATAGTTTTTAGGCAATTGTGCCCTTCACTCCAAGATGAATTCGCGGAGAATGGAACTTCTACTCATTGAAGATATTGGTGAAGATGCTCGTCGTTTGTTTTGTTGAAGGACATAACTGTAGGTCGATGATCCCCTCATGTACTATGTCCTGAATGTAGTGCATTTGGATCTTTATGTGCTTCATCTGTTGTCTTTGAATTGGATCTCTACAGAACTTCAAATTTCTCTGGTGTTCACACTAGATGACAATCAGTCGATGAAACTCAATGTCCAACTCAATGAGAAAAATGTTGTAGCCACATAGCCTGAATGGTTATGTTAACTACCCCTCTGTACTATGCCTCTGCTAAATATAGAGCAATAGCAACCTACTTCTTGCTTGACCAACATATAGGCCCAAAACCAAGATTGAGTGAGTAACCATTATCGCCAGCCCAATCACTTATCGAAGGATACACTTTGCAACCTTCCAATGTAGCTCATGCAACTCCTGCATGAATATGGAAATTGCATCGACTACATATGAGAGGTCTGGTCTGGAGTGTGTGAGATACAACAAGCTCCCCACTAGTTTTTTGTATAGTGTGTTGTCAACCAGTGGAGAGTCCCCACCAACCTCAAGTTTGAGTCCCGATAGGAAAGGAGTCGGAGCAGACTTGTAGTCTATCGTGTGAAATATCTCAAGGATATCTCGTGCATACTTCGTCTGAGACAGTTTGATGCCTGATGCATCCTAACTGATCTCAATTCCAAGGAATAATTGTAGCGAACCCATGTCCATCATCAATAACTTGTCACGTAGAATACTCTTGATTGTAGCAATCTGAAGTCGAGAAACTGGTGATCAGTAAATCATCAACGTACAGAACTAAGAGTAGAAGTGAGTCCGTCATCCTGAGCATGTAGACATTCAGGTCTGATTTACAATGTACAAAGTTCTGTGACAACAGGTAGGAGTTCATCTTGGCATACCATGCCCTCGGAGCCATCTTGAGGCCATAAAGATTTCTTCAATCAAAATACCAAAGAGGAATCCTGCGTAAATCCATGTGGCTGCTCCATATAGATCTCCTCAAAGAGATCACCATGAAGAAATGCATTCTTCACATCCATATGATGGACTTCCCATCCCTTGGTTGTCACAATGTAAAGTGCCAAACGTATGGAATTCGTCTTCGCTACTGGATTGAAGGTCTCATCATAGTCAATGCCATGGACCTGCTGAAATCCTTTGGAAACTATCATGGCTTTGTATCTACTAATATGTCCATCCACTGTGCTCTTTTTCCTATAGACCCATCTGCACCTGACATGTTTCCTTCCTGAAGGAAGGGGAACCAAATCCCAAGTCTGGTTCTTGAGGAGGGATTTGTCCTCCTCTTGCATGGAAGATTCCCGAAAGGGATTTTCAGCAGCCTTTCCATAAGACTATGGATCTGAAGACTGAACCAAGAAAATATTCTTTGAGGGAAATGGTTTAGTGGCAATTATTGCAATAGGAGGCTCCTCAAAATCATATCGAGTCCTCCTAGTGTTGGCTGGATCACCAACAAGATCCCCTTCATCTTGAAGAGTAGTATGGGCCCACTTGGGCCTCTTCTCTAGCTCTACATATGCATTTGGTTGCACTGAATATGCATCTGACTGTACTGAATATATCTCTGGATCATCATAATCCTCTAAATTAGAACTCTTGTCTGAAGAAGAGTCGACATTTTCATGCTCATCATCTTGGACAGGTGGAAGAATGAAGGTGCCTGCATGTGGCTGTTGAGGTACATGTGAGACACTTTCCTGGAATTGGATACTTCGCTCAATGATGAGCCATTCCGAGGAAAGATCAATAAGTCTGTATGCCTTCACACCCTCAGGGTATCCAAAAAAGATAAACTCCGTGCCCTATGGATCAAGTGCATTCCTCTTTTCATAGGGAATCTGGGCCCACGCACGTGAACTGAAAAGAGGAAAGTGGGTTACCTCCAGTTTGAGGCTACTCCAAGCCTCGTAGGCGGGTCTTCTCCTTGACATATCTATGGGGAGATATGTTTTGGATGTAGGTTTCACAATTAAGTTCTTCGTCCTGTTAGAAAAACAGGACCGCGGAGCAATAAAATAAAACAAATGCAGAAGCAAAACACAGAAGACACACAATACAAGAGAGACACAGATTTACGTGGTTCACCCAGTGTGGGCTACGTCCACCAAAGAAATTGCCAGGTTCTTCCTTTATTATTATCCAGCAAATGAAGGGATACAACCTACAACAAAACCCACTATAACTTCCTCTTCTTTCTCTCACAGTCTCCTCTCTCAGAATACAATATTCACCCTCATCCATAGCCGCAATACATTTCCCTCATAAAAGAGGGCTTCCTTCTAGGGAAAAAAACCCTAACATAATCTCTACCGTTAGATCTGCGACCTTATAATGAACGGTCCATATTTACAATGAAATTACAATATACTTTTACAAGGCAATTTTTGCTTCAGGGGCTTCGCCCCCAAACCCCTGCTTGCCCCCAAACCCCCCAACCGGGGGGATGGACCCCCCGGACCCTGCAGAGGGGGTACCCCCCCTCTACACTCCCCCGTGTGGAAGAGTGTACATACTTCTGGGGTGTAAATACTTCATGGGGTATAAACACGGCTGAAAGCAAGGACCTCTGAATTAGTAAGATAATCAGGCTCCACAACCAACAATCTCCCACTTGGAGACTGATCTCAACAACTCCGCCGCTATTGTATATGTTGGACTCTGAACCTTCTTGGACCTGGAAAATTTCTCATCTTCATCTTCATTCTTGAAGACCAACTGAAACTAAGCAAGAACTCAGTTTCTCCCTGGTTACTCCCTTTGTTAACATGTCTGCAGGATTCTGGCT
>ML777443.1:1460049-1473003 GCA_009831015.1 Picea engelmannii | reverse complement strand
TTCTTCAGATGTCCTTTCTTCCCACAATTCCAGCACTCTATCTTTCCAAGTCTGGATTTGGATCTGCCCTTCCTAGAATTTCCACGGTTTCCTGAGCCCTTTCCTCTATCCTTTTTTCTTCCCCTGTTCTCCATGTTCAAAGCATTTCCTGATGTCTCACCTATGCTTTTCCGTCGCATTTCCTCACTAAGGATAACACCAACAACATCATCAAACTTTAAAGTATTTGAACCAGAGACAGAGTTACTTATAGCCATGACCAATCCATTCCAACTTTCTGGAAATGAGCACAAGATTAGAAGAGCCCTAACCTCATCATCAAAGTCCACTTTTACAGAACTTAGTTGACTAGTAACCGTATTAAATTCATTTAAATGATCTGCAACCGACCCACCTTCTAACATCTTCATATTAAATAATATCTTCATTAGAAATACCTTATTCAACACTGAGGGTTTTTCATACAGTTTGGCCAATGCGTCCATCAAACCCTTTGTTGTCTTTTCTTTCGAAATATTGAAAGCCACCGATGCTGCTAGGCTCAGCCATATCGTTCCTAGAGCCTTTCTGTCTAGAATCTCCCATTCTTCATCCTTCATAGCCGCCGGCTTCTTTGCTACTTCGCTCAATGGTAGAAATAGATCCTTCTGATATAAATAGTCTTCCATCTGCATCTTCCATAACTGGTAGTTTTGGCCGTTAAATTTCTCGACCCTAAACTTTCCATCTTCCAACATTGCTTCCACTCGAACTAGGAACCCTCTTTTCCTGCAAGTTACCTTACGCTCTGATACCAGTTGTTAGAAAAATAGGATCGCGGAGCAATAAAATAAAACAAATGCAGAAACAAAACACAAAAGACACACAATACAAGAGAGAGACAGATTTATGTGGTTAACCCAGTGTGGGCTACGTCCACCAGAGAAATTGCCAGGTCCTTCCTTTATTATTATCCAGCAAATGAAGGGATACAACCTACAGCAAAACCCACTGTAACTTCCTCTTCTTTCTCTCATAGTCTCCTCTCTCATAATACAATATTCACCCTCATCCATAGCCGCAATACATTTCCCTCATAAAAGAGGGTTGCCTTCTAGGGCAAAAAGCCCTAACATAATCTCTATCATTAGATCTGCGACCTTGTAATGAATGGTCCAGAATTACAATGAAATTACAATATACTTTTACAAGGAAATTTTTGCTTCGGGGGTGAAATTACAATATACTTTTACAAGGAAATTTTTGCTTCGGGGGCTTCACCCTCGAACCCCCATCGGGGGACACTACCCTCGAACCCCTGCTGGGGGCCCTCTTTGCCCCAGACCCCCCAGCCGGGGGGATGGACCCCGCAGAGGGGGTACCCCCCCTCTGCACTCCCCCACGTGGAAGAGTGTACATACTTCCGGGGTGTAAATACTTCATGGGGTATAAACACAGTTGAAAGAAAGGACCTCTAAATCAGGAAGATAATCAGGCTCCACAACCAACACGTCCCATAATATCTGTGGAAGTGTCTTTGCATGTAGCATGGAAGATGCCATCTCTTTTAGAGATCTATTTTTCTGCTCAAAAAGTCCATTTTGTTGTGGAGTATAAGGAAATGTGTGATGCAACTGAAGCCCTTCCTCATGAAAAATATTTTGGATCTCATGATTGACATACTCTCCCTCGTTATCAGTTCATACGACTTTGATTTTCTTTCCTAACTGTGTCTCAACTGGGGCTTTGAAATCTTTTAGGTGTTGAAAGACCTCTGATTTTTTCCCGAGAAATTAAATCCATGTGAAACATGAGAAATCATCAACAAAAACAATAACATACCTCACTTTTCTGATTTATGGATTTGGAAAAGGTCCCATGAGGTCACTATGGATCATATCTAAAGGAGAGGAAGCTATTTGAGTCTTTCCTTTGTCGAATTTATCTTGAGGGTGTTTTCCAAGAACATGTCCCTCATAGATTCCTTTGGAGAAATGGATGTATGGTATACCATCAACCAATATTTGCTTGCTAAGTTATTTCATGTTTCTTAAATTCAAATGCATGAACCTTTCATGCCATTTCCTACTGCTTTCATCAGCATGGGTAAGCAGTAAAGAAGAATTTGGTTCAATAAATTTAGTAAATGTATTCAATCTAGATTGATGATTTACCTCACTGGTAGCAACCCTGGAATTGGTATACATGTCATAGATGTCCACTGCATTAGGTGTGAAAATGAATTTCTTTCTGGTTCCAAAATTCTTCATCTGATACACAGAGAGAAGATTGACATATATTTTGGGAATGTGCAACACATTCTCAAAGCTTCCGTTTATGAGTTCAATCCTTCATTTGTCGGTGACCTTGACTGGAGATTTTTCCCCCATCAGAATAGGAGGAAATTTTCATGCATCCAATGAATAATAGACTTCTTTTGTGGCATCCATGTGATGTGATGCTCCTGAATCTACGATCCAAGCATCGAGAGAGGATTTGATGGCAATCAACGCATGGCTAGAATTGACTCTCTTTAGATTCTAATCTTCTGGCTTCTTCTTCTTGGCACCCTTGGGGATGCGATATCCAAGTTTGTTTTATTGAAGTATTTGAGTCATTAGATCTATTTTTTTATGCATGCATGCAGATTCTGGATGGAATCCTTTATGGCAGTATGTGCATTTATGCCCTTTTCTTCCCTTTCCACCTTTGGATCTGGAGGCATCGATGAAGGGTTTTGACTACCCTTCCTTCTTCGAATTTGCATGAACTTTCCTTTTTTATTTATATTTATATTTATAATATTGATGGATTCCATCTTGCACAGTAAGTGCATGCACCTTTAGACCTTTGATTTTTCCCATGTTGATGAGCTTGGTTTGCTCTTGTCTCAGGGATTCGATAAATTCCTGAAGAGAAGGAATCTTCTAGGTGGCTCCAGAGGTAAATTTGACTGAAATAAATATGGATACGAACACAGAGAATTCAGGACCAAGTTTGGAGTGAATGGTGAGAACAATTTGTTTCTTCTCCTTAGATTTATCAACCCCACAAGCTTTGAGTTGCGACAATAAATCCTTGTATTTTGTAAATAAATCTTGGACATTGTCGAATATTTTTGGATCCAATGTGAGTAATTACACCTTGAGAATGTGTCCCCTCATCTCATATTGTTTTCCAAATATCCCTTCCATGGTGGTCTAGGCTTCATTGGGGACTTTACAGGAAGATATGTGAAAAAGGATATTGGAAAAAATGAGACGGCAAATTGTTCTGAATGCTTCATCCATTTGATCTAGATACTTGGATTTTTCTATGGATGATGTCAGTTTTATCTCTGTATTCATTTCTAAGCTGTGCAATACTATTCTTTTAATATGCATCACCATATTCTCCTTCCATTCAAATAAGTTGTAAGGTGTAAGAATGAATTCTTTTGGTAATTCCATTTTTCTGTTGTCTTCAATCTTTGGTACCTGCAAAAATAATTTGGTGTATCTTTGTTTAGGAGTATGTCAGCTTTGATACCATGTAAATGTGTTGAAATGGCATAGAATATATCTATCTATAAAATACCACGCACATTTGCAGAGAGAAATTGAGAAATGAGAAGAAAGAGAGAAAGAATGGAAGAAGTCTCATTAACCATATGAATAATAAATAATTTACACATGATATACTTTGTATATCTCAACCAATGCACACTAGAGGTGAAGCCAATGCACCATAGTGGTATTCTAGAGTGATATGGAAACACACCAGGAGTTACGGGAGTGAAATTCCACCTAGTCTAGTATCTCGGGCAGTTACAAGAGTGAACTGCCACCTAGCTGAGTTAACTAGTATACCAGTCTTCAGTTAACTGACTAAAACATAGTGAAGTGAGGAGGAGATTACAGAATCAAGGGTAATGTGCTAGTCTAGTGATGATCCCAAGGACAATATTCATTAGTTGGTGATGATCCCAATGTTGCATGGTGACAAAACCAATGCAACATCTAGACTCCACTCAACTAGTCAAACTAAAGTCTAAACCGAAGAGAATATTTTCCTAGAGGAATATTCTCCCTAAACTTTAGGATACTGGATAAAGACCAATAAACATAGGAAAAACCTTAGGAAAAAGAAATCCTAGGTGTGTGTGAAGTAACTCCAACCCTATTAAGTAGATCATCATTTAAATTATGAGAGAGGAAACATGGTTTTTAACTATCAATTTCCATACCCGAGGCCTGACAGAAGCTTGTTAGAAGATCTTATAGGGAAATCCACTCTTCAATAGAACCAGAGACAATAATTATAACATCATCCAAAAAAAAATGAGTGATGATGATACCTTTTTCAACCTGGATACCCTTGAATTTCCCACCTGTACAAGCCTTTTTTCAAAATTCTACCGAGACTTTCCACCACCAACAAGAATAGTAAAGGTGAGAGGGGGAAGCCTTGTCGTAGTCCTCTATGAATTTTGAAGAAATTGGTTGGAGTTCCATTAACAAATACTACATATTTATCACTAGAAACACATCCCATTATCTATTGTGTCCTCCCATTTCAGGCCAATTTGAATCATCATCATCTGAAGGTAGTGCCCGCTAACCTTATCATAAGCTTTCCTAAGATCCAAATTTATAATGCAAGATTTCATTTAACTAGTTTTGACTGTGTGCATACACTCCTGAGATAGCCCAACATCATCAAAAATCAACCTCTCTTTTAAAAACCCAAATTCTCTAATGAGATACTAGAAGCCAACTTGCCTTTTAACCTATTGGCAATAATTTTCGAAATAAATTTATATGCAAAATTACAAAGCGCAATGAGTCTGAAGTAATTAAAAGAGGTAGGTTTCAAATCTTTTGGGATAAGGGCCACAAAGGTGGAATTCAATAATCCAATGACTTTGCCAGATATTTTTGATTCTTCAATATCCCCCAGGAGTTCATTCCCCATAATATCAAATAAATGTTTGAATAGTTCCTGGATCCACCCATTAGGACCAGGACTTTTGTCCTTTGGCATTCTTGAAATAGTTTCCACTACTTCCTCTAGAGTAACCTATTTTCGCACTTCATCACTTTCCTCATCTGTGAAAATACGAGGCACATCCTTTATAACACTGAATTGAGTAAGTGTATCTTCCTTATCTGCTTTTTTGTACATAGTCTTGAAAAACTTAAAATAAACAGACCTAAGATCAACCCGTGAAGTCAAATTGTGGCCTTCTAAATCAGTTAATACCCAAATAGTATTAGTCAACCTTTTATGTTCAGCAAATTTATGAAAATACTTAGTGTTCTTATCCCCACTTTGGAGCCAAATGGACTGACTTATAAGACTCCATGTTTCTTCATCTAACCTTAAAATATCCACTTTCCGCTTCTCTAAGGAACTAATAAGTTCTTTATCTATTATAGAGAATAATTGAGAAGGAAAATTTCTGAAGATCTCTCCCAATTTCATCTCAATCTAACAAATTTCATATTTTATCTTCTTATTTTTCTCAGTCAAAAACTTTATCACTTCTTCTTTGAGTTTTTTAAGCTTCTCGACTATGAACCTCATTGCTAAATTGTTCTTTCATTGTGCCATAGAACTCCAGCTTGGTCGGACTAAAGTGATGAAATATGGTTCATTCAAATAGGCCTTATTAAATTTGAAGGGCGAGAAGGTATGATCAAAGGACTCATCAATTTGAAGAAAAATAGGATTATGATATGAGAGTGTTGATTTTAAAGTCCATGACCTGCATCTTCCCAATCTCCCTAATATCCCTTCATTTATGAGGAAATGATCTAGTCATTTTGAAATACCTGTAGTACCCAACCTACCATTCTGCCAAGTAGGAATATTAGGGCAGGGAGGGACAACAACCAAACCAACAGATGTGAACATGTTTGGAAAATAAGTAGACACAGGATCCAACCTAGCATGATCACCCCATACATCCCTTGAAGTCATTGTAAGGTTCAATTCGCTACCAATGATTAAACCCCCTTCCATAAGAAAGCCACAGTCCAGCAAGGGCTTCCAAAAGTTCACTCTATCTTTATATGGGACATAGAAATTTAGTATTATGACCTTCTTAGTGACATCTTTCAGCTGACCCTAAAGAAGGATAATTGCATTGGTGGCAAAAGCACGTAGGTCATCACTTCTAGGGTTCCATCTAGAGAGTAGTCCCCTAGAATGACCATTTGGGCCCATAGCTACACATTCCCAAAAAGGACAACATTTAAGGAGAAATTAATTTCCTTATCACTAACTTACATGGTTTCTTGAAGGAAGATAATATTAGGTTGAACATATGCGATCTGATGTTTGAGGGATAAAAGTTTGTTAGTGATCTGGATTATTTTCGGCATGAAATGAGATTGGAGATATAATAAAGAAATGCACAGAGATATCGCAGATATTCAATAATATAACATAAATATGTCAGAGATGCAACCATAAACATAGAGATACAGTAATACATGATTTCTATTAATGAAATAAATGTACAGAGACTGTAAAAATACAGAGTGAAAGACTCGCTAGAATGGTGGCAGCTTATCTCTGAGAAGAAATGTGACGGCTACTCGCATTCGGAAGAAGATGATTACAATGAGCCTCTGAAGGCATTTTTACAATAAATAGGAATGCGAAAAACCCTAGACATCCAAAACCTAACCCTAGGAGATGAAGCGCCAAAAGTCATGTGGGCTCTGTTTGGGTAAGTTAGTACATCAACTTCCTGGGGTCATAACTTTTGCATACGATCTTCGTTTTAGGCATATGATAGCTCGTTGGAAAGGTATCATCAAGGATATTCATTTTTGTGGCTCAATCATGCCTTCAACTATCATTGAGAACCTTGACCTCGAAAAACCTTCATTTAGGCCCTCAAAATGGCCCCGAAAGTTAAAACCTGCTAAAAATAGTGTTAGGACCACACAATGTACCTTTTTGCCTATACTTTTTGCCACTATTACACTCTTGATCACCCACATTTAAACTCATACTATCCTGATGCTGAAACACAGAGCTGTTATACAGTCCAGGGTCACAGATGCTGAAACACAAAGTTGTTACACAGTCCAGGGTCATAGATGCTGAAACACAGAGCTGTTACACAGTCCAGAGTCACAGATGCTGAAACACAAAGGTGTTACACAGTCCAGAGTCCCAGATGCTGAAACATAGAGCTGTTACATAGTCCAGAGTTGCAGATGCTGAAAAAAAGAGGAATCTGTTACACAGCCTAGGACCGACGACGCTGAAACACAAAGGAAGTCGTTACACAGTCAACAGTCAACAACAACCTTACAACAAAGCGCAAATCCCGTGGCTAAAACAGCCCGCGATTTGCGATGATGAAACAGCATCAGCAACAATGAGAAGAAACCGTTACTCTAGCCGTAACAACAACATCTCATTCAGCACTTGCAATAGCATTCTGTTGCGCGAGACTAGGACATCCTATTCTAGTTTAGAAAGTCGATCTGACTAAGAATAGGACTCAAATACACATTGTAATTTTTGATCAATTGTATCGAAGGGATTCCCTCTTTAAATAAGAGGAAATCACCATTCGAAAGGATCGAAGTTTTATGTATTGAGAAAGCTTCAAAGAGAGGGATGTACTTCATTTTCAAATTGTAATATGATACATTGACAGATGAATAGAAAACTGTTTTGAGCATCCTTCTCTAGCTTTTTCGTCTCAGGGGAATCTTGTGTGAAGGGAGGGCCCACCTTCTTCACAAGATTCACCCGTTAGTTTTAGAGTGTGTTAGTGTAATTTCTGTTTATGCCTTGATTAACTTTTGTCTGTTGAAACACTACTTTTAATGGATTCTGCTTTGCTGAAACACTATTGAACTCTGTCTTGTTAAGAACTTTACTTTATTGAATGTTACATTAGTTTCATGAAGTTCATAATTCTTTTCATTAGCAATCTTGTGTGATGATTTTATGAGGTTTGCTAGCTAGAGATTGGGTTAAGGGTTCCTGCTTAGAAAGGAAGGAATCAGAAGGTCCTATTCTTTGTAGATTTCATTCATTTCTACAAGTGTGCTAGCTAGAGACTGGGTTAAGGGTTCCTGCTTAGAAAGGAAGGAATCAGAAGGTCCTGTTCTCTGTAGATTTCATTTATTTCTGCAAGTGTGCTAGCCAGAGACTGGGTTAAAGGTTCCTTCTTAGAAAGGAAGGGATCAGAAGGTCCTTTTCTCTATAGATTGCAATTATTTCTACAAGTGTGCTAGCTAGAGACTGGGTTAAGGGTTCCTGCTTAGAAAGGAAGGGATCAGAAGGTCCTGTTCTCTATAGATTTCAATTATTTCTGCAAGTGTGTTAGCCAGAGACTGGGTTAAGGGTTCCTTCTTAGAAAGGAAGGGATCAGAAGGTCCTGTTCTCTGTAGATTTCAGTTCTTTTTCACAAGTGTGCTAGTCAGAAATAGGGCTAAGTGTTCCTTCTTAGAAAGGAAGGAATTAGATGGCCCTGTTCTCTGCTAGATAGAGTTAGCCTTCTCTGCATTACTGTTTTCATGAAAGTGTGTTAATCAAAAATAAGGTGATGAAGTTTCTGCTTGGGAGTAAGGGTCATGTTCTCTGGTTGCAGAATAGTTGTTCTTTCCTGTTGCAATTGTTATTTTAATGTAATCCAGGATTCTTTAGATTAATCTTTAAGGATATGCAATAGGTAGGTTGCTTTCCTGTAATCCAAGTCAGAACTTCAATTCATTCAAGGCAAGTGTGATTAATATAGTTTCCTTTACTACAACTCTAATTTGCTTTTGGAATTGAGCATATATAGTGCGTGGTTATCTTTGAAATAAACAGACTTCCCTGGGTTGGCAATTCATGTAGCACTTGATTGTTTGAGTTAATTAAGAAATTATAGTGACCAACATTTTGGCATCGTTGCCGGGGAAGGTAGCTATAGATTTCAAAAGCAATTATGATTTTTTTTAGATAAAAAGATTGCATGAAAGACCCCAAAGACACTAACCCTACAGGTGGCAAGGGAAAAGGAAAAGGAGGAAGAAAGACTTACATTGACGAGATTATATCAAAGTATGAATCTGCTGCTCAATGACCAAACCTTCGAAAACAAAACTCCCAGCCTTCATTTCAAGCAATTTTTGGAACATGGAAAAAAGTTTGGAGTCCTGAGACAGTCCAGAAGCCTGTAGGAGACATTGAGGACAGAGCAAGTGCAGTAGGGGAGCAGACAAAGGAAAACATGGATGAGTACAATGAAGAATTGCATCACGAAGAACATGCAGGTCCTGAAGGAGAGGTAAAAGATGAAAACTCTTTCTCTACATTAGGATTCCCTATTGGTGATCTCCCTAGAGGAGTAGCCCCCATGAAAAACATTCCACTCTTAGCATTACCTAATTTTCATGGTTTATCTTCAGAGGATCCTGATGAATTTATTTTTGAGTTTGATATATTATGCAGAAGTTATGATTACGTTTCTAATGCTCAGAAATTAAAGTTATTTCCAGCAACACTAAAAGGGAATTCACTAAGATGGTTTATGAGTCTTGGAAGCCATGTAATCACAACATGGGACCAAATGAAACAGAAATTCCTGAACAAATACCAGGACTACTACTGAACAAGGGAAAAGAAGGAGGAGCTATTTAAGATGATGCAGAAAGAAGATGAGAATCTGGAGGACTTTGTAGAAAGGCTACAATACAATCTACAAAGATCCAGTCACCCCAATGTAAGTAAAGACATTCTTAAAACTATATTATTAAAAGGAGTAAGGGATGACTCTCTGGATATGTTGAATATGCTTGGGAAAGGGGACATATCTAAGGAATCATACGATGAAATTGTTAATTTATGCAAAATATGTTCAAGAGGAGCTTCAAGAAATAGATCAAACAGCAGGGACACCACATTTTCAAGAGTCCAAAAATCAGCCAGCGGGGGAGCAACAAGAGCCAAGATAGGTAATTTACTAGAAGGTTTTAAAACTGAAATGTTAAGCTCTTTTGGCTCACAAATGGATACCCTGCAGATTAAGAAAAAGCAAGTAGAAACGGAAGCAACCTTGTCCATCTTTTGTTCTCAATGCAGAGATAAGCACCCACGAAGAGAATGTCCACTGGACAAAAAGTCAATATGCACTATCTGTGATAAAGATCATGATACCCAAAATTGTCCATCTTTACTAGGGATCAAGGCAGCATTACAACCAAGGGACGAAGAAGCTAAAGCTGTCTATCTGATGACACAGAGGAGACAATGGCAACGGCGGGGACAAGGTATGAACTCTAACATGCCATTTGCATCTTCTAATCGTTGGAATAATTATTCTTCTTTTAATCAAATGAGTTACCCCCGCTACAATCAAATGCAATACACTAATCAATTGAATTACCCATCCATGCAACAAACTTACCCACCCATGCAACAAACTTACCCACCCATGCAACAAAATAACCCACCCTTTGTTGATCCCTCAATGTGGACCCCTTGGCCTCCACAACAACAACAACCATATCAGAACCAATGGAATCAAAATTGGAGAGGACAACAACCCCCCTTTCAAAATCAATTACCTCAATCGCAATTCCTACAACCATTCTCCTTACCAACAGGTACTCCTCCAAACAATCAAACGATGAGACCCCAGCTACCTATACAACCTAACCCCAACCCGAATAATAAAGTTGTGCAATGCATTGATATTTATAACCAGCCTACACTTTCTCTTCTCCCTGCGCAATGCAACGATATTCATCTATGATCTGGGAGAATCATGGAACCTACCATAGTTGATGTTACCTCTTATGATAAAGAAGAAACAAAAGAGCATGATGTACCTAAAAAGGTACAATCATCCTCTAACAATGTTGTTGAAATAGCAAAACCACCATTTCCTGAGTGTTTAGCCTTAACCAAAATGCCTGAACCACCAGCCTTCAATCTTCTAGGGGAATTGCAAAATTTATATGTCAAAATTCCTCTGCTACAAGCACTATGAGACGTACCAATCTATGCCAGGACAATGCGAGACATTTTTGTTAAAAAGCCTAGTAGGAAAACTAAGGATCCCCTTACAGTCCATGTTATGGGAGACCTGTCTGCACTAATGTCAGGTAAAACTCCCCCAGTTAAATATGGTGATCCTGACCACCCTACCATTACAGTACAAGTCGGAAAAACGATAATCCCTCGATTCCTGGTAGACCTAGGTGCCGCTATCAATATCATGACTTTGGAAACCTTACAACTGCTACAATTACAAAATGAAGTCAGAGACACCCCAACCATCCTAGAATTAGCTGACCAATCCACAATTAAACCAGAAGGAGTCATTGAAGAGCTCAGTATCTCTGTGGAATCCTGGAATTATCCAGTTGACTTTACAGTGCTGCAACCCAAAACAAAGTTGGGGGGCCACCCTCTAATTTTGGGTAGACCATGGCTGGCCACAGCAGATGCTTTTATCAGCTGTAGATCAGGTTCAATGACAATTTCAAACAGTTATGAAATGAAGCAGCTTACCCTCTATCCTCACGCTACACCCCTGGTTAATAATGATAACTCTGTATGTGTAGATTTCGAGGATCAACCTACTCAACCCCTTTTGACTATCGGACAAGCTTTAAGCCTGAAAGACTCTACTGAGGATGAAGTAATCAATAATTTTATTTGTGAACCCTCCTCTGTCACTCCAGAAACTCATAATCAACTAACTGCACTGTTGGAGTTTGATAATCAAGAAACCCTCAATTCGGAAAGCCCACCTCAAACATCTAACACCATCTCCTCCAAAAGCATACCAGTGGAAATTGAACCTGGCAAAACATTGAACATAAACCCTAATTTGACAGATGTTGAAACACAACAATTACTGAAGTTACTTTGGGAAAATAAAGAAGCATTCGCATGGGATTACACAGACATGAAAGCAATCTCTCCTAAATTATGTACTCATTGAATATATATTAAGGAAGATTGTCGGCCAATCTGCCAACCTCAGCGATGAATGAACTCGAATTTAAGAGAAATCCTAAAAGAAGAACTTCAAAAATTGCTCAATGCAGGGTTTATCTATCCTATATCAGATAGTGAATGGGTGTCCCCATTGGTAATAGTTCCTAAGAAAAATGGGAAATGGAGAGTATGTGTGGATTATAGAGCTTTAAATAAATCCACTCAGAAAGATCACTTTCCATTACCATTCATTGATCAAGTGTTAGATAATTTGTTAGGGAAGAAATTTTTTCTCATTTTTAGATGGTTTCAGTGGGTATAACCAGATCAAAATTGCACCTCAAAATCAAGATAAAACCACCTTTACGAGCCCTTGGGGAACCTTTTCTTATAGAGTTCTTCCATTTGGATTATGTAATGCACCAGCAACCTTCCAAAGAGCAGTTTTAGGAATATTTTTTGATATGATTAATGACTCTATGGAAATCTTTATGGATGACTTTACTCCTTATGGTGTTTCTTTTCAGGAAGCACTGCAAAACCTTGAGAAAGTACTTAAACGATGCATACAAGCTCAACTCTCCTTAAGTATAGAAAAATGTCATATGATGATGAGTGAAGGAATAGTGCTTGGACATTTTATCTCATCTCAAGGAATTCAGGTAGACCCATCCAAAATACAAGTCATTAAGGATATTCCTACTCCCAAAACTCAAACAGAGGTAAGAAGCTTTCTAGGACATGTTGGATACTATAGAAGATTTATCAAGAAATTTTCCAAAATAAATTCTCCCCTATTTGTATTACTGACGAAAAATGTTGAATTCAAATGGATTGATTCTTGCCAAGAAGCATTTAATACACTTAAACATTAGTTATCTACAGCTCTTATCCTTAGAGGACCTGATTGGACACTTCCCTTTCACATATCCTCCGATGCTTCAGATACTGCAATAGGAGCTGTTTTGGGACAGGAAGAAAATCATCTCCCTTATGCTATATATTTCATCAGCAAGAATATGACCCCTGCTG
>ML777443.1:1425546-1459395 GCA_009831015.1 Picea engelmannii | reverse complement strand
AAGATGAGGTGTATGATCTATTAAAAGCTTGTCATGATGGCCCTTGTGGAGGGAATTTTGCTGATAAGAGAACAACACATAAAATTCTCAGGATGGGGTACTATTGGCCCTCACTCTTCAAAGATGCAAAGAAATATGTCCAGGCCTGTGATAGCTACCAAAGAGTAGGCCAAACTAATCATAGAGATGAAATGCCATTAAACCCCCAGATAGTACTTGAACCATTTGAAAGATGGACCTTAGACTTTATAGGACCCATCAACCCTCCATCCAATCAAAAAGTTTATATAGTGGTCTGCACAGACTACATGACTATATGGGTGGAAGCCAAGGCACTCCACAGAGCGACCGAAGAAGCAGTTATAGATTTCTTATTTAAAGACATCTTCACCAGATTTGGAATGCCAAGAGAATTAGTTACAGATGGAGGACCTCCTTTCACTTCTCATGGGTTCAAAGCCACCCTTTAGAAATATCATATTCAACAGAGAATGACTACATCATACCACCCCCAAGCCAATGGACAGGTGGAAAGCACAAACAAAGTAATAGAAGCCATTCTCACAAAAACAGTGAAGGAAATTAGAAAGGATTGGTCCTACAGGCTCCCTGAAGCACTATGGGCCTACAGAACTACCTGGAGAAATACTATAGGATTATCTCCCTATGAATTAGTCTATGGAAAGAGTGTTGTCTTTCCTATGGAATTTGAGATACAAACCTTAAGGACTGCTTTAGTTGTCAACCTTGATTTAACCGATGCACAGACAGCCAGGTTGCAGCAGCTTAATGAACTGGAGGAGAAAAGACTAGATGCCATTCAGCAAACAACCATAATTCAACAGCAAACATCAAAATGGCATGACAAAAATATCAAGAACAAGCAGTTCCAAAAAGGTAATTGGGCCCTACTGTATGATTCCCGGTTCAAAGAATTTCAAGGGAAACTGCATACAAGATGGCTTGGACCTTACGAAGTAGACACAATTTTCCCCAATGGAACAGTAAGACTCCTCACAATCAATGACTCCAAAACCCCGTTACTTGTAAATGGTCATCGGCTCCGTCTGTATCAGCGACCTATTTCTAAAAAGATTTTAAGGCCACATGCATGGCAGACGCCCATTTCCTCTTCGTTGAGGGGGTTACTACCCCTAATAGCAATTAATTATTTTAAGTTAATTTCTTTAGTATTAGATTATATTAGATTTTATTTACTAATAATCCCTGTCAAGAAATACCATGTTACAGTCAATTTTTACAGATTCCCGATCAAAGCACAGGCCACTAGGAAAGGATGATCATACTTCAAAGAGACAAGCTTTCCCGATGCTGAAACACCACTGCTCAGCACTGTTGACTTTCTTCCGATGCTGAAACACCACTATTTCAGCACTGTTGACTTTATTCCAATGCTGAAACACCACCGTTCAACACTCTTGACTTTCCCCCGATGCCGAAACACCACTGTTCAACACTTTTTATTCTTCCTACTCCCAAAACACTACAATCCACCATTTCCTCACCATTCTTCATCGATGAAACAACTCCGTCCAGCAATTGTTTCGCCTTTTCTTTTTCGCTGCTGAAACACCATTGCCAACAACTTTTCATCATTTTTCTCGATGCTGAAACACCATTGTTCAGCACTTTTTATTCTTCCTACTCCCAAAACACTACAGTCCGCCATTTCCTCACCATTCTTCATCAACGAAACAACACTGTCTAGCAATTGTTTCGCCTTTTCTTTTCCATTGCTGAAACACCATCGTTCAACACTCTTGACTTTCCTCCGATGCTGAAACACCATTGTTCAACAATTCTTCACAGTTTCTCATCACCGAAACAACACCATCCAACAACTGTTTCGTTCTTTTCTGTTGCTGAAACACCAGTCTTTCAACATCATCTGTCAGCAAGCTTGTACACCCTCATATTATAGTTCATCCTTCCAGTCAGCAAACCCTCAACACAATTCATCTATTAGATCAAAAGTCTCCGCCACGATAGGACTACCATGGACAGGCATGATATTTTGTTTGCAGAACGAATCAAAAGGTAAGGCGAGGTATGTAAATTTTATGTAATTCAGTTAAACTATAGTTAATGGGAAGATTCTATACCATTATGACCACTCAAGTGCAATCATTACTAGCCGCACTTGACGGGAGGGGAGGACACATCAAATCTTTGATACCATCATTTCACACAAATTCACCACCGCCACCCCTATTTCACCACCCTTTCGCACATTTGACTGCCATTTTGCATAACGTCGCTCGGAAAACTCACTTTGCGCAGAAGCTGATACTCAAACTCTTTGACACTGTATCTTACCGAGATGGTAGCTATGGGAGGCTCTGTCATACGAAACAAACCCGCCACCACAATGTTGTTAGAACATTATCCAGCAGCTTATCAAATCTTTCAGCAGGCAGGATGGCTCAGTTACTTTTAGAGACTCCAGTGGTATAATGAACAACAGGTCCTGCAATTCACCCTAAACCTTCAGGAAGACCATTCGGTTGTCCAAGGGGTCTGAATTTCAGTAACAGAGGAAGATATATCATAGGTCTCAGGCCTCCCTATTGACGAAACTCGCATGTTCATCCGTAAACATATCATTCGGAATGCTCAGCAGAACTTCTTCCTACCAGAAGAACAAATTGAATATAAAGGCAGAGGTGTTCAACTTAGATCATTGCCACCCCCATGGCCGAAAGTTGCAAGATTCATCAAGCATTACCTAACCTGCGAGGGCCGGTACCAGGTAGTTTATCAGCATGACTTTCTTCTGTTATCTCATTTAAGGCATAATCGACGGGTCAATATTCCTTATTATTTGTTGGGATGTTTGAAAAATATGGTGCATTATTGCAGAAAGGCTAAAGATCCCACCCTTTCACTCACCCATCACTGTCTTGTCCAATTTCTCATCCAAAGGGGTTTTTCTCAACAAAACCCTCCACTAAATAATATGCCCATAAACCCCCAAGCAGCTGCCGAAATTCCTGAAAACCTCCAGGAACAGCAACCGCAAAATCCCCCAGACCCACCAGAAGCACCCAATAGCCCACCCACAGAACCAATCAATTCAATCAATTCTCCTACCATACCAAGCCCACCTCATACCTTACCAGAATCATCCACTCCTGCCCTTCATATTCTTAGTGATGACTCTGAGCTAGATAATTCCGCCTGCCCCATCATTGAGGAAAAACCCCCACGTAAAAGAAAACGAATAAATCCCTTCTTTCCGCCCTTCTTATGAAAAAAGTGAACAAGGGCCGCCACAAGGCCACCCATTATGGCCACTACCCTACACCCCCAACCCATTCGACTGATACCCCGTACACCTCCAACCTCCCAAATCCAGGGATCTTTGCTTATTCCACCCACGGGCACTGAAACACAAGAACCAGATGCCCAGGGTGTTGCGACATCATCTGTCTCAAATAAAGTAGTTGAAACACAAGAACCAGCTACCCATTCTATAGCTGAAACACAAGAACCAACTACCCATCCAGTGGCTGAAACACAAGAACCAACTGCTGATATTGAAATTGAGATACAGGAATCAGAAGTCCAGGGTGTTGCAACACTACTCTCCTCAAATAAAGTAGCTGAAATACAAGAACTAGCTACCTATTCAGTGGCTGAAACACAAGAACCAGCCATAGCTGCCACACAAGAACCAGCTACGGCTGAAACACAAGAACCAGCTGCTGACATTGAAATGGAGATATAGGAATCAGAGGTCCAGGGCGCTGCAACATTACTTTCCTTACATCAAGAAGCTGAAACACAAGTTTCAACTACCATTCCTGCAGCTACTCCACAACAACCAGAACCAACAATGGCCTCTGTACTACAGGAAAATGAGTTTTTAAAGTCTGAACTAGAAGCATATAAGGAAGAATTAGCCAGGGAAAAAGAAGCATATGAAAAGGAACTAAATTTGTACACCTTGGCTCGTACAACAACCTTGTCAGAAGAGACTACAGAAAGCATGTGTAAAGAATATATGTGTTGCCAATGTGGGGATATTTACTATCAAGCGGGCTATAAGGTAAATCAAGTCCCAGTGACAGGAGAAAGCCCTACTCCTTCACCTTTTGTAGTCAAAAAAGAACTTACTGAAACACAAGAACCAGCAGGTCCTCCCAAGCTCAAGACTGAGCCCTGCATTGCAACAAAAGAAGCCTCTACCTTTGTCAACAAAGCTGTATAGACAACGCCCATGGAGGAATGCACACCCCCCATCCAGATCAATCTCCCCACTTTTATGGAACAGTCTACTCAGACCTTACCTCATCCCACTACTTGCAACGCTGAAACACAGACTCAGCTATGGGATGAGCAGGCAGCAATACAAAAATGAAAGAAAGAGTATGCTGAAACATAGGCCAAAAGCCTGCAAGTGCACAGAAAAAACTAAATAAATCACACTTTCTCAGATTGGGAATCTCTAGAGAAGACGCTTGAGGAAGCTCATGCCCTGAACAAATAGAACAAGGAGTTAAAAGGTAGAATGAACCAGGTATTTGATTTGACACAAAAGCTATTGGCCACAAGAAAGCCATCTTGTAACTACTCCTTGTTCCTTATGGAGCGACTCACATGGTTTCATATCAAATCAATTATAGAAGGCAAATCCTATGTAGTACTACACCCAGCAGATTTTGTCAAAACTTTCACAGAAGCATCTGGTAGAGATCAACACCTCCTCTGTGATGCATATTTCTACAATGAAGCCATTCTTGAGAACAGGCAGTTGAACCTCAATCCTCTTGTTGGGGACATCCAGATTCGAGCGTTCACCTCCTTTCTCCACAATCAAATCATTTGGCAAGATGACTTTTTGGCTGCCAAGCACAATGAAGATAATCACCTCCTCTGGATAAGACCAGAACCACAGAAGGCAGCCACCTTTGTCACAGAATATTATGAGTTCTTAAAGAAACCAGGGGTGACTGAACATGTTCAACAGCTACAATCAAGAGTGCTCCAGGACTGTCAGCACATCATCAGATCCATAGAGATTCCTGCCCTCCAGGAAAATAACCTGTTTTGGCAGCACTCCACTAAAAAGAGACAAGAACACAATCATTTTAACCCTACCAACCTAGAGGTAGCAATTTCCAGGGTACCTAACTATATCCAGTGTATTCAGCACTGTGCTGAAAACTGGATAGGGTACCGGTTTTATTTTCCTATCCTCTGGTTGCCAATAGAAAGGTATCAAATCAGTTATAAGCTACCTAAGAAGACAAAAACAGCAGCATGGCAAATATTACAGTAGGTCCAAGGGTTTAGAACGCCAACGGACAGTACCTCCCAGAGCTACTGCTTGAGTAATTTACACGCTCAGAGTCGGTATCCAGACTCTGATTCAGAGTGACATTGCCTGAGGACATGCAACACCTTGAGTTGGGGGGGATGTTAGGACCACACAATGTACCTTTTTGCCTATACTTTTTGCCACTATTACACTCTTGATCACCCACATTTAAACTCATACTATCACTTTATCTGATCATTCCAAAGGTATACAAACGCCCCTTCTCATTACTATACATTTAATCTGTTTTGCATAATATTTTACATCATTCTCATACTTAACCATTGATTAGAAATGTATAAGTGCTGAAATAGTTCAAACTGCAGATTAGCATTTGAGGCTTGATGTTGAAACACGGAGCTATTATACAGTCTAGGGTCGCAGATGCTGAAACACAAAGTTGTTACACAGTCCAGGGTTGCAGATGCTAAAACACAGAGCTGTTACACAGTCCAGAGTCGCAGATGCTGAAACACAGAGCTGTTACATAGTCCAGAGTCCCAGATGCTGAAACACAGAGCTGTTACATAGTCGAGAGTCACAGATGCTGAAACACAGAGGAAGCCATTACACAGCCTAGGACCGACGATGCTGAAACACAAAGGAAGTCATTACATAGTCAGCGGTCAACAACAACCTTACAAAAAAGCGCAAATCCCGTGGCTGAAACAACCCGCGATTTATGATGTTGAAACAGCATCAGCAACAACGAGAAGAAATTGTTACTCTAGCCGTAACAACAACATCTCATTCAACACTTGCAATAGAATTCTGTTGCGCGAGACTAGGACATCCTATTCTAGTTTAGAAAGTCGATCTAACTAAGAATAGGACTCAGATACACATTGTAATTTTTGATCAATTGTATCGAAGGGATTCCCTCTTTAAATAAGAGGAAATCACCATTCGAAAGGATCGAAGTTTTATGTATTGAGAAAGCTTCAGAGAGAGGGACGTACTTCATTTTCAAATTGTAATATGATACATTGACAGATGAATAGAAAACTGTTTTGAGCATCCTTCTCTAGCTTTTTCGTCTCAGGGGAATCTTGTGAGAAGGGAGGGCCCACCTTCTTCACAAGATTCACCCGTTAGTTTTAGAGTGTGTTAGTTTAATTTCTGTTTATGCCTTGATTAACTTTTGTCTGCTGAAACACTACTTTTAATGAATTATGCTTTGCTGAAACACTACTGAACTCTGTCTTGTTAAGAACTTTAGTTTATTGAATGTTACATTAGTTTCACGAAGTTCATAATTCTTTTCATTAGCAATCTTGTGTGATGATTTTATGAGGTTTGCTAGCTAGAGACTAGGTTAAGGGTTCCTGCTTAGAAAGGAAGGAATCAGAAGGTCTTGTTCTTTGTAGATTTCATTCATTTCTGCAAGTGTGCTAGCCAGAGACTGGGTTAAGGGTTCCTGCTTAGAAAGGAAGGAATCAGAAGGTCCTGTTCTTTGTAGATTTAATTTATTTCTGCAAGTGTGCTAGCCAGAGACTAGGTTAAAGGTTCCTGCTTAGAAAGGAAGGGATCAGAAGGTCCTGTTCTCTATAGATTTCAATTATTTCTGCAAGTGTGCTAGCCAGAGACTGGGTTAAGGGTTCCTTCTTAGAAAGGAAGGGATCAGAAGGTCATGTTCTCTATAGATTTCAATTATTTCTACAAGTGTGTTAGCCAGAGACTGGGTTAAGGGTTCCTTCTTAGAAAGGAAGGGATCAGAAGGTCCTGTTCTCTGTAGATTTCAGTTCTTTTTCACAAGTGTGCTAGTCATAAATAGGGCTAAGGGTTCCTGCTTAGAAAGGAAGGAATTAGATGGCCCTGTTCTCTGCTAGATAGAGTTAGCCTTCTCTGCATTACTATTTTCATGAAAGTGTGTTAATCAGAAATAAGGTGCCGAAGTTTCTGCTTGGGAGTAAGGGTCATGTTCTCTGGTTGCAAAATAGTTGTTCTTTCCTATTGCAATTGTTATTTTAATGTAATCCAGGATTATTTAGATTAATCTTTAAGGATCTGCAATAGGTGGGTTGCTTTCCTATAATTCAAGTCAGAACTTTAGTTCATTCAAGGAAAGTGTGATTAATATAGTTTCCTTTACTACAACTCTAAGTTGCTTTTGGAATTGAGCATATATAGTGCGTGGTTATCTTTGAAATAAACAGACTTCCCTGGGTTGACAATTCATGTAGCACTTGATTGTTTGAGTTAATTAAGCAATTATAGTGACCAACAAATAGTAAATTGCCAAAATTGCTAGAAAATTGTTTTGAGCTAGTCGGAAAAGGTGGGTGGCCACTGATATCCACCTAGATCAGTTAGGGCCCCTAATCCCCCATAAATTGAGAGAAAAATAATCATGGAACAACCCCAGAAGAGGGTTTCATTTCTCTAAGGGCCTTATGGGAAGAGGAAGGAAAATGATGGGATATTTCACCAGATAATGCAGGGATAAAAGGTGCGAGACCTCCATCTATTGCCCCTTTCCCAATTTTGACATCTCTTTTTCCTAGATTTGTTTGCACTATGACATTAGCTCTGTGAACAAGGCCAGGAGGGGATTGTAACTTGTTAGATTCCATTAAAGGGGTGACTGAGAGGACCTCTTTATAAGTGGGGACATGTCCAATGGATCCTATTAAATCCTTTGTTATTTCAAGGGAGCAATGATTATTCCTATGTAATGGGTCAACTTCCAACAACAGTGGTTGAGTGGATTATTCCCTAAGGTCAATAATATCGAGCCCCTTATTCATGAACAAATGAGTTTAGGGGGAGGAAAGTGTGTTCTGAACAGTGGAACCAAGAACTTCCACCCCAACTGAACAAACGATAGGAGAGACTTGGTTGATGAAATATGTTTCGGCTTGAACATGAGCTTCCAACCCTTTTAAGCATAGCCCCTTCCTTGTGGGATCCTTCTTGAATTTATTTAGTACTAAGTCCCAAAACCCCCAAAAATATCTACAATCCAATCTTCATGATAAGTGAGGGATCTCTTGTCATCTGTATATAGAGTGTTAAAAAAGGAAGGATAAAATGTAGACATCTTACCTAGAAAAGAGTCATGCTAGAAAGTAACAACATTAGGATCAAGGATGGAAGGACAGCCTAAAACCCTAGGAGAATCCTCCATGCTGGTTGAAACATCTTGAGGGTTTCTCAGTGGGGCGCTTATCTTTCAGGTGACTCGTCTGCCAGCAAGAGTGACAATGAAAGGGTTCTCGCCAATAGTCCAGAGAATCCATAAAGGAGGAGTCTCCCAAAGATATTTCGATCTCGTTAGGAAAACCCAGCTCCAGGTCCATTTCTACTAGTACCTAGGCTAGCCTCTTATTATTCCACCTTAAGGACTTCTCCTCAAAATACACAAATCTTCCAACCGAATTTACAATGTCTATCAAAATACGCATCGACTAGAGTTCTAATGAGAAATCAGGAAGGATAATCTATAAGAATCTACTTGAGAATGTGTCCATGAGAGGGTTGAAGCCTAGTCATCAACATTTGATCATGAGGACACCTCGGCTCAAGATCCATGGACGAACTAGTATTTTTTGTAGGTCTTCTTCCGCTAGGAAATGGAAGACAAGCCAATGATTTGAGAGTAGACTATACCTTGGGAAATAACCCACTAAGGGTTTCCAATATTCTTGAATCCAATGGGAAATATGGGCCTTCCACATCTTAATATAGTAGAACTTTCCTACTAGTGCCTTAGAGGCCACACTCGTAACTTTGTCCAACGCTAGATCCTTCCCCAAACATAGGCTAGGTTTCTTCTAGTAGACCTTCCAACATTTTACTTGTCGATTTTTCTTTGCAGAGATGCCAATGGACATGTTCCTCCCAACACCTCCACCTATGAAAGAAGAATACCTAGACCCCCCATGACCATTAAATTGAGAAACCCTACAATTCAACACTCGGGTATGAGACAAAATCTCTCTGTTAGCCTCAGGAAGTAAACCTTGTGCATAGTACCTATATCTTCCCGTTTCATTCATGTGAACTTCATTACTACTATCGCCATGAGTCCTAACAAGCCCATCATGTTTTTCCTCCTGAGTGGGCTCAAGCCTAGGCATATTGGCCACATGTGCCTCCCCTAAACTAGATCTATGGAAGTTGTAAAGAAGTCTATAGGTCATCCCAAATCCAGTAGTGGAGACATGTCATCATGAGAAAATGGAACCAGTCACCACCGAAGAAATCCCCACATAGGACAAACAAGCTAGATCTGCAAAAGGTTAGCGCCAACGACCCCTACTTTGAAAAACCCAAAATGATATTATTACATTGATTAAATAGATGAGTCAATAGAGTTAAGTTCTCATGTGTGAAGAAACAATATCTACTCTTGAATTTGTCTATATTGTTCTATTATGATATTTATTGTTTGATTATACAATATTTTCAAAATAAACTTCCATACATGATCATTACATTACAATAGTTTCTAATGAGCAAGTTCATGAAACCCTTAATACTTTTGTTGGCCACTATCATGAAATCGGGTAAATCATTTATTTGCGAAATTGCAATTTTACATTCTTTAAATTGCATTTTTGAATGCATAAATTGATTCAGCACTCTCAAAATCTCTAAAGCACCCAAAATATGTAATCTCAATCACTAAAATATGCACTTTCATCTACCCTTCTAAATTTTTTACTAGATTTTAAACAAAACTCAGTTAAAAAGAATAAAATAAAAAAACAAAAAAAAACATAAAACATTTAAACTACATAGTTTTTTTTTTTTTTTAATTATGAGAATAATGACAAGTACACCTTGGCAACCACTTTGCCATAATAGTAACTTTTTGACATAATTGTGACATGTCGAGTTCTATCGAACTTTACAATTGGGTTCTATCGAGTTCTGTCGAGTTATAATTGTTCCGGTTGAAAAAACCAAAGTGTCCCATAATCGTTGAGCCTTGTTATGTTGTTACGCCTATCTGTCGTCATCTTTGGGTGTTTGTGTCTATGTTCTATCGAACTTTATGGGGGATTTAGGGGAGGTGGGAGAAGAGAAAATAAGTGCAGCAGATTAAGAGGCATGATGATATGGCAATTAACATCACAACAAATACAACTCTGTGTGCAAGCCACCTCCAATTGTAAATCAGCGAATTGCGGAGTTGTAAATCAGGGAATACGATTGAACTGTTCAAAAAATATGGTGACAAGGTGAGAGATGATTATTGCTGAGAGGATTACTGTACTCGACAAAATCTCCCACCTAGCTTCCCCATTCAAAGAAAAGACGACAGTGAGAATCGCTCCATGACCGCCAATGTAAAAATATAATAAGCTTTCTATGGGAGAAACTCGTAGTCATTATTAGAGATTATAACAATATAATCTCCAGTGAAGTAGACACCACCATTTTTGTTCACTTGATATACCATGGAGAACCTAATTTGGCAAAGCATACAATTAGTACCGTTTCATACCCCAGTATTTAATTTAGAAAGATACAAGTGGTGGCCAAAAACAGAAAAATGTTCGAAAAGAAATCCTGAATTAAGGTGTAGTATATTGAAATAACTGAATAGTAGTGTATGTTGAGCCCCCTTCCATCATAAAATATAAATTGGAGAGAGAAAACAGAAATAGAGACAAAGAGCTTCAGATCTCGACAACTGAGAGCAAGAAATTGCACAATTAACAATTAGTGACACTGATTGTCGGTTAAATACAATTTATTAAGACACATCAACGTAGAGAAACAAATGACGAGTATCAGACATAAACCTAGAGAATCATAGAGAAACCAGTTACCTTCGAAGCTTTTTAATCGCTTAAAAAGGACGTTCGATCCCCACGGACAAAACCAAAACCCTTTCCACCTTTTCCATTCCCTGCAAATTGGTCTCTCAAATTTCCCGCGGCCTTCTCTTAAAACATAGAAGATAAGCATCTGCGCACAGGACTGATACCGGTCACACGACCGAATAGAAGAAGTTTTGTGGATTCTGTTTATGGCCTCTCATAAAACCACTTGCTGCATCAAAGGTATTCCTATCGCTCTGTTAAAACCTAGATGACATAGTTTGTTGTTAATTCTAAAATAATTGATAAATTGTGAGGCAAGAAATGCAGAGAGAAAGATAGAACATAAAATAGTATATTAGAATGTAAGAAGAACTGAAGATAATGAAGAAGTTACAATGCAATGGGAGATAGCTGAGCTAAATAGGCTCAAGCAAGACAAAAATAGAAAGTACAACAGATAATGTACAGTCCTAAGTGTTGGCTCTGAAAAAAAAAAACTGACTTTCCCAGTGGCTTTGTAAAGATATCAGCACGCTGATCTCGTGTACCATAGAATTGTAGTGCAATGTCACCATTATTGACTAGCTCGCGTATGAAATGAAAGTGAGTGTCAATGTGTTTGCTCTTCTTGTGAAACACATGATTCTTAGATAAAGCAATTGCTGAAGTATTGTCACAGAAAATAGGAGTTGGATCATTTTCTGTATGTGACATATCTTTTAATATTCTTCTCAGCCACAAAGCTTGACAAGAAGCTGAGGTAGCAGCGACATACTCTGCCTCTGCAGAAGATATTGAAACAATTGGCTGCTTCTTCGATGCCCATGAGATGAGGTTTGTGCCCAGTTGAAAAACATGTCCATATGTGCTTTTCCTGTCATCTAGGCTGCCTGAAAAATCACTGTCTGTGTAAACAGAAAGCTGATTACTATCATATTTAGTGTACCATAAACCGAATTTGAGAGTTCCTGCTACATATCTCAAAATTCGTTTTTTCATTTTCCAATGAGAATCTTTGGGTGATTCCGTGAATCTGGAAACAAGGCTGGTTGCATGCATAATGTCAGGCCTAGTTGCTGTAAGATACAACAAATTGCCTACTAAACTTTTGTATAATGTAGAATCCACTGTAGGTCCTTCATCATTCTTGCTCAATTTTGTGCCTAGTGCTATGGGAGTTTCTGCTGGATTGCATCCTTCTATGCAAAATGTTTTGATGATGTCTGCTGCATACTTTTGCTGACAGACAAATATGCCTTTGGCTGATTGATGAACCTCAATTCCTAAAAAATATTTCATTATGCCAAGATCTGTCATCTCAAACTCAAATTGCATGGCATGTTTAAAATCTATTAACTCAAGATTTCCTGTATAGATCATGTCATCAACATATAAACATACAATCAAAATTTTACCATGTTGATCTGTTTTGGTATAAAGATTTGGCTCATTTTGGCTTTTGCTGAAACCACTTTTGATCAGATAAGTGTCAATTCTGTTGTACCAAGCTCTTGGAGCTTGCTTTAAGCCATACAAGGCTTTCTTCAACCGATATACTTTGGCTGGGTGCTCTTGGACTTCAAATCCAAGTGGTTGATCGACATAAACTTCTTCTTCTAAGAAACCATTCATGAATGATGACTTGACATCCATATGGTATACTTGCCATTTGTGTTGTGCTGCTATGGCCGATAGAGTCCTTACAGTGTCTAATCTTGCTACTGGAGAAAAAGTTTCACCATAATCAGTACCTGGTTGTTGTGAGAATCCTTTGGCAACAAGTCTTGCCTTGTGTTTTTCAATCTGCCATTTTTCATTGAGTTTAGTTTTGTAAACCCACTTGACACCAATACGTTTCTTGTGACTTGGCAAATCAACAAGATCCCATGTCTTGTTCTTCTCAATGGAGTCAATTTCTTGGTTCATGGCTTGAACCCAATGTGGCTCCTTAGCTGCTTCCTTAAAGGATGTAGGTTGACATGACATTAAAGAAAAAAGATTATGCTGTTCAAAGTCATCCAACTGCTGATGGATTTCTCTCAAATTTTAAGTTCTCTAATTTTGTGGTTCAAAGAATGATTCTCTGCTGGAAGTTGAGTTATCCTAAGAATTTATAGGTTGTCTTTGTACCTGCAATCTTGGAAGAATATTATGAGGTACTTGTTGTTCTAAATTTTATGTGTTTTCAGAACTTGGTAGCAATGGATGTTGACTGTCCATCTGTTGATTTTCTGAATCATTCCAGAATTGATTTTCCAGAAATTTTACATCTCTGCTGAGAATTAATTTCTTGGTGACTGGATTGTAAATCCTGTAAGCTTTAGATGTTTCACTATATCCAGTGAAAATACATTTCTCACTTCTGTCATCTAGTTTCTTCATTAATTCAGAGGGTATGTGAGCATATGCTATGCATCCAAATGTCCTTAGATGTGCTACATTGAGCTTTGTTCCACTCCATGCTTCTTGGGGAACTTTCATCTTTAGACTTGTTGTTGGTGATTTATTTAAAAGATAAACTGAGCATGCTACTGCTTCAGCCCAAAAAGTATTTGACAGACTTTTCTCTTTAAGAAGTGTTCTTTCCATATTCATTATTGTCTAATTTTTCCTTTCAGCCACTCCATTCTGCTGTGGAGTATACCTTGTTGTTGCTTGCATGATGATGCCTTGAGATTTGAAGAAATTTGCAAATTCTCTAGAGTTGTATTCTTCTCCTTCATCTGACCTGAGTGATTTGATATATTTGCCTCTGTTTTTCAGCTTCTGCCTTGAATTCTTTGAATTTTGCAAAAGTTTCAGACTTGTGTCTGAGAAAATAGATCCATATTTTTCTGCTGAAATCATCAATAAACATTAGAAAGTAAAAACTACCACCTATTGACTCTGTTTGCATTGGTCCACATAGGTCGGTGTGAACAAGTTCAAGATTTTGTTTGGCTTGATTGGAAGACTGTGGAAAACTAGTTCTCTTATGTTTTCTAAGTATTCAAGACTCACATGGGGGAATTTGCTCTTTAAAGATAAGTAAACCTTTGACCATGGAGTTCTTCTGAAGAAGACTTAGACTCTGAAATGGTAGATGTCCAAATCTTGTATGCCAAACCATAGTTTCATTCAGAGTTGATGCACTCTGTGCATATGGTTGACTCAGATTTGCAGTTCTGAGGGTAAGGGGAAACATCCTATTTGAAGTCATATGGATTTCAGAAATCAATTTTCTGCTGGGGTATTTGTCATATATTTTGCAAGATGTTCCCTCAAAAAGTACCTTATGGCCATGTTCAATGAGCTATCCTACACTTAGCAAATTATGTTTCAGATCTGGTACATGATAGACATTGTTTATGTCTTTCTTTACATTCTATTTAGTAAGAATAAGAACAGTTCCTTTTCCTTGAACTTTGACTAAGAAATCATTTACAGGTGTAATATCATATGATATTGAAGAATCAATGCATGAAAGTAATTCTTTATTACCTGTCATGTGATTGCTACATCCACTGTCCAGCAACCAGAGATCTTTAGGTTGTTCTTCGGTCTTGTGGCATGAGAGAAACATACCTCCTGAGGTTTCTCCCATGTGATTTGACACATGTGCTCTGCTTGAGAGCTGATCTACTTGCTTCTTCCTGCATTCAGATTCATAGTGCCCATACTTTTTGTAGTAATAGCATTGTATGCTTGATTTGTCATTTGACCTTCTCCCTCTGCCTCTTTGAGGCTGGAAATTCTGATGTTGATTTTGTTGCTGATGTCTTTGACCTTGGAAATTTTGATTCGGATACTGTTGTCTATTACCTCCATTGGAGTGAGAGTTATTTTGATTGCTCCCTCTTCCTTGGTGACCTATGCTTCTTCCTCTACCTCTCCCTTTGCTGAAGGAGAATTGAGTTCTGAAATCATTGGAGATTGACTCATCTGTGAGATGCAGTCTAGTCTCATGTGTCACCAGAGAACCAATTAATTCATCTGTTGAAAATCTTGACAGATCCTTAGATTCAAGGATTGTTGTTACAACCATTTTGAATTTCTTGGGTAAACTTCTGAGGATTTTCTCAACAATTCATTGATCAGTGATGTCTTTGCCAGTCAATCTGATCTGGTTCACGATTCCCATGACTCTGGTCATGAATTGATCCACATTTTCAGACTCTGTCATCCTTAGAGTCTCGAATTGCATCCTCAAGGTCTGCAGTTTAACTGTTTTGACCTTGTCATTTCCTTGGTAGGAAGATTTAAGAATGTCCCAGGCATGTTTTGAAGTACCAGCGCCTATGATTTTTGAAAAAATCGAGTCATCCATAGAATTTTGAATCCAAAACTTAGCTTTGTTTTCTTTGGTTCTCAGTGTTGCCTGAGCAATTCACTGTGGATTTCTCATGGCAGCAAGGGCTGCTGGATCTGGCTCCACATATCCAAGATCCACTGGCTCCCAGCACTCTTGTGCTTGCAAGAACGAACTCATTTGAAGAGACCAAAACTCATAATTCTTTCCCAGAAGAATCAGACCCTGAGTTGGTCCTAAACTGCTAGACGACGCCATAAAAAAAAATTTGCAGAAAAAACTGAGGAAAAAATTTTGTATTTACCTTCGATCACTGAAACGCTGATTTGTCGATGGCTAAAAAGAGATTATCGGCCTTGAATTGGCCTTAGTCACCGTGCAATGTGACCACGCACCTTGTGTTAAAGCGCTACGGGATTTTCCCATTTTTTGTCTTTCAAATCGTCGAAATGCGAAAAATTGCCTTTAGACAATTCAACGGTCCAGATCTTCTAATGATCTGACGGTCCAGATCTTTTCAGGATATCGTGAATCGGTATTTCGCGATTTCTAATGACGAGCTCTTTTGACTCCTCGATTCCCTGATCTCCGATTTACCGATGGCACTGTCCTTTCGGGACTTTCCCCGAATGCTTTGATCTCTGCCACACGTCCTTCTATATTGGATGGTCCTGAATTCTCCTCGCGATATCATGATTTGAAATGTTCTGGATGTCTCATCTCCAAGATCTGCGAAACATCGAACCCTGGTGTGCTGATTGACTCTCTCGATCTCGCCCACGTGTCTCCTCAAAATGGACAGCTCCGATCATTTACGGGGTTTTCACCACAAAGAAACCTGATCACTTGTCCTCAGGATTCATGATTTACCGAATACCGATGTGCCGATGGCCCTTTCCTTTTTGGGACTTTTCCCAAGTCCTCGGATTTACGCCATGCGTCCTCACAAGATGGACGGTCCTAATTCAACCTCCGGATATCATGAATTGCGATGCTTCGTTGACACAACTTCTCTGTTAACTTGAAACCCCGAATGCCAAAACGCTGACGATTTCCTCGATGTCTGCCACGTGTCCAAACAAACGGACGACTGCGATCTTATCGCTATTTCGTGAATCGTGATTTCACAAGTTTAGAACTCGTGTTGTGATGGTCTTTAAAAACCGCGAACTCTGATATGTCGATTTGACGGCACTTGGATCTGCTACCACATGTCCTCTAAGATGGATGGCTATGATCTTATTGCTATATCGTGAATCACGATTTCGTGACTTTCACTGTGGAGTGTCTTTTGTCAACGAGACCTCCGATATCCCGAACTCTGAAATGGCGATGGAGTGATGGATTGGATCTATTGCCACCTATCCTTTGAGATGGACGACTCACAAGTCCTCTCGGGATTTCACGTATCGGAGTTTTGGAGTGCAAATAACCTTTGCTCGTCCAACTCACAATTCCCGATTTTGCGATGGGATAAGATCGATGGCTCACGATCTTTCTCAATCCAACGGTCCAAAATGACTCGTGATTTCGCGACTCATGAATTCTCACGAAATGTCTTCTGACCTTTACACCTACGAGTCACGAAATGTCGAGATCTCGCCACGTGTTTCTTGATGAACAGTCTAGATGATGTCGGGATTTCATGACTTCACAAGTCAGAATTCCTCCTGTGCGCTCCAGAGGATTAAACCTCATGCACCTTCTCACTGATATAATGGTTGTTGGTCCTCTGCGCAAGATCTAACGACTGAATTTCTTTCTCCTTTTCCACACTCTCCTCGTCCCTTCTGAACTAGTTTCCCACTTCGGATGCATTCACAGGATGAATCATACGGCTTTAATGGCAGTTCTTTGCACCTGAGATGCGTTCTTTAATGCTGTAGAAGAAAGATTCGTGAATCTTTCAAAGATTTGAAAGAATTTCACGAGTTATTTTTCCTCTGCTGCAATCTTTGACAAATTTAAGTGAATTTCAAAAAAACTTTAAACGATGCTACCTTCTGCAGCAATCTTTAACGATTTTGAGCGAATTCTTCGAATTCTTCAAGAGTTCTCGCCTCCTGTAGCTCTTCTTCGTCAATCTTTGACAATTCTTGAAAAGATTACAAGAATCTTTAAATTTTATTCTTTCTTTATCTCTTCTTCCTCGATCTTCCGAGCATTGTATGCTCTGCTTCCTCTGCAAGATTCCTACGCTGATATTTGAGTGTATGACGGTCTGCTTCCTTGTGGAATTTTCCTGCGAGGATGTTTCGAGAGTATGACGAACAACTCTCCAATCCTTATGAAAAAGACTGTTTCAAATGCTTCTCGATATCCGTGTAACCTTTTCACTGTGACGATCATGTTTCTCTTCGAACTGTGTGAAGAGGCTTACTGCTGAAGCTCTGATACCATGATAAATTGTGAGGCAAGAAATGCAGAGAGAGATAGAAAAGAAAAAAGGATATTAGAATGTAAGAAGAACTGAAGATAATGAAGAAGTTACAATTAAATGGGAGATAGCTGAGCTAAATAGGCTCAAGCAAGACAAAAATAGAAAGTACAATTGTCCAGTACAGCTGGCAGTGTATAGTCAGACTGTTGAGGTTACATTATATTTAACAATAATTTGTTACGTGCGAAGGTTGATACGGATTGCTTTTTCTCTACCATATCTGTTTTCTCATGAACTTCATAGGTTTCAATTTAGATATGCCATTTAACTTATTGATGAGTCTTTATAAGATGTCCAAACGATACAAGCAACAAGGTGTAGATTCGAGCCTGTTTCACCATGGATTGGTGAAAATCTTGTTGATGTATCATCTGTCGACCATAGGTAACAGTTGGGAGACCTTTTTTATGAGGAATGCCTTCACCCAGGTTGATCCTACAACAAACTCTAACTCAGACAAGCAAGTGGTTGAAAACCAGTTCGTTAATTTAATTAATGGACCAAAGTTCACTGATAAAACCCCTCTAGATAAAGGATCACCGCGTAGGTTTTTGCCTGCAAGATCTCCATAACAAGAGACTAATGAATTGAAAGGAAATGACCCTTGTGTGTCTGTGAACGATGACAGTTTGAACGTTAATGTTAAGTCTTCTGTCAAGAAACTATGTAAAGGAACAAAACAACAGTGCACAGATTTGGGTTTCAAGAATAAGAAGGTCGGTTGCCTAATCTATAGAAAATTAAGGAACCGAAAGGATACTCATATGAGCTCGATCGATCCGTTCAATATTGATGAGGTTTCAGATCGTGAGATAGAGGATTTCCTAGCACGGGAAGATCCAAAAATGCAGTGTTCCAAGAAAGAGGTCATCATCCATGTCGAACCATATGATTTTGTGACCAATTTATACCCATGTCTTAAGGGTAAAAAGGGGTTTTCGGGTATCGTCCATGATTTAGAACAAACAACAGGTAAGGTTGAAGCACCCTTGGTCGACTGTGTCTTGCGTCGATCTGCCATCTCCTCGGTACCCTGTGATAGTTGCCTCTGTTGGGTAGAGCATTACTATACTGATGTCCCTCTCTTATAGGCCCGAATTAAAACTTTGACTACTTAGAACGATCTGTTGAAGAAAGAAAACCTTGATCTCAAGGCACATGCAGAAAGGGAGAAGAAACGAATCAAGAGATCTGGAAATAGAGTCATTAAGAAAAAGACCAATGTCAAAGCAATTATAAACTCTGAACTGATTGATCCCTCTCTAGCTGATTTTTAATGGTAAAACGTTTTATTTTCATTTCATTGTTTTCTGTAATATAAGTCTAAATAAGTAGATTTGAGTTTTGATTTCATTTATTAAAATTAAGACAGGCTATAGAATCTTCAGTTCTGTAGCCAGTCCTTTTAATAATAATAATTAGTGATTAGCAATTGTTTTTCTAATATATAAAATTGGTTTTGCTATTCTCGGGAAATGGGAGATCATGTTGCTCATTACTTGGAAGAAATATTTTCAATTATATGCCTAAATGATTAGTAGTTTCTCCTTCTTTATGTTTTATAAAAAAATTGAATTATTTTTTAATAAACCAACTCTGTTATGAGTGGTTTCCAATCCACTATTTTTGTAATATTACTTGATTTTGGAAGATTCAACTCTATCCAGTGAGATATGATTATTTGGATCCAGGATTACTTTAAACACTGTTCAATTTTTCTAGTGAAGGCATCTTTGATTGGAACACATTATGGATATGTAATTTCCAAGACTATATGGACAAGTTGTTCACATTTTGGCTTAAGACCAACGTGACACTGTTCCATTTATGTTTTGTCTCTTACTTTATGGAATATCAATATGTTATACATCTTTAGCCTTATTAGCATATAATGTTTCATTTTATTTAGTGCTTTAAATTTTGTCCATAACTTGTTGTTTCATATATTATATCTGTGATCATTATTTCACTTTAATATCATGATTTATACTTCATTTTAAGTTGATGTATCAAATGAATGCTTCACATTAAAATTTCTTTTACTGTAAACATTCATCATTACAAGGTCATTGGATCTATATGTCTATTACTCTGTTCTTAAATCTTTGCTCCCAAAAACACCTTGAGTTTATTCTGGAGATGTTAGCACAAGCCTATTACAGATTTTTCTCACAGGAAAGATAGCTTGAAGTCTAGATTGCATAGGGATATAATCACAGTATGAGACTAATCTCAGGTTAGTTTTATTCACATTCAATTCTTGTTATTAGTTTATTCATTAGTGAAATAAGACAGTTTAAATTGGTTGTGACTATTATTCTATTCTTCTTTCAGATTATGTTTTATTAGTATCTTTTTGAGTTCTTAGATTTTAAATTATAAAACAAAAAATATAAAAATATGTGCTTTCTTTATCTTCTTCGTAAACAATTACAAAAACATTGATTTTGCAAGACATCCACCAAAACTTGCAGTTTGCAAATACTCTGTTCATAATCACATATTCATATTTATGTTTTAAACACCTGTAAATAATTAGATTCATATACATAGTATTATAGTCATAGCTTTAGAGTAGTTTATTTTATTTTTTTATTTTAGGATCCTAGTTGGCTAACGGAGCCATTAAACCCATCAAGATAGATTAGACCAAATGGCTTGGGTTAATTAGACAACCCCGGTCTGGATCTATCCTTCTAGTTGATGGTGTGTCATTTACGCCTGTCATCATGATTGATTAGTTGGTTCCTTGCACAGTGTTCCATCTTTTTTTTGGGGGGGGGGCGAGGGGTGGGGGGTTGATTATAGTATAAGCAGGCATAGTTTAGAAAGATGGCAAGGATTTTTCTATGAACATATGGCAACACTCGGTGCAACAATGTCTTACACACCTTGGCACTCGTAGAGGAATATCCTTGGCATAACCACCATTGTGTATTTGCAATGCTTGGGAGAATAATTCATGTCGATTATCATCGTGCAGTCTTGCACCTTCACATGGTGAATTGTGTTAGGGGATGTAAATTGGATGATATCTCAATCATTTTTCAGACATTGATTTTGTCAGATTCGCAAGCAAAGGGAAGCAATTTATAACTACTTCCAAGTGAATGGAGAAAGCCAGATTCTATGAGTTCTTGGCACGTGTTGAAAACAGACCAATTTTCTGCTATGTGAGAGACAAAGCTGTGTAGAGGGAAGAGATATGGCTATAGAAAACCTTACATCCAACCTCAAAAGTGGCCAAGTCAAAAATGTTTTTACTAGAGAATTGTCAAAAGATAAATAGATCGCAAGGTTGTGATTACCCCAAAGCCAAGAGCAGTATGTGAATCCACTAAAATGTCTTTTACACATATATCGGCTACCTTTTGAATGGAAATAACCATAATAAAAAACTATCGAGTGGTCTAAAGATAAGAAACACATTTTATTTGCACTGCTTCTAGACGTGTGGCATTTCCTTCTAAATAAAAGAAAATGAATTTACCATAAATCAATGACATATATTTCAAATTACGTCGCTTGTCAAATCACAAAACTATTGGAAATGTGGAGGTGCAGAAGTGTAGCAATGCGAGAGGATAAATTGTGTGGGTTCTCTGCACAAGGGTTAAAAATAGACCATATTGCGTAGACTAAGTATAACTATGAACATATGGTGGCACTTGGTGCAGCTATGTCTTGTACACCTTGAAAATGGTAGAGGAATATTGCCAGCACAACCAGTATTGTGTATTTCCAATGCTCATGTAGAGAATTCATGTCAGTTATTTTCATGAAATTCTACAACTCCGCACGACGAATTGTGATAGGGGATGTAATTTGGATGATATATTCATTTTTCAGAAATTGATTTTGTTAAATTTGCAAGCAAAGGGTATTGATTTAGAACTCCTGCTAAGTGAATGCAGAAGACCATATTCTATGAATTCTCTGTACATGTGTTGAAAAAAGACTAATTTTATACTATGTGAGAGGCATAGTTGTGTGGATGGCAGAGATATGTATATAGAAAAACCTTTCGTCCAACCTAAGAAGTGGCCAAGTAAAAATTATTTTGACTAGAAAATTTTCCAAAGATAAATAGATCACAGAGCTAGGATTGCCCCAAATCCAAGAGCATGATGCCAATCCGCTAAAATGTCTTTTACACATATATCAACTACCATTTGAATAACAATAGCCATAATAAAAAACCATCGACTAGTCTATAGATAAGTGATACGTATGCTTTTCACTGCTTCTAGATGCGTGGCCTTTCCTCCCAAATCGAAGGAAATCAATTTACCATAAATCAGTGACATATTTTGCAAATTATGTCACTTGTCACAATCACAGATACAAAACTATTGGAAATGTAGAGGTGCATAAGTGTAGTAATGCAGGGATGTGACGATTCAAATTATGCTAAGAACGGAATGAAGGTGGAGATATTACAAATAAACACACAAAGATATTGTAATAAACACATATATATAATAAGACGCAATTTCTATTAATGAACGAAAGTTGTAGAAATTGTAAAAATGTAGAGTGAAATGAAATCTCTAGAATGGTGGAAGCTTATCTCTGAGAAGAGATGTGATGACTACACTCATTTGCAAGAATGTGTCATTACAATGAGGTTCAAAAGGCATTTTTAACGTAAGAATTAATGATTACGCTATCAATAATGAAATATAGTGGGCTCACCTTCTCCCACATATATGAATGGAAGGGGTACCGTATTGATGAGCTCTACGATGAATTATTTTAATTGGCCATCATCTCATCAAAAATATATGTTAGGTCCTTTATCTTTTTGAAAAAATCTTCCATATAACTTATTTTTATCCTCTCCATTGTAGGTTTATCCGCTCCCCCAGTTGTACGATTTGGGATTCCTTTGCTTACACATATGAAATTTTGTAGTAGTGCAATGGGGCTTTGTCCACTGCGTCAAGCATGATGCCTAAAATATTTTGTTGTTCATTGAAGGAAGATGTAGTCTCCCGAAGTTCGATGGTAATTACTATCATGGCCGCTTGTATTTTTTCCAGTGACAAGGAGAGTAGTGCCTACTTATTTTTCTCGATCTGTGCTTCAGTTGCATGGATCTAATTGTCAACGGTATTGATTTCAGGGGCGTTCTAGAGGTGTTTCTAGAGCTTGAATCTATAGTCGACTACCCTGTGAAATTTTCTAAATTCTCCTATCCCTGCTTTAGTTCCTTTTATTCAATATAAATTTTCTATTGCAACCACCCTTCCCATGTTTGGGGAGTTCACTTCAACTTTTCTCGAAGCTCTAAGTTCTCTTCTTGAAAGTACTAGAATCTCTCCTTGACTTTTCCAAGTTTACGTTGCACATGGAGGTTCGAAGTGTCTGCGGCTATGCTTGGGTCTTGCATGTAGACTTCATCCATTGTGTTGATCAATGAGGTGTGCACAATCACTTTTGTGTTGTGGAGTTATTTTATCTCCTTATGTGCAACCTCAATCTCGTAGTGGGAAACTCATTCTTGGTCATGCTTTTCTTGAGTTTCTTTATATGCTGCAAGTTATTTATCCTTCTTTTATTGTAGTTATGTATAGGAATGGTTGAGTATGCGGTGTTTGTCCCATAGTTTATTCATGATTTCATCCATATAGGTTTGCAAGTCCTACAAAGGCACCTGGACCAACTCTAACTCAACATAAGGTAATAGTTGAGGTTTTGTTGTAGTGGATGGATCAATGGTTTTGAAGGCCAATGGGATGAATCAAAAAAATCATCTACAGGTATTGCTAGGTGGCGATGTTGTTTTTGTCATTATTTCTATGACTTGTTGTTCTTGGGACACGGTCTTAGTTGTTGGAGAAAGCTCCAGTTGACTATAGAGTTCTTCCAACTTTAATGATGACTCTCTGTGCAACATGTGTTTTATGTCCAAATTGGATTGAAGAACCCTAAGGATGCTCGAGATTGATGTAGGGGTCTACCCTGACACTTGCGCTGGAGTGTTGATGTCAATATCATTTTCTTGATGTTGATCAGGAAACACTTTGTGCACAATGGACTGCGAGGGGATTTCCTCTTCGATGGCTGTGGTGTTATTTTGTTGTGGTGGAGTTGGTGTGCTCTCATGTTCTATAGTCTTAAGGCTTGGACTTATCTTAAGTGGTGTGTATTGGTTCTTCATAGGTGGATTATTTTCTAGTTTTTCTCGCATCTTCTTGTTTGAGCCCTTTCCCTTCGTCATATTTCTTGGCATCCTATACACACGACCACTAAACCATTGAACCTTTTCCCTTCCCTTGGGCTATTTCATCCTATTACTTCTCTTCAACAAGTTCCTTCCCTTTTTATTGGGCTATCTATACCATTTTCTTATCTTTCCTCCTTTTAGTCTGCATCTCTAATTTCTCTTCATCGTCGTTAGGTGTGGGATGAAGTTTGGTTGGCCATTCGGTGAAGACCTATTGAATTTACTCCTTGGTGATATAGAAAGGGAACATCCATGTTTCAACCTTCATATCTATATGTGGGGTGATGAAAACATTATGGAAAGTACAAGCAAACAAGAGATAGTCCTTATACATGTTTATGATGTTTCACATTATGAGGAGTATTAGCGCAGTCGCTTTAGTCAGTGTTGTAAACCATAGCTCAAAAGAGGTGTTATTCACGACCTAGATCTTCCTATATTTGTTTTATTATAGCTCTAGGAAGGTTTGCAAAGAGAATGATGGTGAGACATGTGCATCATACTTGTGGCGTAGTGGTGGCTTCCATACTATCATGTCTAGCATGAGTAACACCCAACTGTAGTGAAAATCCTTGTGAAATCATACGCTTCCAAGAAATCTTGTATGAATTCGTTCAGTGACTATAGTTCCCAAGCCATCATAACTCCATCAATGCATCACTCTGTGAAGATAACTTCCCCCCTTGGGAACTTGTCTTTGTGACACTTGCACAGCATGGTGAATTGAACTCTAGCATCGTTTATCTCTATAATTATAGATTCTATTGACCCTCTTCATGTACCATACTTTGTATACATGTCCTCAAGTGCAACATTATTGGACATTTTGCATTAGGGAAATCATCTCCTTCTATAGGAAGGCTTGATTCTCGGCTCATTGTGTTGATGTCAATGTGATATGGCTTATTGATTCGGAGGACCCCTCCATACAATCGACTGAGTAAGAATTAGATGCACAAATTGATGGATTGGCTACACCCAAAATGTGGGCAATCCAGTAGTGAAATTATTCCTAATTGCTTGACATGTTTTTCCTATTTATTGAATACCACTTCTTGTTTTCCTTCTACCCCTATAATCACTTGTGTGTATGCGTAAAAGTATAATTCCAGGAAATGCTCCTCATTTTATATGTTGAATTCTACATATTTTAGTTGGGGAACCCTCCCTAATAGAGGGCCTCTAATACTTATGTTGGTCAATAGTTCAGGCTCAGGAATGTGTTGGTCTTTTGTCACTTGGAATTTCTTTCAAGTTGAATGGAAGAAGCCATTATCCTTATTGATTGCTTATTATTATTCTATCACCTCCTTATTCAGAGCTATGTTCTAGCATCACTGTGGACATCATGGCTTGAAAGGGATACCTTTCCAAAATGTTTGTCATGGATTCACTCAAACTATAACTCTCTTGGCATTATGATTTCTCTGTGCTTGGGTCTCAACTCTCTAATCTATTTTCTCTACAAAAATCATGAGTGGTAGTTCCTTTGAATGTTAAATACTTGGTGGGTGACTTTTCCCCCAAGACACCTAATTATTGAGTTGTCTATCAAGGTCTATACGCATCCTTAATGTCTCTTCAAGGAACATGATTCCTTGTTGAAGAACCAAAGTTGATCTGGATTTAGGAGTGGAACAAACTGATTAACAGACTCAATACAATAAACATAGAGATAGGAACAATAACGCAAATATTGAGTGAACAATATCTTCTATTAAATAATGAAATAGGCTGAAATTGTAAAACTATAGAAATGAAACTTGCTCGAATGGTTGTAGCTATCTTTGAGGAGAGATGTGGCCACTACGCACATCCGTCTAATTATAATGGAATACAATGAGGCTCCATAGGCCCTTTTCATATTACTCATGAATGCCAAAACCCTACAAATCCAAAAACCTAACCCTAAAAGGTGAAACGCCAAAACTCATGTGGGCCCTATGGGTAAGTTGGTGTAATTTGTTACCTCAACTTCCTAGGGTCATACCTTTTGCATACGACCTCTGTTTTAGGAACGTGATAGCCCATTTGAAAGGTATTTAAGAGAAATACACATTTCTCCATTAGACTCTGACTCCGTCTACAATCTGACTATGGTGAGCCAAACAAATAATGTTTAGGGCCCCAAAACAACCCTGAAAGTACAACAAGATGTGCTGACATGAAAATATACAAAATAAGCCAGTTGGATTAGGTGATAGGTCACCCATATCCAACTGGAGAATGTGTGAGGCTTCAGATGGCCTCAGAAGTGCAGAACTCACAATTATAAAGAAGTACAGAAATACATGCTGAACAAAAATAGACACGAGGATCCAGTAAGAATAGGTGGGTGGCCACCAATATCCACCTAGATCAATCCTCCCCCCTTAAGAAGCAATGGTATCCATTGCATTGAGTTCCCCCATCAGGTGAGGAAACTTATTCTTGATTTGGCCCCAGGTGAGCCACTTTCCTTGGTGTAGGAGTTGCCCTGCCTTGACAACCCGATAAAGCTAGATCTGTTGTTGGTGAGTGAACTTGACCTGTTTGTCCACAATCTGATCGGTGGATGCTTGTTCCATGTAGTCAGGATTGAGCTATGTTGATGTCAGTTGTTCATCAATCTCAGAGGTGTCCAATAATGGTGGAAAATATGGCTGAAGGAGGTCCACATTGAATACGGGATGCAGACCAAGGAAGGGTGAAGTGTTGAGCTAAAAATCATTGCTACCCACGGCCTTGGTGATAGTGTAAGGCCCATAACAAAGGGGTCGAAGCTTTCAATGGGGCCCAGTGAGATGCTCCTTCTGCAAATGTAGCCATACTTTGTCTCCAACCTGAAATTGGTGTGGTACCCTATGTTTATCATGGAACTACTTGTACATAACATTAGATTCCTACAAAATCTTTTGGACCTGTTGGTAGATGTGCTGAATCAAATCAATGAATATGGTAGATTTGTTGATCACAGACTGATAAGGGGAAGAGTCTGTATGTGCGGTGGAAAGAGGAAGTGCAACATCAATGGGTCCCAATGGTTGGAATCCTAGACCCACTTGAAATGGGCTATGGACGGTGGAACTATGGAGAGCCCTATTGTAGTTGTGTTGGACATATGGGAGACACTTGTCCCATGTATAGGGATGCTTATAATTGTACATGTGTAGGATGTGTACAATAATTTGATTTATGAACTCAGTTTGGCCATCGGTTTGGGGTGGAAAGAAGTGGATTTTGTGAGCTTGGTGTCCAACAGAGACCAGAGACTTGACCAAAAGGTGTTGAGGAACCTGTTGTCTCATTTGGAGATGATGGTCTGTGGTATCCCCAAGTGAAACCAAAATCGTTCGAAGAATATCTTGGCAATATTTGTTGTTGTTACATTCCTCTTACAGGCTGTGAGGATGGCCATCTTTGAAAATCGATCAACGACCACAAACACGTAGTCATTTCCATGCTTGGTGGATGAAAAACCAGACATGTAATCCATGGAGATGGATTCCCATGGATTCTCTGGAATAGGAAGAGGGGTGTATAATCCTTGCTTCCCGATGGTCGGCTTGGAAATGGTGCGGGCAGTGAAAGATCTGATATATTTGTTGACTTCCTATTGAATTTTTAGCCAATAAAAATGTTTTTGAATAATGATCACAGTTTTCTCTACGCCAAAATGTCCCGCCACCCGATTGTAGTGGGCTTCCCAAATCATCTTTGCACGCTCACTTGTAGGAACCCAAATATGGCCCAGGTGGCATAAGAGTCCATCCTCAATGTGAAAATTAGTGACAATGGCACTTGTACCCAAGAGCTGATATGTGGTGGCAAAGTCTAGATCTTGTTGGTAAAGTTGGGGCCACTCCGATGTTTCATGTCCATAAGAATGGAGCACAGCGGTAAGTGCATCCATAGGAGGCCGTCTGAGGCAGTCAGTGACATGATTGGAGATACATGTCTTACACTTTATGTTGATATGGAACTACTACAGGTAGGTGGACCACTTCTAATGGCGGTCATTCTGCAATTTCCCCTATGTTTGTATAAACTACAGAGGCTTGTGATCAGTGCGTATGATCATCTCTTTCCCCAGAATGTAATGTTTCCATTGACAAAAGGCTTGTACAATGGAATACATTTCCTTTTCATAGGTGGGGTATTTCCAGAAAATATCGAAGAGTGTATCACTATGGTATGCCACCAGATGCTTATGTTGAGTGAGAACTGCACCCACAACATAGTCATATGCATCAATATCAATCTTGAATGGTTGTTGCAGATCGGGCAAGGAGAGTACTGGAGCTGAGAACAAAAATGTTTGAGATCTTCAAATGCTCATTGTTTCTCTTTCCCCCACACGAAATTGGCCCTGCCACTTCCCTTGGTCACCTGGATGAGGGCCTAGGAAACATGGGTGAATCCCAACAAGAACCGTCAGTAGAATTTGGCGAGTCCTAAGAAGCTCTAAAGATTGGTTAGTGTGGTCGGGGCTGGCCAGTTACGGATGACTTGGATATTAGCTTGATCAACATGTACCCCATTCTCATCAACAATGTAGCCGAGGTATTGGACCCTGTTCATGCCAAAAGATAATTTTCCCAAGTTGGCATAAAGCTTGTGATGTTGTAGAGTGCTCAAAAATTGTTGAATATGTCGCATGTGCTCCTCCCATGTTCTACTGAAGTTGAGGATGTCATCCAAATATACTACTACAAAGGAGTTGGTGAAGTGTCTCAATGCATCGTCCATCAACCTCATGAAATTGGCTAGTGCATTTGTTAAGTCAAAGGGCATGACTAGCCATTCGTAGAGACCTTATTTAGACTTGAAGGTTGTCTTCCAGACATCAATTGGTTTGATGGGAACCTAATGGTAGCCAGACATCAGGTCAATTTTGTTGAAGAAATTTTCCCCCTTGAGTTGGTCAAGAAGGTCATCGATCCTGGGAATGGGGTAGCAGTTCTTGACTGTGATTTTTTTTCTGGCTATGTAATCAATGCAGATTCCCCAAGTCTCATCCTTCTTTTGCACCAATACAATCGGGCTTCCGCAAGGGGAGGATATGGGTCTGATGTGCCCCTTTTGAAGAAGCTCTTGGATCTGACACCCGATTTCATCATTCTCCATCAGCAAGCACTGATAGATTGGTCCATTAGGGAGAGGTGCGTTAGGGGTCAAATCAATTGGATGCTTGACTTAGGAATGTGTCGGTACCCCTGTAGGTGAGACAAATATGTCTCTCTATTCTTCCACGATCCCATCCACTTTCTTCTGGTGCAAAGAGAGGTGTTGTGTAGAGGCCATGGATGTGGTGGTGACCTTGTGCTTACTATGAGCATGGATAAAAAAGAAGACGAAATTTCCGGTCTGTGAAATGACCTTACTACATTGCTTAGTAGAGATTAAAGAAACAACAGTAGGCGGTGCCACCTCTGGAATCATGTACAATTGTCTACCCAAATTAATAATAATACTGCGGGGTCTAGACTCATACACAACATGATGCTTCCACAGATATACAATTGTCTACCCAAATTAATAATAATACTGCGGGGTCTAGACTCATACACAACATGATGCTTCCACAAATATGGTTGTCCTAAAATAAAATCACAAAATTCAAGGGGATAAATATCACACAGTACCTCATCTTTGAAAGGCTTGATGTTGTAGGGAAGAAGACACTGTTGGTTGACACGAAGATCTCTTCCTTGACGAATCCAGTCGATGGTGTAGAGATGCAGGTGTGGTTTCATTGGCAGGTTTAGTTGCTTGATGACCTCTACTGAAATTGGGTTCTTCTGACTACTAGTGTTGACAATGAAGTGTATCAAAGCCCCCTTGACCCACATCTGCAAGTGAAAGAGGCATTTCCCTTCCTCTGGTTCTTCTGGTTCGCTTGGTCAGAAATTAGTGGTAGAGACCATGGCACTAGGTTCAAAATCGATAATCCGCTTTCCTTCTACAATATTTGACTCGGAATCAAAATCGACCTCTGACTCAGAAGCCTTCAGCTCAGCCACGAGGGACTACTTGGAGTGGGATTCGTCAGTGTTGTGCCAAGGAATTTTATGGTACTCACACCATTTTCTCATGTCCTTCTTCATCCTCTCATTTCCCTTCTTGTGTCGTGGCTTGGATAGATTTTCCTAAGGGTGGACATCGTGAATTGGTCCCCTTCTGTGTGGGTTGGGGTTTCCTTTTCCCTACTTCAGCTGTGAAGGGTTTGCAGATCCAAACTCTTGTCGTTTCAACTTAAATTTCTACTCGATTTTGATAGCATATCTATAATTTGTTCCTAATGAGGCGATGTCTAGGAAGTCCATTTATGTTTGAATGTATCTATGCAAACAACCGTGGTATTTGAGCAACAAATGAAGCTCAGAATCTTTGATACCCAATTTGGTGTGGAGGGTATAGAAATTATTGGTGAAGTCTGGTACTCTCTAGTCTTTTTCTTGATGTAGGGTGGTCCATCTAGTGTACTGGTCCTCGTAGATTCCAATAGGATAGTACGGTTCTTTAATGGCATCCTGGAAGGAATCCCATGTAGGGGCCACCACAAAAATTGCAGATTCCTCCACAGCCCTTTGCTCAGAGTAAGTATCCCACCAGTATTTAACATGGGGAACGACCTTGAGGAGTGAAAAAGTGATATTTTCCTGATCAGAAAAATTATGGACTGAAAAATATCCTTCGAGTAGATTCAACCATTTATCTACAACATTTGCATCTATTATTCCTTCAAATAATGAAATATCAAAATTTACCTCTACCTTGAAGGAGGTTGCATGGACGCCTAATGAAGATGCTTCTCCCATGGGAAACCATGGAAGTATCTGCGTGAAGTTGTCCATCATTTCGTTCCTTTGTCGCGCGAGGGATTTCTCGAGAAAAATTTTAATAGGATCTCCTGCTCCATCATTTTTATTTTTGTCTCCCATGGATTTTTTTTGGGATTGGCATGATTGATCTAGTAATGGCTCAATTGGTTTGAGTCCCAACTTCTTGTACCCAAACCTTTCTGGGGACATGCACGAAGAAAAATAAATGAAGAGAAGACTGCTCTGATACCACTGATCCAGATTTAGGAGTGGAATGAATTGATTAAAAGAATGAATATATTAAACAAAGAGATAGGAAGAATAACAAAAATATTCAGTGAACAATATCTTCTATTAAATAATTAAATAGGATGAAACTGTAAAACTACAAAACTAAAAATTGCTTGAATGGTGGTAGTTATCTCTGAGGAGAGATGTGGCTACTACGTGCATCCATCTAAGTATAATGGAATACAATGAGGCTCCATAGGCCCTTTTCATATTACTCATGAGTTCCAAAACCATAGACATCCAAACAACTAACCCTAGAAGGTGAAATGCCAAAAGTCATGTGGGCCCTATGGGTAAGTTGGTGTAATTTGGTACCTCAACTTCCTAGGGTCATAAATTTTCCATACGAACTCTGTTTTAGGCACGTGATAGCCTTTTGGAAAGGTATTTAAGAGAAATACACATTCTTCCTTTAGAATCTAACTCTGTCTACAGTCTGACTACGACAAGCCAAAAAAACAATGTTTAGGGCCCCAAAATAGCCCTAAAAGTACAACAAGATGTGTTGACATGAAAAAATACAAAATAATTCAGTTGGATTAGGTGAGAATCCACTCGTCTCCACCTGGAGAATGTGTGAGGCTTCAAAAAGACTTAGAAGTGTATAACTCACAATTATAAAGCAGTACATAAACACGTGATGAACAAAAACGGACACGAGGAGCCAATTGGAATAGGTGGGTGGTCACCAATATCCACCTGGATCAAAATTTCTTGAGTTTTTTCCTGGAAATGTATATCAAAATATTGATCACTCTATGTGGAGCTTGAGTTTCTCTTGGAGTAGAGGTCACATGAAGGATTTTTGAATAATGTTCCTAGATTTTTCATCATGTGTGTGGCTTTTGGTGAGCCTTCCATGAGAATGGATGTTATGGTGAACTAGTCAAATATTTTGCATTTGAGAGTTCCTAAGACTATGGATGTATTATTTCTTGTACTTAATGGTGTGTTTGTTAATTGGAGTTGGCCTACAAGAGAGCTTTGAGAAATATAAAAAAATGGATATTCCTTGGTTGTAAAGGGCATTTTTGGATGTAGTGTACCCCAATGTTTTTTTTATAAGGGAAAATTTTCCAATTTGGTTAAATTTAAAAAAAAAATAAGAAATTTAGGCTAATTTTTTTCATTTTTGTATTTGTCATGTCCCTATAGTGTACGTAGCTAAATCTTGTGATATTTCACTTCTTGAGGGTGTGAGAGACTTAAATGTTTCTTTCTTGGCTACCTGGAAACACTAAGTTTACTTTTTCCGGACTATGCTTCTTCACCTAGAGCATACGCATACTCCGTTCTAGGCTACCGATGAGTCACACTCCTACTCTAGTGAAAGTATTGTATACTTAGACATTTGTTAATATATCTAACACTTATTCATTTTTAAGCATACATCGATGAACATGAAAACCCAAGAGAACAAATGTAAAAACGAAAGAAACACATATATAGTGTGGGCAACACAAACTATGCCTAACAATCAACTGAGTCTTTGTTATTTCAAAATAGTTACGATATGAGAACTATTGGCTCAGTTTGCAGATTCAACATAGTCACACGAATCGCCTAACCTCACTAAGATACTCATAAACAGATTCTTCACACTAATACTTTTTCACAATCATCTCTGAAACCTCTTGCGGTGCACCTCAAACATTCTCTCAACTATAGACTTGTTGTCTCTTCATTTTTGCAGACTTCACAGATTTTGGTTCTGCCTCACACATGCTTCCAATAGACCTAAATTTATAGACTTCCCCAAAATTGGACCAAGAGAAGCTCTCCCAACTCTGTCTATCGAATCCACCTCAAGGCAACACAAGTCCTCCCAAGTGGAGTGAATTGGCTCCTTGACAGATCTCTCCCTCTTTGTCTGCCTCTAAACTACATAGCTCTTCTTTCTCTCCTTTTCTTCCAAGTTACTTTCTTGGTTGTGAGCCCTCTTTCCTTTATAGGCATCCATTTGTCACATCTCTTTTCTCATGGGTGAGTCAACCTATTGGTTCGCCAAGTCACGCCCCTTCATAAGGTTGGGTCGAATCCTCATATGGGAACATCCAGGCTTCTTTCCTAGTCGACCCACTGAACACCTCATTATATCATTTGGTCGACCCACCAATCTATGTAGCTGAATCATTGTCTTGGGTGTGTGCACCCCTTAGGTGAGTCAAGACAACTCTACTAAGTGCACCCTCCATGCCTTAGATGATTTTCCTTTGTTGGTGGAGCACCCAATTCATTCCCTCAACCCTTCATCAAACCACCCGTTGTTTGACTTATGTTACAAGGCATCTCGGGTGGAGTTTCCCCTTGGCATATCATGCGCCCAAGGAACCTCAACTCTCCCCTATACTAATAATTTGATCTCCTCATTTGCACTGAGTGTCTTTCTTGCCCAATTTCCTCCATTTCGGTTTGTGGCAGAAGTGTGTGCACCTGAGCTTGGCACCACAGGCCTTACAATATTCAAAATAAAATTTAAATAGTCTAATCTATGATTATAGTTACACACATATTTATATTTTTTTCCTAAACTTAAAAATTTTACATGAACACATAATAGGTTTTTTCAATATATTTTCCAAATCTGTGATTGTGCATCTCAAATTTTAGGGAATATTCGCTACGTATCGATTCTTAAATAATATTGGATACTCTTGGAGGATCAGATCTTGTAAATGATTTT
>ML777443.1:1393717-1425193 GCA_009831015.1 Picea engelmannii | reverse complement strand
ATTCCCACCATTGGTGTTAAATTGTAAAATGTTTTCTTCAAACTTTTATTCAAGCACAAGATCCACTCAAATTGTTTGTTAACATTTACCATTGGTTATATCAAATTTGTAACCTTGATGAAGACCAAACTACTCATGTTTGAGTGCAATGAGATCTTCAACTTGGAGTTGGACTCAATTCTTTAACTTAACTCAAATTTTAAAAAAAATAAACAAATCATAAAAAATTTAAAGAATATATATAAGTAAGTTGATTTATCTGTTATTTATAGCAAAAATTGCCAATTGGGTTTAGCTTGGATGGTTGTGAGGAATTATATTTATCTTCCCCATCGGGGTTCAATTCCCATAAAGTACATGTTAAGCTCATAATGAGTATTTTTTAATGGATTTGAGCCTATATGTATTGGAAAGTTGTCTTTGATTCAATTGGGAGTGGGGTATTTTTTGAAATTTAATTATTTCATAATATTATTCATAGCAATATCCATGGGTGTCCAATCCTATATTAATATTTTGAAACATGCACATCTAATACTACAACGAGAAACACTCATATAATAAGTAAATTGCAATAGAATATGAATATTAGATATAACATTGATAAAATTGAGAGTGACAATATTTACCCAACACAAGAAACACTTGTCATAAATATTCATCCATTGTAAATAATGTAATTAGAAAATTTCTTCTAATGATTTTTTTCAATAAGGAATTATTTGCAAGGTTGGTATACTTTTCCATGAAAAAAATGAATGACTCTCCAAACTTAAAATGGACATTGAATACAATATTCTCTTACCTTTATAAACTCTACGATAAATATCATATCCTTAAATTTTTCCCTGGTTACGACTTACATGGTTTGAACAAAAAAAAAATACTGTAACCATCTTATGTGGAGTCATTTTTCGTGAACGCGATGTTCATTAGAGGTGTTTTTAGTAGTGTTATGTTAATCAAATTTATTGTGTGTCATAGATCCATGTAATGGAATAGTGATTTATAGACAATTGGTTATTGAGGATAGTGTGATATTGGATAGAAAAATCAGATTTGTAGTAGAGAAAGCAATGGTGTTATTCTAGATCCTAAGCTTTCATGTGTGTCACAGAATCTTGGATCTACACAAATATGGAATCCATTTTTTCCTATGCATGTCTAGGATTAGTAAATGGATCATAATGTGTAGATTCATTATTTCATGTGTCACAATGAAAGTCAGTGTCAAAAGATTCATCCGTTGTGATACCAATAGTTTGAAGATTACTTAGTGTGTCTGATTTAATAGCTTTCTTGGTGTGTTCGAGATGAGCATCATATGGATTGGTGCGTTTGAGTTAAGATAGATAAATTTATTATTGTGTTCAATTTGATAGTTTGCTTGGTGTGTCATCTCTGAATGGAGGATATCTTGGTGTCTCCGAGATGAAAACTAGATGACCCCAATTATGGTGTGTCCAAGTTGGGAGGTTTGGTCTATATGATGGATATGTGAGTGCAACTTAAATAGAACATTTGGATTCGCATCCTCATGTTTGAGCACACAAGTTGAACTAGCCACTAGATCTTGCTTGAGCATTAGGTAAATGGTTGCATGTCCATATGGCATAGTCGAGTTGAATATTTGAAATGATCACCTATTGAATTTCCCCAAAGGGGGATTATATTCACATATATAAGGATTTCTATAACACTTGGATGAGGTGGTCATGTGTTGGTTTAATTATCTATGAGTGGAATATATGTTGGTTGTGGACTCAGGGTGATGATATGGGATCATATATCTGTATACAAGTTGTTATGTGTGTTAGAATGAGGTAAGACTCAAGGGTGAAGTGTTAGCAAATATTTGTTGCATTCGTTGCAGTATTTATCTCTTGGAATGTTGATGGAATTGGTTGCACATCCAAGGGGATTCCATCAATAAGTTGAATGATCCATGTACATAGAGGACTTTCTATTACAAGTACTTGTTAAGGGAGAGTATTGGAATTATTAAGTCCTACCTGTCTTATAGCTTCATGTGTGATATTTGATCATATAAGAAGATTGTGGATTTTCTTGTATTAGTCATTGTAATGTAAACTTTGTCTCTACTTTAGCACTTTTTATTCCAAGAGGTTAATAGATTAGTTGGCTATGAGAGATTCTCTCCGTCTTGTTAGCTCCTAGTTTGGTGTGTAGTTGAGATATTCTCTCAAATAAGTTGTTCCAATGCTAAGATAGTGTGTCTATCTTAAGGAAAATATTGATGTGTATATATGTGTATTATTACATTGATTAAATTTTATTTCACTTGGAAAAAAAAATTTCATTTTTATTCAATATTGAATCAAAGGAAACTTCCCAAAACTTCCCAAAATACAGATAAGTCTATTTATGCTTTGAGACAATCCAAAAAGAACTATGTACTTCATACTATTTTCTGACATACCACATAATTATAAGTCTCTAATAATGTCCTCATTGATAATAAACCTTACAAAAGATGATTTTTTCATAAATTTACAAAATTGTGACGATGCTCTTGACAAAAACGAAAGAAGCACACTATCCTTAGACTTAGAAGATATAAAATTGACCATAGATTATCAAAGAATCCTTGTAGACCTCCTTGAAATGGAGCCACCCAGGATTCTTCTCCAGTGCTAGTTTTGAAAGGTAGTCTGCCATTGAATTCAACTGTCTATGGACATGTAGACCCTTCGACCATCTGAATTGAATTTTTAGTTCCTGAATGTTCACCTTCCATGGCCTTAAGTTGAGTGCTTCGAGTTGAGACTTCCCATCCAGCCAATCTATGAAAACCCTCGAGTCACCAACCACCATTAAATATTCAATGTGGCATCCATTTGCAATAGAAAGGAGCACCCATAATCCAAGAAGCAATTCCTACACCACAAATGCCTCTTTGTGCAGCACCATAAAAGAACCCAATAGGGTTATTATCAAAATAAACTAGGTTCAAAATGAAATCAATGCATTCACCTTTCTTTGGAATGGGAAAATTCTTGATATCCAACACTATTCTTGAGGTGGTGGCCACATCATTCCTAGCCCAATCCTCAAACAAGATTTTGTTCCTATAATGCCAAATTCCTTAGAGAAAAATAAATGGAACTACCCTATGTCTAGGAGATGAAATAAACTAGCTATGAATATTTCTTTCTAAAGTAGGCATGTTCCAAGATCCCTTTAATTTTATTTTATTATAGACATTTTCCCAGATAAATTGTGAAATTAAACACTGAAAAAACAAATGCATTGTAAACTCTTCTTCGTTCAAGTAGAGAGTGCAAACATAGGGACCTATACCCCCCTTGAGCTTGTAATTTACCCCAGTGAGGACACAATCCTTTAAGAAGAGCCACATAAAGAGAATTAACTTGTATGGAGGCTTAACTTTCCACAATTCTTGGTACCACCAAACTGGATCCTCCACCACATCCTGAGTTGTAAGAGCATCATAAGCTAATTTGGCAGTCATTGTTCCCAATGAATTATTCCATGTCTAGACTAAGAGGTCTGCATAACTTTTAATAGTAACACCACTATTTATTAACATTTCTAGATAGATAGACCATTCAATAGCCAACTCACCCTCCAATCCAAGGTCCACTGTTGAAAACCAATCTTGTGTATTAGAAGAATTTAAAGAAGATGTGTATGTGATATGTGTCGAGTATACATGTAGGTCATTCAAATGTCGAACTAGAGCATCTGGCAGTTTGTACATGTGATAACAACATATGAAAGGGTCTTCTCCAATATGAACCCCAGTCCCATTCCCAACTGACCATGCCAGCCACCTATTCACTAGATGCAAAGAACCCATAAATTTCTTCCAAAATTTAGAAGCAACAGGAAACTTGTTATTATCAGTGCACAACTGAAATACAACCTCAACACCTTTCAAGTACTTTTGGATCAAAACCTTACTCCATGGATAGAGTCCAAACAACCCCCCACAAAGGGACTTTGCATCCAGTTCTTTTTCAAACCCGTTCAAGTTCTGAATTCCCCATCCTCCCAAATCCTTTGGCCTTGTAATCGAATCCCAAATGGATAAATGAAACCCAATGGGTTTTTTTAAACCTTTCCATTGGAATCTAGAGAATATTTGACTAATGTTATCAATAATATTCAAAGCCACCTTTATTAAACAGAGCCAATAAACGAACATATTTTGTAAAACAAAGTTGACTAGAACCAATCTACCACCCAGGGAGAGTCATCTACTCATCCAATGTCCAATATTCTTCTCCACTTTCTGGAGTAGCCAATGCCAATCGTTTACTCTATAATGATTCGGTTTCAGAGAAAATCCAAGGTATTTAATCCTTTGATCCAAAGGAGAAACAAGGATCCCAAATATCTCTACTACTCTATTTTTAAATGTGTTCAACCTACACAGAATAGATATAGATAGAAAATACCACACACATTTGCAGAGAGAATGTAAGGTAGCTAGAGAGGTAGTGGGGGGGGCCAGAGGGCCCATAGTGATAATAGTGGAGGTAATTCAATGTAAGGTGGACTAGGTCCACTATATTATTAAATAAGGCCCACTATGGTAGTTAAATATAATAAATGGGTAATTAGATATAATAAATGTAAGAGGACTTCTTAGAAGGTTCTACTTCTAGAAGATTTCTCCTCTAGAATGTTCTTAGGTGATAGTAGCACTATATAAAGGAATTCAAGAAATGTAATGAGACATGAAGAGAATTATTGTATTTGGAGTGGTAGCTCAATAGGAGGATGCTCCCTCGAAGAGGCAAGTGAACAGGAGAGAATCCCTTCCATAATATGATCCATTGTATGGTGTTGTCCTATCTCAAGGGTTTGGTAATAATAAAGTGTGGTTTCTTCTATCTTGTTTGTGGATCTATTGTGTATTCAGTATTTGTGGTGATTATATTTGTAGATCTATTTTGGTTCTTAACAATTGGTATCAGAGCACTTTCCTTGGGCAGACATTGTGGGCAAATATTTTTTATTTTTGCAGATTTTTTTTTCAGAGAAAAAAAAAGAGGGCCGCGACATTCTCAAAGTTTTTGGTATATTTTTGTGCACAATTTGTAGAAAAAGGTTTCATATCTGATTTCCTATCAGAAAAACACCCAATTAAAAAAAAAAAATCATCCGAAATGGAGTCCGGGAAGTCAAGATATTGAAGTTTTAAAATCTGCAATTTTTCAGGGTTTTTTCCGCGGATGGCGGCGTGATTTGTTTTTATTTATGTAGCAGTTAGAGACTTAATTTTCTCAAAAAATTTACATATCTGAGTTCCTCTCACAATTTTACCCAATTTCAAAAAAAGAATCAGCCGAAACGGAGTCCGGGAAGTGAAGTTATGAGCATTTTAACTTCAACAGTTTTTTAGGGTTTTTTTCAGATAAAACCGCGATTTTTTGTTGTAACTTATTGTTCTATTTTTTGGGGGTTTTTTCATGACGGCTGTGGGACCGAAGGGTTCATAGGGTGCTCAGATGGCTATTTCTTCTCAAAACCTGAAAGAAATTATTGAATCATTCAAAACCCAATTGTTTCACAGATTGGATGACAGATTGGATGCATTTGCACATGGCCTCACAAACAGTCTCACAAACAGCCTCACAGACGACCTCAATGATAGTTTTCGTAGTATTCAAGATTCATTGAATAACATGCAGGAGATATTTCTTATGGAGGGCTTCAGGGATGAATATAATCAAGAAATATATGCTTGGTATGATTTTGAGGATGATTGTGATGATTGGTATATGGATAGTTGTCATTTCTGGGATGACAACCACTTCCATATTTTATTTGATGACTCCACTCCACCTTCTGTAGAGAAAATAAATGTCCCACATCAGGAGCTAGTTACCAGTGTTTAGTCTACATATTCTACAGTGGTATTGTTACTTCCAGATTCTGCAACGACCCTTTTCCACTATGTGGATGGATCTTCTTATTTGGATCCACGTGATAGGTGTCAGTCTTTGGAGCATCATTTGGAGTTGGTTATTGGGTTCCAAAATCTTCCACGGGGAGTTCACATGAGCACTTGGACATGGGACCCGGGCTTACAATGGTGGTTGGACTACTTCAGTATGGTGGATTTCCTTTCTACATGGGACCTTGGTTCTTCAGTCTTCTTCAACATTATGGTCCACAATTATCCATGGGACCCTGGTATATGGTTGTACATCAAGCGTTAAGGACAACGCTTTTATAAGAGAGATGGAATGTAAGGTAGCTAAAGAGGTAGTGGTGGGGGCTAGAGGGCCCATAGTGATAATAGTGGAGGTCATTCAATGTAAGGTGGACTAGGTCCACTATATTATTAAATAAGGCCCACTATGGTAGTTAGATATAATAAATGAGTAATTTGATATAATAAATGTAAGAGGACTTCTTAGAAGGTTCTACTTCTAGAAGATTCCTCCTCTAGAATGTTCTTAGGTGATGGTAGCACTATATAAAGGGATTCAAGCAATGTAATGAGACATGAAGAGAATTATTGTATTTGGAGCAGTAGCTCAATAGGAGGATGCCCCCTCGAAGAGGCAAGTGAATAGGAGAGGATCTCTTCCATAATAGGATCCATTGTATGGTGTTGCCCTATCTGAAGGGTTTGGTAATAATAAAGTGTGGTTTCTTCTATCTTGTTTGTGGATCTATTGTGTATTCAGTATTTGTGGTGATTATATTTGTAGATCTATTTTGGTTCTTAACAGAGAAATTGAGAAAGAAGAAGCAAGAGATAAATAATGGAAGAATTCTCATTAACCGTATGAATAATAAATAATTTACCCATGATATACTCTATATAACTCAACCAATGCGCACTGGAGGTAAATCCAATGCACCATAGTGGTGGTCTAGAGTGATATGGACACAAACCAACAATTACAGGAGTGAACTGCCACCCAGTCTAGTCTCTTGGGCAGTTACGAGAGTGAAATGCCACCTAGCTGAGTTAACTAGTCTACCAGTCTTCAGATAACTGACTGAAACATAGTGAAGTGAGGAGGAGATTACAAAATCAAGGGTAATGCACTATCCTGGTGATGATCCCAATGAAAATGTGCATTAGCTAGTGACGATCCCAATGAAAATGCGCATTAGTTGGTGATGATCCCAATTTGTCATGGTAACAAAACCAATGCAACATCTAGACTCCACTCAACTAGTCAAACTGAAGTGAAAACTAAAGAGAATATTCTCCTAGAGGAATATTCTCCCTAAACTTTAGTATATTGGAGAAAGACTAATAAACATAGGAAAAACATTAGGAAAAATAAATCCTAGGTGTGTGTGAAGTAACTTCAACACCCCCCCTTAACATCACTAAGGTGAAAATAAAGAATGGGTCCCAATAATGAGGCCATGTTAGGTACCCAAATACAAAAAATACATTGAAATAAAGTGAGGAATGAGGGAAAACCTCATGGGAAAACCCCTTACTATAGGTACAATGTATGTAAAAAGAAGAAATAATAGTTGCTAGGCAATTGTGTCCTTCACTCCAAGACGAATTCGCGGAGAATGGAATTTCTGCTCAGTGAAGGTCTTGGTGAAGATGCTTGTCGTTTGTTCTGCTGAAGGACATAATTGTAGGTCTATGATCCCCTCGTGTACTAAGTCCCGAATGCAGTGCATTTGGATCTCTATGTGCTTCATCCATTGCCTTTGAACTGGATTTCTTCAGAACTTCAAATTTCTCTGGTGTTCACACCAGATGATGATCAGTCAATGAAATTGAATGTCCAACTCAGTGAGAAAAATGTTGTAGCCACATATCCTGAATGGTTATGTTAACTACCCCTCTGTACTATGCCTCTGCTAAATATAGAGAAATAATAGCCTTCTTCTTTCTTGACCAACAGATAGACCCGAAACCAAGACTGAGTGAGTAACTATATGTGGACTTGCGATCAGTGTTATCGCCAGCCCAATCATAATCAATGAACCCGATGAGATCTAATGTAGAGTCTGTTGCATAATGAATCCCAAAGGTGATGGTTCCCTTTACTTATCAAAGGATACACTTTGCATCCTTCCAATGTAGCTCATGCAACTCTTGCATGAACCTAGAAATTGCATCAACTACATAGGAGAGGTATGGTCTGGAGTGTGTGAGATAAAAAAACCTCCCCACTAGTTTTACGTACAGTGTGCTATCAACCAGTCGAGTGTCCCCACCAACCTCAAGTTTGAGTCCTGATAAGAAAGGAGTCGGAGAGGACTTGCAGTCTATCATGTGAAATCTCTCAAGGATATCTCCTGCATACTTCGTATAAGATAGTTTGATGCCTAATGCATCCTGACTAATCTCAATTCCAAGGAAGAATTGTAGCGGACCCATGTCCATCATCAATAACTTGTCATGTAGAATCCTCTTGATTGTAGCAATCACTGAAGTCCAAAAACTAGTGATCAGTAAATCATCAATGTACAGAACTAAGAGTAGAAGTGAGTCAGTCATCCTGAGAATGTAGACATTCAAGTTTGATTTACAATGTACAAAGTTCTGTGACAATCAGTAGGAGTCCATCTTGGCATACCATTCCCTCGGAGCTGTCTTGAGGCCATAAAGATATTTCTTCAGTTGAAATACCAAAGAGGAATCCTACATAAATCCATGGGGCTGCTCCATATAGATCTCCTGAAAGAGATCCCCATGAAGAAATGCATTCTTCACATCCATATGATGGACTTCCCATCCCTTGGTTGTCACAATGTAAAGTGCCAAACGTATGGAATTCGTCTTCGCTATTGGATTGAAGGTCTCATCATAGTCAAAGCCATGCACTTGCTGAAATCCTTTGGAAACTATCCTGGTTTTGTATCTGCTAATATGTCCATCCATTGTGCTCTTGGTCCTGTAGACACATCTGCACCTAACAACTTTCCTTCCTAAAGGAAGGGGAACCAGATCCCAAGTTTGGTTCTCGAGGAGGGAGTTGTACTCATCCTACATGGAAGATTCCCAAAAGGGATTTCCAGCAGCCTCGCCATAAGACTATGGATCTGAAGACTGAACCAAGAAAAGATACTTGGAGGGAAATGATTTAGCAGTAGTGAGTGCAATAGGAGGCTCCTAGAAATCATATCGAGTCCTCCTAGTGTTGGCTAGATAACCAACAAGATCCCCTTCATCCTGAAGAGTAGTATGGGCCCACTTGGGCCTCTTCTTTGGCTCTGCATCTACATTTGGATGCACTGAATATGCATCTGACTATATTGACTCTGTCTCTGGATCATTATAATCCTCTAAATTAGAACTCTTGTCTGAAGAATAGTCGACATGCTCATGCTCATCATCTCGGACAGGTGAAAGAATGAAGGTGCCTGCATGCGGATGTTCAGGTACATGTGAGACACTTTCTTGGAATTGGACACTTTGCTCAATGATGAGCCAATCCAAGAAAAGATTAATAAGTCTGTATCCATTCACACCCTTGGGGTATACAACAAATCTAAACTCTATGCTCTGTGGATCAAGTGCCTTCCTCTTTTCAGAGGGAATCTAGGCCCATGCACGTGAACCGAAAAGAGGAAAGTGGGTCACTTCCGGTTTGAGGCTGCTCCAAGCCTTGTAGGGGGGTCTTATCCTTGACATATCTTGGAAAAAACAATTTCATTGTTATTCAATATTGAATCAAAGGAAACTTCCCAAAACTTCCCAAAATACAGATAAGTCTATTTATGCTTTGAGACAATCCGAAAAGAACTATGTCCTTCATACTATTTTGTGACATACCACATAATTATAAGTCTCTAATATTGTCCTCATTGATAATAAACCTTACAAAAGATGATTTTTTCATAAATTTACAAAACCGTGACAATGTTCTTGACAAAAACAAAAGAAACACACTGTCCTTAGACTTAGAAGATATAAAATTGACCATAGATTATCAGAGAATCCTTGTAGACCTCCTCGAAATGGAGCCACCTAGGATTCTTCTCCAGTGCTAGTTTTGAAAGGTAGTCTGCCATTGAATTGAACTATCTATGGACATGTAGACCCTTCAACCCTCTGAATTGAATTTTTAGTTCCTAAATCTTCACCTTCCATGGCCTTAAGTTGAGTGCTTCCAGTTGAGACTTCCCATCCAACCAATCTATGAAAACCCTCAATTCACCAACCACCATTAAATATTCAATGTGGCATCCATTTTCAATAGAGAGGAGGACCCATAATCCAAGAAGTTTTTCCTTAGTATTAGTGCCAACACCAACAACAAAATGTTCTTTGAAGAAATGTTTGGTTTTGAACTTCAATAAAATTCCTACACCACAAATGCCTCTTTCTGCAACACCATAAAAGAACCCAATAGGATTATTATCAAAATAAACTAGGTTCAAAATGAAATCAATGCATTCACCTTTCTTTGGAATGAGAAAATTCTTGATAGCCAACACTATTCTTGAGGTGGTGGCCACATCATTCCTAGCCCAATCCTCAAACAAGATTTTGTTCCTATAATGCCAAATTCCTTAGTGAAAAATAAATGGAACTACCCTGTGTCTAGGAGATGAAATAAACCAGCTATGAAGATTTCTTTCTAAAGTAGGCATGTTCCATGATCCCTCTAATTTTATTTTATTATAGACATTTTCCCAGATAGATTGTGAAATTGAACACTGAAAAAACAAATGGATTTTATAATCTTCTTCATTCAAGCAGAGAGTGCAAACATAGGGACCTATACCCCCCTTGAGCTTGTAATTTACCCCAGTGAGGACATGATCCTTTAAGAAGATCCACATAAATAGAACTAACTTGTATGGAAGATTAACTTTCCAGAATTCTTGGTACCACCAAACTGGAACCTCCACCACATCCTCAGATGTAAGAGCATCCTAAGATAATTTGGCAGACACTATTCCCAATTAATTATTCCATGTCTAGACTAAGAGGTCTGCATCACTTTTAATAGTAACACCACTATTTATTAACATTTCTAGATAGATTGACCATTCAATAGCCAACTCACCCTCCAATCCAAGGTCCACTGCTGAAAGCCAATCTTGTGTATTAGAAAAATTTAAAGAAGATGTGTATGTGATATGTGCCAAGGAGTATACATGTAGGTCATTCAAATGTTGAACTAGAGCATCTAGCAGTTTGTACATGTGATAACAAAATATGAAAGAATCTTGTCCAATATGAACCCTAGGCCCATTCCCAATTGACCATGCTAGCCAGCTATTCATTAGATGCAAAGAACCCATAAAATTCTTCCAAAATTTAGAAGCAACAGGAAACTTGTTATTATCAGTGCGCAACCAAAATACAACCTCAACACCTTTCAAGTACTTTTGGATCAAAACCTTGCTCCATGGATAGAGTCGAAACAACCCCCCACAAAGGAACTTTGCATCCAGTGCTTTTTCAAACCTGTTCAATTTATGAATTCCACATCCTCCCAAATCCTTTGGCCTTGTAATCGAATCCCAAATGGATAAATGAAACCCAATGGATTTTTTAGCACCTTTCCATAGGAATCTAAAGAATATTTGATTGATGTTATCAATAATATTCAAAGCCACCTTTGCTAAACAGAGCTAATAAACCAACATATTTTGTAAAACAGAGTTTACTAGAACCAATCTACCACCCAGGGAGAGCCATCTACTCGTCCAATGTCCAATCTTCTTCTGCACTTTTTGGAGTAGCCAATGCCAATCATTTACTCTATAATCATTCGGTTTCAGAAAAAATCCAAGGTATTTCATCCTTTGAGTCAAAGGAGAAACAAGCATCCCAAATATCTCTACTACTCTATTTTCAAATGTGTTTAACCTGTATAGAATAGATATATATAGAAAATTCCACACACATTTGCAGAGAGAAATTGAGAAAGAAGAAGCAAGAGATAAATAATGGAAGAATTCTCATTAACCGTATGAATAATAAATAATTTATGCATGATATACTCTATATAACTCAACCAATGCACACTGGAGGTGAATCCAATGCACCATAGTGGTGGTCTAGAGTGATCTGGACACAAACCAACAATTAAAGGAGTGAACTACCACCTAGTCTAGTCTCTCGGGCGATTACGAGAGTGAAATTCCACCTAGCTGAGTTAACTAGTCCACTAGTCTTCAGTTAACTGATTGAAATAGAGTGAAGTGAGGAGGAGATTACAGGATCAAGGGTAATGCGCTAGTCTGATGATGATCCCAAGGACAATGCGCATTAGCTGGTGATGATCCCAATGTTGCATGGTGACAAAACCAATGCAACATCTAGACTCCACTCAACTAGTCAAACTGAAGTGAAAACTGAAGAGAATATTCTCCTAGAGGAATATTCTCCCGAAACTTTAGTAGACTGGATAAATAATAATAAACATAGGAAAAACCTTAGGAAAAATAAATCCTAGGTATGTGTGAAGTAACTCCAACACCCCTCCTGAACATCACTATGGTGAAAATAAAGAATGGGTCCCGATAATGAGGCCTTGTTGGGTACCCAAATACAAAAAATACACTGAAATAAAGTGAGGAATGAGGGAAAACCTCATGGGAAAACCCCCCACTAAAGGTACAATGTATGTAAAAAGAAGAACTAATAGTTGCTAGGCAATTGTGTCCTTCACTCCAAGATGAATTCACAGAGAATGGAACTTCTGCTCAGTGAAGGTCTTGGTGAAGATGCCTGTCATTTGTTCTGTTGAAGGATAGAATTGTAGGTCGATGATCCCCTCATGTACTAAGTCCCTAATGTAGTGCATTTTGGATCTCTATGTGATTCATCTGTTGTGTTTGAACTGGATCTCTGCAGAACTTCAAATTTCTCTAGCGTTGACACCAGATGACGATCAGTCGATGAAACTAAATGTCCAACTCAGTGAGAAAAGTGTTGTAGCCACATAGCCTAAATGGTTATGTTAACTACCCCTCTGTACTATGCCTCTGCTAAATATAGAGCAATAGCAGCCTGCTTCTTGCTTGACCAACATATAGGCCCGAAACCAAGACTGAGTGAGTAACCATATGTGGACGTGCGATCAGTGTTATTGCCATCCCAATCATAATCAGTGAACCTGATGAGATCTAATGTAGAGTCTGTTTCATAATGAATCCCAAATGTGATGGTTCCTCGTACTTATCGAAGAATACACTTTGCAACCTTCCAATGTAGCTCATGCAACTCCTGCATGAACCTGGAAATTGCATCAACTACATAGGAGAGGGCTGGTCTAGAGTGTGTGAAATACAACAAGCTCCCCACTAGTTTTATGTACAGTGTGTTGTCAACCAGTGGAGTGTCCCCACCAACCTCAAGTTTGAGTCCTAATAGGAAAGGAATCAAAGCAGACTTATAGTCTGTCATGTGAAATCTCTCAAGGATATCTCATACACACTTCATCTAAGACAGTTTGATGCCTGATGCATACTGACTAATCTCAATTCCAAGGAATAATTGTAGTGGAGCCATGTCCATCATCAATAACTTGTCATGAAGAATTATCTTCATTGTAGAAATCGCTGAAGTCGAGAAACCGATGATCAGTAAATCATCAATGTATAGAACCAAGATTAGAAGTGAGTCAGTCGTCATGAGCATGTAGACATTCAGGTCTGACTTATAACGTACAAAGTTCTATGACGACAGGTAGGAGTTCGTCTTGGCATACCATGCCCTTAGAGCCATCTTGAGGCCATAAAGATATTTCTTCAGTCGAAATACCAAAAAGGAATCCTGCATAAATCCATGGGGCTTCTCCATATAGATCTCCTCAAAGAGATCACCATGAAGAAATGCATTCTTCACGTCCATATGATGGACTTCCCATCTCTTTCTTGTCATAATGTAAAGTGCCAAATGTATGGAATTTGTCTTCGCTACTGGATTGAAGGTCTCATCATAGTCAATGCCATGCACCTGCCGAAATCCTTTGGAAACTTTCCTGGCTTTGTATTTGCTAATATGTCCATCCACTGTGCTCTTGGTCCTATCGACCCATCTACACCTGAAAAGTTTCCTTCCTGAAGGAAGGGGAACCAGATCCCAAGTCTGGTTCTCGAGGAGGAGTTGTACTCCTCCTACATGGAAGAATCCCAAAAGGGATTTACAACAACCTCTCCATAAGACTATGGATCTGAAGAATGAACCAAGAAAAGATGTTTGGAGGGAAATGGTTTAGTGGCAGTGAGTGTAATAGGAGGCTCCTCGAAATCATATTGAGTCCTCATAGTGTTGGTTGGATCACCAACAAGATCTCCTTCATCCTGAAGAGTAGTATGGGCCCACTTGGGCCTATTCTCTGGCTTTACATCTTCATTTGGATGCACTAAATATGCATATGACTGTACTGAATCTGTCTTTGGATCATCAGAATCCTCTAAATTAGAACTCTTGTCTGAAGAAGAGTCGACATTTTCATGCTCATCATCTCAGACAGGTGGAAAAATGAAGGTGCCTGCATGCGGATGTTGAGGTACATGTGAGACACTTTCCTGGAATTGGACACTTCACTCAATGATGAGCGAGTCCGAGGAAAGATCAATAAGTTTGTATCCCTTCACACCCTCAGGCTATCCAAAAAAGATAAACTCTATGCTCTGTGGATCAAGTGCCTTCTTCTTTTCAGAGGGAATCTGGGCCCATGTGTGTGAACCAAAAAGAGGAAAGTGGGTCACTTCTGGTTTTAGGTTGCTCCAAGCCTCATAGGGGGGTATTATCCTTGACATATCTACGAGGAGATATGTTTTGGATGTAGGTTTCACAATTAAGTTCTTCGGCCCATAATCTCTATGGAAGTGACTTTGCATGTAGCATGCAAGATGCCATCTCTTTTAGAGATATGTTTTTCCGCTCAAAAACTCCATTTTGTTGCAGAGTATAAGGAACTGTGTGCTGCAACTGAAGCCCTCCCTCATGAAAAATATTTTGGATCTCATGATTGACATACTCTCCCTTGTTATCAGTTCATAGTAATTTGATTTTTTTTCCTAACTGTGTCTCAACTAGGGCTTTGAAATCTTTTAGGTGTTGAAAGACCTCTGATTTTTTCTCGAGAAATTAAATCCATGTGAAACATGAGAAATCATCAACAAAAACAATAACATACCTCGATTTTCTGATTTATGTATTTGGAAAAGGTCCCATGAGGTCACTATGGATCATATCTAAAGGAGACGAAGTTATTTGAGTATTTCCATTGTTGAATTTACCTTGAGGGTGTTTTCCAAGAACATGTCTATCACAGATTCCTTTGGAGAAATGGATGTCTGGTAGACCATCAACCAATCTTTTCTTTCTAAGTTGTTTCATGTTTCTGAAATTCAAATGCATGAACCTTTCATGCCATATCCTACTTCTTTCATCAGCATGGGTAAGCAATAAAGATGAATCTGGTTCAATAAATTCAGAAAATATATACAATCTAGATTGATGATTTACCTCACCGGTAGCAACCTTGGAATTGGTTTACATGTCATAGATGTCCACTGCATTAGGTGTGAAAATGAATTTATTTCTGGTTCCAAAATTCGTCATCTGATACACAGAGAGAAGATTGAAATAAATTTTGGGAATGTGCGACACATTCTCAAAGCTTTCGTTGGTGAGTTCAATCCTTCCTTTGTCGGTGACCTTGACTGGAGAGTTTTTCCCCTACAGAATAGGAGGAAATTTTCATGTATCCAATGAATAATAGTCTTATTTTGTGGCATCCATGTGATGTGATGCTCCTGAATCTACGATCCAAGCATCGAGAGAGGAGTTGATGGAAATCAAGGCATGGCTAGAATTTCCTTTCTTCAGATTCTGATCTTCTGACTTCTTCTTCTTGGCACCCTCGAGGATGCAATATCCAAGTTTTTTTTATTGAAGTATTTGAGTCATTAGATCTATTTTTTTATGCACGCATGCAGATTATGGATGGAATCCTTTATGGCAATATGTGCATTTATGCCCTTTTCTTCCCTTTCCACCTTTTGGCTCTGGAGGCATCGGTGAAGGGTTTTGACTACCCTTCCTTCTTCGAATTAACATGAGCTTTCCTTTTTTATTTCTCTTTAGATTTCTAATATTGATGGATTCCATCTTGCACAGTAAGTGCATGTGCCTTTAGACCTTTGATTTTTCCCATGTTGATGGGCTTGGTTTGCTCTTGTGTCAGGGATTCGATAAATTCTTCAAGAGAAGGAATATTCTAGGTGGCTCTAGAGGTAAATTTGACTGAAATAAACGTGGATATGAAAACAGAGAATTTAGGACCAAGTTTGGAGAGAATAGTGAGAACCATTTGTTTCTCCTCCTTATATTTATCAACCCCGCAAGCTTTGAGTTGCGACAGTAAATCCTTGTATTTTGTAAATAAATCTTGGAGATTGTCGAATCTTTTTGGATCCAATGTGAACAATTACACCTTGAGAATGTGTCCCCTCATCTCATATTGTTTTTCAAATATCCCTTCCATGGTGTTCCAGGCTTCATTGGGTATTTTACAGGAAGATATGTGAAAAAGGATATTGGGAAAAATGAGACTGCAAATTGTTCTGAATGCTTCATCCATTTGATTTAGATACTTGGATTCTTCTATGGCTGATGTTAGTTTTGTCTCTGTATTCATTGTTAACCTATACAATACTATTCTTTGAAGATGCATGACCATCTTCTCCTTCCATTCAAATAAGTTGTAAGGTGTAAGAATGAATTCTTTTGGGAATTCCATTTTTCCGTTGTCTTCAATCTTTGGTACCTAGAAAAATAATTTGGTGTATCTTTGCTTAGGAGTATGTCATCTTTGATACCATGTAAATTTGTTGAAACAACATAGAATATATATATATATATCTATAAAATACCACACACATTTGCAGAGAGAAATTGAGAAATAAGAAGCAAGAGAGAAAGAATGGAAGAATTCTCATTAACCGTATGAATAATAAATAATTTACACATGATATACTTTGTATAGCTCAACCAATGGGAACTGGAGGTGAAGCCAATGTACCATAGTGGTATTCTAGAGTGATATGGAAACACACCAGGAGTTACGAGAGTGAACTACCACCTAGTCTAGTCTCTTGGGTAGTTACAAGGGTGAACTGCCACCTAGCTGAGTTAACTAGTATACCAGTTTTTAGTTAACTGACTGAAACATAGTGAAGTGAGGAGGAGATTATGGAATCAAGGGTAATGCGCTAGTCCAGTGATGATCCCAAGGACAATTTTCATTAGTTGGTGATGATCCCAATGTTGCATGGTGACAAAACCAATGCAACATCTAGACTCCACTCAACTAGTCAAACTGAAGTGAAAAACAAAGAGAATATTTTCCTAGAGGAATATTCTCCCTAAACTTTAGGATATTGGATAAAGACTAATAAACATAGGAAAAAACTTAGGAAAAATAAATCCTATGTGTGTGTGAAGTAAGTCCAATACTATTAAGCAGATCATCATTTAAATTATGAGAGAGGAAACATGGTTTTTAACAGTTGATTTACATACCCGAGGCCTAACATAAGCTTGTTAGAAGATATTATAGGGAAAGCCACTCTTCAATAGAACTAGAGACAATAATTAAAACATCATCCAAAAAAATGAGTGATGATGGTACCGTTTTCAACCTGGATACCCTTGAATTTCCCACCTATACACGCCTTTTTTCAAAATTCTACTGAGACTTTCCACCACCAACAAGAATAGTAAAGGTGAGAAGGGGAAGCCTTGTTTTAGTCCTCTATGAATTTTGAATAAATCGGTCGAAGTTCCATTAAAAAATACTACATATTTATCACTAGAAACACATCCCATTACCTATTGTGTCACCTCCCATTTCAGGCCAATTTGAATCATCATCATCCGAAGGTAGTGTCAGCTAACCTTATCATAAGCTTTCCTAAGATCCAACTTTAGAATGAAAGATTTCATTTTCCTAGTTTTGACTGTGTGCATACACTCCTGAGATAGCCCAACACCATCAAAAATCAACCTGTCTTTTAAAAACCCAAATTCTCTGATGAGATACTAGAAGCCAACTTGCCTTTTAACCTATTGGCAATAATTTTTGAAATGAATTTATATACAAAATTACAAAGTGCAATGGGCCTGAAGTCATCAAAAGAGGCAGGCCTCAAATATTTTGGGATAAGGGCCACAAAGGTGGCATTCAATAATCCAATGACTTTGCCAGATATTTTGGATTCTTCAATAGTCCCCAGGAGTTCATTTCCCATAATATCAAATAAATGTTTGAATAGTTCTTGGGTCCGCCCATTAGGACTAGGACTTTTGTCCTTTGGCATTCTTGAAATAGTTTCCTCTACTTCCTCTAGCGTAACCTATTTCCCCACTTCATCACTTTCCTCATCTGTGAAAATACGAGGCACATCCTTTATAACTATGAATTGAGTAAGTGTATCCTCCTTATCTGCTTCCTTGTACATAGTCCTAAAAAACGTAAAATAAACAGACCTAAGATCAACCTGTGAAGTCAAATTGTGGCCTTCTAAATCAGTTAATACCCAAATAGTATTAGTCAACCTTTTATGTTCAACAAATCTATGAAAATAATTAGTGTTCTTATCCCCACTTTGGAGCCAAATGGACTGACTTATAAGACTCCATGTTTCTTCATCCAACCTTAAAATATCCACTTTCTTCTTCTCTAAGGAACTAATAAGTTCTTTATATTTTATAGAGAATAATTGAGAAGGAAAATTTCTAAAGATCTATCCCAATTTCATGTCAATCTAACAAATTTCATATTTTATATTATTATTTTTCTTAGTCAACAACTTTATCACTTCTTCTTTGAGATTTTCAAGATTCTCGACTATTAAACTCATCGCTAAAGTGTTCTCCCACTGAGCCATAGAACTCCAGCCTGATCGGACTAAAGTGATGAAATATGGTTCAATCAACTAGGCCTTATTAAATTTGAAGGGAGAGAAGGTCTGATCAAAGGACTCATAAATTTGAAGACAAACTGGATTATGATATGAGAGTGTTGAGTTTAAAGTCCATGACCTGCATCTTCCCAAGCTCCCTAACATCCCTTCATTTATGAGGAAATGATCTAGTCATTTTGAAATACCTGTAGTGCCCAACCTACCATTCTACCAAGTAGGAATATTAGGGTAGGGAAGGACAATGACCAAACCAACAGATGTGAACATGTTTGGAAAATAAGTATACAAAGGATCTAACCTAGCATGATCACCCCATACATCCCTTGAAGTTATTGTAAGGTTCAATTCGCTACCAATGATTAATCCCCCTTCCATAAGAAAGCCACGGTCCAACAAGCGCTTCCAAAAGTTCACTATATCCTTATATGGGCCATAGTAATTTAGTATTATGACCTTCTTAGTGACATCTTTCAGCCGACCCTAAAGAAGGATACCTGCATCGGTGGAAAAAGCACGCAGGTCATCACTTCTAGGGTTCCATCTAGAGAGTAGTCCCCTAGAATGACCATTTGGATCCATAGCTACACATTCCCAAAAAGGACAGCATTTAAGGAGAAATTGATTTCCTTATCACTAACTTCCATGGTTTCTTCAAGGAAGATAATATCAGGTTGAACATATGCGATCTGATGTTTGAGGGATACAAGCTTGTTAGTGATCCAGATTATTTTCGGCACAAAATGAGATCGGAGATATGATAAAGAAATTCACAGAGATATCGTAGATATTCAATAATATAACATAAATATATCATAGATGAAACCATAAACACAGAGATACAGTAATACACGATTTCTATTAATGAAATAAATGTACAGAGACTGTAAAAATACAAAGTGAAAGACTCGCTAGAATGGTGGTAGCTTATCTGTGAGAAGAGATGTGACAGCTACTCGCATTCACAAGAAGATGATTACAATGAGCCTATGAACGCCTTTTTGCAATAAACAAGAATGCCAAAAACCCTAGAACATCCAAAAACCTAACCCTAGGAGATGAAGCACGAAAAGTCATGTGGGCCCCGTTTGGGTAAGTTAGTACATCAACTTCCTGGGGTCGTAACTTTTGCATACGATCTCCGTTTTAGGCATATGATAGCTCGTTGGAAAGGTATCGCTAAGGAGATTCATTTTTGGGGCTCAATCATGCCTTCAAATATCATTGATAACCTCTATCTCGAAAAACATTCATTTAGGCCCTCAAAATGGCCCCAGAAGTTAAAACCTGCTAAAAATAGTAAATTGCCAAAATTGCTAGAAAATTGTTTTGAGCCAGTCGGAAAAGGTGGATGGCCACTGATATCCACTTGGATCAGTTAGGGCTCCTAATCCCCCATAAATTGAGAGAAAAATAATCACGGAACAACCACAAAATAGGGTTTCATTTCTCTAAGGGCCTTATGGGAAGAGGAAGGAAAATGATGGGATATTTCACCAGATAGTGGAGGGATTAAAGGTGTGAGACCTCCATGTATTGCCCCTTTCCCAATTTTGAAATTTCTTTTTCCTAGATTTTTTTTCACTATGACATTAGCTCTGTCAACAAGGCCAGGAGGAGATTGTAACTTGTTAGATTCCATTAAAGGGGTGACTGAGAGGACCTCTTTATAAGTGGGGACATGTCCAATGGATCCTATTAAATCCTTCATTATCTCAAGGGAGCAATGATTATTCCTATGTAATGGGTCAAGTTACGACAACAGTGGTTGAGTGGATTATTCCCCGAGGCCAATAATATCAAGCCCCTTATCCATGAACAAATGAGTTTAGGGGGAGGGAAGTGTGTTCTCAACAGTGGAACCAAGAACTTCCACCCCAATCGAACAAACAACCGAAGAGACTTGGTTGATGAAGTCTGTTCCAGCTTGAACATGAGCTTCCAACCCTTTTAAGCATAGTCCCGTCCTTGTGGGATCCTTCTTGAATTTATTTAGTACTAAGTCCCAAAACACCCAAAAATATCTACAAGCCAATCTTCATGATAAATGAGGGATATCTTGTCATCCGTGGATAGAGTGTTAAAAAAGGAAGGATAAAATGTAGACATCTTACCTAGAAAAGAGTCATGCTAGAAAGTAACAACATCAGGATCAAGGATGGAATGACAGCCTAAAACCCTAGGAGAGTCCTCCACGCAGGTCAAAACATCCAGAGGATTCTTCTCAGTGGGGTGCTTATCTTTCAAGTGACCCGTCTGCTAGTAAGAGTGACAATGAAAGGGTTCTCGCCAATAGTCCAGAGAATCCATAAAGGAGGAGTCTCCCAAATATATTTCGATCTCATTAGGAAAACCCAGCTCCAGATCCATTTCTACCAGTACCCATGCTAGCCTCTTATTATTCCACCTTAAGGACTTCTCCTCAAAATACACAAATCTTCCAACCGAATTTGCAATGTCTATGAAAATACGCACCGACCAGAGTTCTAATGAGAAATTAGGAAGGATAATCTATAAGAATCTACTCGAGAAGGTGTCCATGAGAGGGTTGAAGCTTGGTAGCCAATTTTTTATCATGAGGACACCTCGGCTCAAGATCCATGGACGAACTAGTATTTTTTGCAGGTCTTCTTCTGCTAGGAAATGGAAGACAAGCCAATTATTTGAGAGTAGACTATACCTTGGGAAATAACCCACTAAGGGTTTCCAATATTCTTGAATTCAATGGGAAATATGGGCCTTACTCTGTCCAACGCTAGATCCCTCCCCAAACATAGGCTAGGTTTCTCCTAGTAGACCTTCCAACATTTTCCTTGTCGATTTTTATTTGCAGAGATGCCTATGGACATGTTCCTCCCAACACCTCCACCTCTGAAAGAAGAAGACCTAGACCCCCCATGACCATTAAACCTAGAAACCATACCATTCAACACTCAGGTATGAGACAAAATCTCTCTGTTAGCCTCAGGAAGTGTACAGTGTGCATGGTACCTATATCTTCTCGTGTCATTCACGTGAAATTAATTAGTACTATTGCCACGAGTCCTAACAAGCCCATCCTATCTGTCCTCCTGAGTGGGCACAAGCCCAGGCCTTTTGGCCACATGTGGCTCCCCCAAACTAGATCTATGGAAATTGTAAAGAAGTCTATAGGTCATCCCAGATACAGTAGTGGAGACATGTCATCGTGAGAAAATGGAACTAGTCACCACCTAAGCAATCCCCACGTAGGACAAACAAGCTAGATCTATAGAAGGTTAGTGCCAACGACCCCTACTTTGAAAAACCCAAAATGATATTATTACATTGATTAAATAGATGAGTCAATAGAGTTATGTTCTCATGTGTGAAGAAACAATATCTACTCTTGAATTTGTCTATATTATTCTATTATGATATTTATTGTTTGATTATACAATATTTTCAAAATAACTTCCATACATAATCATTACATTACAATAGTTTCTAATGAGAAAGTTCATGAAACATAAAACATTTAAACTACATAGTTATTTTTTTTTTTACATTATGAGAATAACAGCAAGTACACCTTTGCAACCAATTTGCCATAATAGTAACTTTTTGACATAATTGTGCCATGTCTAGTTCTATTGAACTTTATGGAGGATTTAGGGGAGGTGGGAGAAGAGAAGTTTAAGAGGCATGATGATAGGGAAATTAACATCACAACAAATACAAGTCTATGTGCAAGCCACCTCTAGTTGTAAATCAACGAATTGCGGCGTTGTCCTTCGCCTCTTATACGATTGAACTGTTCAAAAATTATGATGATGAGGTGAATGATGATTATTTTCGAGACTAGAAATGAGAGGATTACTGTACTCAACAAAATCTCCCACCCATATGCCCCATTCAAAGAAAAGACGGTAGTGAGAATCGCTCGAGCCTGTTTCACCATGGATTGGTGAAAATCTTGTTGATGTATCATCTGTCGACCATAGGTGACAGTTGGGAGACCTTTTTGATGAGGAATGGCTTCGCCCAGGTTGATCCTACAACAAACTCTAACTCATACAAGCAAGTGGTTGAAAACCAATTCGTTAATTTAATTAATGGATAAAAGTTTACTGATAAAACCCCTCTAGATAAAGGATTGCCACATAGGTTTTCGCCTGCAAGATCTCCAGAACAAGCGACTAATGAATTGAAAGGAAATGACCCTTGTGTCCCTGTGAACGATGACAGTTTGAACGTTAATGTTAAGTTTGATTTCAAGAAACTCTGTAAAGGAACAAAACAACAGTGCACAAATTTGGGTTTCAAGAATAAGAAGGTCGGTCGCCTAATCTATAGAAAATTAAGGAACCGAAAGGATACTCATCTGAGATCGATCGATCTAATCGAGATTGATGAGGTTTCAGATCATGAGATAGATAATTTCCTAGCACGGGAAGATCCCGAAATGCAGTGTTCAAAGAAAGAGGTCATCATCCATATCGAACCATATGATTTCGTGACCAATTTATACCCATGTCTTAAGGGTAAAAAGGGGTTTTCGGGTATCTACCATGATTTAGAACAAACAACAGGCAAGGTTGAAGCACCCTTGGTCGACTGTGTCTTACATCGATCTTCCATCTCCCCGGTACCCTGTGATAGTTTCCTCTGTTGGGTAGAGCGTTACTATACCGATGTCCCTCTCTTACAGGCCCAAATTAAAACTTTGACTACTCAGAACAATCTGTTGAAGCAAGAAAACCTTGATCTCAAGGCACATGCAGAAAGGGAGAAGAAAAGAATAAAGAGATCTAGAAACATAGTCATTAAGAATAAGACCACTGTGAAATCAATTATAAACTTTTAACTGATTGATCCCTCTCTAGTTGATTTTTAATGGTAAAACATTTTATTTTCATTTCATTGTTTTCTGTAATCTAAGTCTAAATAAGTAGATTTGAGTTTTGATTTCATTTATTAAAATTAAGACAGAATACATAATCGAAGATTCTGTAGCCAGTCCTTTTAATAATAATAATTAGTGATTAGCAATTATTTTTCTAATATATAAAATTGGTTTTTCTATTCTCGGGAATTGGGATACCCTATTGTTGATTACTTGGAAGAAATATTTTCAATTATACGCCTAAATGATTAGTAGTTTCTCCTTCTTTATGTTTTATAAAAACTTTGATTTATTTTTTAATAAACCAACTTTGTTATGAGTGGTTTCCAATCCACTATTTTTGTAATATTACTTGATTTTGGAAGATTCAACTCTATCCTATGAGATATGATTATTTGGATCCAGGATTACTTTAAACACTGTTCACTTTTGCTAGTGAAGGCATCTTTGATTGGACCACATTATGGATATGTAATTTCCAAGACTATATGGACAAGTTGTTCACATTTTGGATTTAGACCAATGTGACACTATTCCATTTATGTTTTGTCTCTTACTTTATGGAATATCAATGTGTTATACATCTTTAGCCTTATTAGCATATAATGTTTCATTTTATTCAGTGCTTTAAATTTTTTCTATAACTTGTTGTTTCATATATTATATCTGTGATCGTTATTTCACTTTAATATCATGATTTATGCTTGATTTTAAGTTGATGTATCGAATGAATGCTTCACATTAAAATTTCTTTTACTGTAAACATTCATCATTACAAGGTCATTAGATCTATATGTTTATTACTCTGTTCTTAAATCTTTGCTCCCAAAAACACCTTGAGTTTATTCTAGAGATGTTAGCACAATCCCGTGATAGATTTTTCTCACAGGAAAGATAGCTTGAAGTCTAGATTGCATAGGGATATAAACAAAGTATGAGACTAATCTCAAGTTAGTTTTATTCACATTCAATTTTTGTTATTAGTTTATTCATGCGTGAAATAAGACAATTTAAATTGGTTGTGACTATTATTCTGTTCTTGTTTCATATTATGTTTTATTAGTATCTTTTTGAGTTCTTAGATTTTAAATTATAAAACAGAAAATATAAAAATATGTGATTTCTTTATCTACTTCGTAACCAATTACAAAAACATTGATTTCGCAAGACATCCACCAAAACTTGCAATTTGTAAATACTCTGTTCATAATCACATATTCATATTTATGTTTTAAACACCTATAAATAATTAGATTCATATACATAGTATTGTAGTTATAGCTTTAGAGTAGTTTATTTCTTTTTTTTTGGTTTTAGGATCCTAGTTGGCTAATAGAGCCATTAAACCCATCAAGATAGATCATACCAAATGGGTTGGGTTAATTAGACAACCCTGGTCCAGATCTATCCTTTTAGTTAACAGTGTGTCATTTACGCCTGTGAACATGATTGTTTAGTTGGTTCCTTGCACAATGCTCCATCTGTTTTTTTTGGGGGGGCGGGGGGTGGTGTTGATTATAGTAAAATAAGGCATAGTCCAGAAAGATGGGAATTTTCTAGTTTTTCGGAAGGACTTTTCTATGAACATATGGCGACACTCGCGGAAACGATGTCTTATGCACCTTGGCACTCATAGAGGAATATCCCTGGCATAACCACCACTGTGTATTTGCAATGCTTGGGATAATAATTCATGTCGATTATCATTGTGCAATCTTGCATGTTCAAATGGCGAATTTTGTTAGGGGATGTAAATTGGACGATATCTCAATCATTTTTCAGACATTGATTTTGTTAGATTCGCAAGCAAAGGGAAGCAAATTATAACTACTTCCAAGTGAATGGAGAAAGACAGATTCTATGAATTCTTGGCACGTGTTGAAAACAAACCATTTTTTTTCTATGTGAGAGACATAGTTGTGTAGAGGGAAGATATATGGCTATAGAAAAACCTTACATCCAACCTCAAAAGTGGCCAAGTCAAAAATGTTTTTACTAGAGAATTGTCCAAAGATAAATAGATTGCAAAGTTGTGATTGCCCCAAGGCCAAGAGTAGGATGTGAATCTGCTAAAATGTCTTTTACACATATATCGGCTACCTTTTGAATGGAAATAATCATAATAAAAAGCTATCAAGTGGTCTAAAGATAAGAAACACATTTTATTTGCATTGCTTCTAGACGTGTGGCATTTCCTTCTAAATAAAAGAAAATGAATTTACCATAAATCAATGACATATATTTCAAATTACGTTGATTGTCAAATCACGAAACTATTGGAAATGTGGAGTTGCAAAAGTGTAGCAATGCGAGAGGATCAACCGTGTGGGTTCTCTGCACAAGGGTTAAAAATAGACCATATTGCGTAGACTAAGTATAGCTATGAACATATGGCAGCACTTGGTGCAGCTATGTCTTGTGCACCTTGAAAATGGTAGAGGAATATCGCTAGAACAACTAGTATTGTGTATTTCCAATGCTCATGTAGAGAATTCATGTCAGTTATTGTTGTGAAATTCTACAACTCCGCACAACGAATTGTGATAGGGGATGTAATTTGGATGATATCTTCATTTTTAAGAAATTGATTTTGTTAAATTTGCAAGCAAAGGGTATTGATTTAGAACTCCTGCCAAGTGAATGCAGAATACCATATTCTATGAATTCTCTGTACATGTGTTGAAAAAAGACTAATTTTCTACTATGTGAGAGGCATAGTTGTGCGGATGGCGGAGATATGTATATAGAAAAACCTTTCGTCCAACCTAAGAAATGGAAAAGTAAAGATTATTTTGACTAGAAAATTTTCCAAAGATAAATAGATCACAGAGATGGGATTGCCCCAAAGCCAAGAGCATGATGCCAATCCGCTAAAATGTCTTTTACACATATATCAACTACCATTTCAATAACAATATCCATAATAAAAAACCATCAACTAGTCTACAGATAAGTGATACATTTTCTTTTCACTACTTCTAGATGCGTGGCCTTTCCTCCCAAATCAAGGCAAATAATTTTACCATAAATCAGTGACATATTTTTCAAATTATGTCACTTGTCACAATCACAGATACAAAACTATTGGAAATGCAGAGGTGCATAAGTGTAGTAATGCAGGGATGTGATGATTCAAATTATGTTAAGAATGAAATGAAGGTGGAGATATTACAAATAAACACACAGAGATATTGTAATAAACACACAGATATAATAATACTCAATTTCTAATAATGAATGAAAGTTGTAGAAATTGTAAAAATGTAGAGTGAAATGAACTCTCTAGAATGGTGGAAGCTTATCTCTAAGAAGATATGTGATGACTACACTCATTCACAAGAATACGTCATTATATTGAGGCTCAAAAGGCCTTTTTAACGTAAAAAATTAATGATAAATCCCTATACATCCAAAACTCTAACCTAGGAGATGAAATTCCAAAAGGTTTGTGGGCTCATTGAGGGTAGTTGATACATCAACTTTGCAAGGGTGTAACTTTTTCATATGATCTCCATTTAGGATACTCGATACCTCATCAAAAAGGTCTAGCGAAGTAGTACACATTTTGACTAGGCCCAAGCCAGAGCCTATCATTCTCACTTAGGCCCTGAAACATAAAAAAAATTCATTTAAGGCCTCAAAATGACCCCAGAAGTTTAGGACCCGAAAAAACGTAGAAAGATTGCCAAGGTGGAAAATTGTGTTTTGAGCCAATGGAACAGGTGGGTGGTCACTGATATCCACCTGGATATTTCCTCCCCACTTATGAAGCAACGGTCCCATTGTGTCAAGTTCCCCTAAAATATGAGGAATATTTTGATCAATTTGAACTTTGGTGAGTTGTTGGCCTTTTTGAAGAAGTTGTCCTCCTTAGCTTGTTGAAGGATGTCATGAACCTATTGTTGGAGGGGTTGGATCTATCCAACCAATATAGCTACATGATCTACCTTGGTTTTAGTGTGGAAGGAATCTGTTGGTGAAGATGAAACATGAGGAGCTATCTCAATGGGGCCTAATGGTTGGAACCCCAAGAACACCTGAAAAGGGTTGTGGCCAATAGAGCTATCAAGGGATTTGTTATATCTTTTCTTGACTGGGAAGTGTGGAGGCACCCATGTAGGTGAAACAAGAATGTCTTTGGGATATTCTACAATATTCTAAAACTAATTTTGCTAGATAGAAAGGTCTTGGGCCGAGGTTGTAGTGGTCGTAGTGTGATTTTTTTCACCTTCTGGTTGTATTGTGAAGAGGCTAAATTTTTTGGTATGAGAGATTACTTTTCAACATTTTTTTTCCATGACACTAGTCAAAACTAGCTATGGTACCTTGTAGAAATGATCCCCCAGAGTAACAATGACACTATGACATTGAGAATCATAAATAACATGACACTTACACATATATGGATATCCTAAAAGAACATAGCATACTTCCAATTGGGAAACATCACATTGTGCCTCATCCTTGAAGGAATTCATGTCGTAGGACAAACAACATTGTTGGATGACATTAGATATCATCCCTGGTGAAGCCACCCGATGTTGTATGGTTGCAGGTGTGATGTTTTCAGCAAATATAACTGCTTGATGACCTCTGTTAAGGTTAGGTTCTTTCAGATTCCGCTATCAATAATGAAATGTAATGGGCTCGCCTTCTCACACATATATGAATGGAAGGGGTGCCGCCCCTCCTCAAGTTCTTCTGGTTGGATCGTCAGGGTCTTGATGGTAGTATTGGGTTCTATATCAATGATATATTAACTTTTATTTTTTTTTGAATCCGATTATGAGTTTGGGATCAACTCTTTTAATTTGAGCTTGGCCACCAATGAATGTTTTGAGAAACATTCATCAGTTTTGTGCCAAGGGATTTTTTGGATGTCGCACGACTTTCTAGTGTCCTTCTTCATCTTCCCATTACTCTTTTTTCCTTGTGGCTTGGATTGGTTGTTTTTGTGAGTTAGGGACACCTTTACCATACTTAGGTTGTTGTGTATTTTCATACCCAAACCATCACTTGCTTTGCTGCTTAAAGTTTTTCTCGATTTTGATAGCATATCGATAAGTGACTCCTAGTGATGAGATGTCTAGAAACTCTATTTATGTTTGGATGTACATATGTAGACCCCCACGATATTTTAGAATCATATGTCACTTAGAGTCTTTGATACCGAGCTTGGTGCGTAAGGTATGGAATGTATTTGTGAACTTTGGCATTGTATTTCCCCTCTCTTGACGCGATTTATAACTACTTCCGAGTGAATGGAAAAAGCCAGATTCTATGAATTCTTGGCACGTGTTGAAAGAGACCAATTTTTTTCTATGTGAGAGACATATTTGTGTAGAGGGAAGAGATATGGCTATATAAAAACCTTCCATCCAACCTCAAAAGTAGCCAAGTCAAAAATGTTTTTACTAGAGAATTGTCCAAATATAAATAGATAACAAAGTTGTGATTACCCCAAGGCCAAGAGAAGGATGTGAATCTGCTAAAATGTGTTTTACACATATATCGACTACCTTTTGAATGGAAATAACCATAATAAAAAACTATCGAGTGGTCTAATGATAAGAAACACATTTTATTTTCACTTCTTCTAGACGTGTGGCATTTCCTTCTAAATAAAAGAAAATGAATTTACCATAAATCAGTGACATATATTTCAAATTACGTCGCTTGTCAAATCATGAAACTATTGGAAATGTGGAGGTGCAGAAGTGTAGCAATGCGAGAGGATCAACCGTGTGGGTTATCTACACAAGGGTTAAAAATAGACCATATTGCATAGACTAAGTATAGCTATGAACATATGGCGGCACTTGGTGCAGCTATGTCTTGTGCACCTTGAAAATGGTAGAGGTGTATCGCTAGAACAACTAGTATTGTGTATTTCCAATGCTCATGTAGAGAATTCATCTCAGTTATTGTCCTGGAATTCTACAACTCCGCACGACGAATTGTGATAGGGGATGTAATTTGGATGATATATTCATTTTTCAAAAATTGATTTTGTTAAATTTGCAAGCAAAGGGTATTGATTTAGAACTCCTGCCAAGTGAATGTAGAAGACCATATTCTATGAATTCTCTATACATGTGTTGAAAAAAGACTAATTTTCTACTATGTGAGAGGCATAGTTGTGCGGATGGCAGAGATATGTATATAGAAAAACCTTTCGTCCAACCTAAGAAATGGCCAAGTAAAAATTATTTTGACTAGAAAATTTTCCAAAGATAAATAGATCATAGAGCTGGGATTGCCCCAAAGCCAAGAGCATGATGCCAATCCGCTAAAATGTCTTTTACACATATATCAACTACCATTTGAATAACAATATCCATAATAAAAAACCATCGACTAGTATACAGATAAGTGATACATTTTCTTGTCACTACTACTAGATGCGTGGCCTTTCCTCCCAAATCGAAGCAAATCAATTTACCATAAATCAGTGACATATTTTGCAAATTATGTCGCTTGTCACAATCACAGATACAAAACTATTGGAAATCCAGAGGTGCATAAGTGTAGTAATGCAGGGATGTGATGATTTAAATTATGATAAGAATGAAATAAAGGTGGAGATATTACAAATAAACACACAGAGATATTGTAATAAACACATAGATATAATAATACTCAATTTCTATTAATGAATGAAAGTTGTAGAAATTGTAAAAATGTAGAGTGAAATGAACTCTCTAGAATGGCGGACGCTTATCTCTTAGAAGAGATGTGATGAATACACTCATTCGCAAGAATACGTCATTACAATGAGGCTCAAAAGACCTTTTTAATGTAAAGAATTAATAATAAATCCCTATACATCCAAAATTCTAACCTAGGAGATGAAATTTCAAAAGGTTTGTGGGCTCATTTAGGGTACTCGATACATCGTCGAAAAGGTCTAGCGAAAGAATACACATTTTGACTAGGCCCAAGCCAGAGCCTATCATTCTCACTTAGTCCCTGAAACATAAAGAAAATGTCATTTAAGGCCTCGAAATGACCCCAAAAGTTTAGGACCCGAAAAACTCTAGAAAGACTGCCAAGGTGGAAAATTGTGTTTTGAGCCAATGGAACAAGTGGGTGGTCACTGATATCCACCTGGATATTTCCTCCCCCCTTATGAAGCAATGGTCCCCATTGTGTCAAGTTCCCCTAAAATATGAGAAATATTTTGATGAATTTGAACTTTGGTGAGTCCTTGGCCTTTTTGAAGAAGTTGTCCTTCTTAGCTTGTTGAAGGATGTCATGAACCTATTGTTGGAGGGGTTGGATCTATCCAACCAATATAGCTACATGATCTACCTTGGTTTGAGTGTTGAAGGAATCTATTGGTGAAGATGAAACATGAGGAGCTATCTCAATGGGGCCTAATGGTTGGAACCCCAAGAACACCTAAAAAGGGTTGTGGCCAATAGAGCTATCAAGGGATTTGTTATATCTTTTCTTGACTGGGAAGTGTGGAGGCACCCATGTAGGTGAAACAAGAATGTCTTTTGGATCTTCTACAATCTTCTCAACCTAATTTTTCTAGATAGAAAGGTCTTGGGCCGAGGTTGTAGTGGTCGTAGTGTGATTTTTTTTGTTAGGATATTTAGACACTTAGGAGTTAGTTAAGATCTACTTGGTCTAATATGTCGTTAGGTAAAAGTGTGTTTCTTTAGTATGCATTAGTATGCATTTGTAGTTAGGAAATCTGACAGTCACGATATGTTCCCGACATA
>ML777443.1:1291629-1385363 GCA_009831015.1 Picea engelmannii | reverse complement strand
CTGATCTAGATTATGCTGAGAACAAAATGTAGGTAAATATATTACAAAGAAACACAAAGAGATATTGCAATAAACATAGAGATACAATAATACTCAATTTCTATTAATGAATGAAATATTCAAAAATTGTAAAAACAAAAAGTGAAATGAACTCTCTGGAATGGTGGCAATTTATCTCTGAGAAGAGATGTGATGGATACACACATTCACAAGAAGATTTACTTGCAATGAGACACAAAATGATTTTTTAACATAAACCATTAATGAAAAAACCCTAAACATCTAAAACCCTAACTCTGGGAGATGAAATGCCAAAAGGTTTGTGGGCCTCGATGGGGGTAGTTGATACATCAACTTTCCAAGGGCATAAATTTTGCATATGTTCTATGTTTGGGGCACTCAATACCTCATCAGAAAGGTATAAACGATGAGTACACATTTCGACTGGGTCCAGGACAGAGCTTCCAACTACATAAAAGGAATGTTATTTAGAGCCTCAAAATGGTCGTGGAAGTTCAAGACCTGAAACAATATAGAAGGATTGCCAAGGTGGAAAATTGTGTTTTGAGCCAATGGAATAGTTAGCTGGCCATCGATATCCACTTGGATCATATGACCCATGCAGGTTCTCCAAACAGTGCTTAAAAATAGATTGTCTTAAGTAGACCAAGTATAGTTATGCAGACTGCACGAGGATTCAAAATAGAATGAGAAAATGCTTTCTCTATTTTCAATCCTTGTGTGAGGTTCTACACTTTCGACCCTTGTCCTGAGAATTCATGCCACTTATGTTTTGGAATTGGTACAATTGATTACATAGACACATGTGCATTTGGCACAGAGATGTCATCAACACTTTTTCACATGTGCATGTTACACAGAGTCGGTACTTTGTCTATTTAGCACTTGGTCTATATTCAAATCTCATATGAAGAACTAATACATTTTCTCTCTTTTCATTGTCACAGTTTCACATCTCCTCACTTCCAATAGTTCCATGTGAGGTATTGTTACAAGTTTCGTAATATTAAGGATAGCTCATTGATTTATGGCACATTGGTTTCCTCTAATTTATGAGGAAATGGTATGGATCTAGAAGCAATGCGAAGAAAATATTCCAGTTATGTGTCAATTGCTCAATGGTTTTTTTTTTATCATTTCCCCTATTCTAAAGCTAGTTGATATAAGTGGAAAATAAAATTTATCAAATTCACATCCTTTTGTTTGATAGTGTGTGCAATATGCACAATGTAGTTACTTGGTTTCATTCAAATTTTCATTAGCATTGGTGTAATGTTTAAGCAAACCAATCCTCTTTTATTAATTGTATTGATGAATCAAATGGTTGGATGAAATATTCTTGATGTGCATCATATATGCAAAACATAATTTAGTGCCTCATTATTTTTTCATTTTTACGGGTGGATTGAATTGGTCAAAAGCTATTTCAAAAACTACATAGATCAAAAAGGAATCAAAGAGAATCATAAAAAAAAAACTATGTTGTTTTGATATTGGAATCGTTTTCCCTGGGTTGTGTGATGCTATAGAAATAGCTTAAGCATCATCTGAATGACATAAACTAAATGAAAACATGTTTTCATATTCTTGTTACATATTTAAAAAGTTCTTGTTTCTATGTTGGATCAAGAAATTGTGTTGGACATTGCAAGCAACTGATATAAGAGATATTTTGGTCGCAAAGAAAATAAAATATAGACAATTTTCATTGTCTTTGCATATCACTTCCATTAATATGCATTTCTATTTGACTTTTTCAATGTGCAATACATCAAAACAATCACCAAAGTTTAAAAATAAAATAGGGAAAAGAAATTAACATGCAACGAGAATTAGAGAGGTGTGTTTTTTCTAATTTTATTTGTGTATTATTTATTTGCTTCTCTTTTGTCGTTCGTTAATATTGTATATTTCATGTGATTTTGACATAAGGGTTTATTTTCTGGTTCATTGCATTTGTTGCATTGCTTTCACATCAAAATTAAATAGAGAAATTGTAGGAGAAGAAACTCAAGAACAATGTCCCAAGACGAGGAATGTATGTAACAATTACAAAAGGAACAACCTTTTTTTTGGTAAATTATATGCATATGAAACAATATATATCCATATTGCATAGTAGTGCATATAATCTAAAGTGCATATTGCATATGTGGCTATCCTATGGGAGGTGGGTTTGAAATTTAGGGTTTGTCAATATTTTATGTACAAAACTCCAAGGCATATGCATATCGAATTTTTTGTGGTGGACAGAAGAAATTGTCACCCGAGATGATGTGGGAATGACACATACTAGGTATCCTTCTGTTAGATGTGAATGGACAATGTATTGAAGAAAAATTCTTGGACTTGCACGGATTGACTGATAGTTCATTAACGAAGTAATACACATACAAATTTAAAATAGTTAACTATTGAATTGAGAAAAAAAACACTGGATTGCAAAACAAAAATAGAGTTTGGATTAGTTTCATTTGAAAAGAACGACACAAACAAATAAAAACCATTACACTTCATAGAATTGTGTTATGTACATTTCTCATTTCAATAATGGTTGCATGAATCTGCACCATGGATTATTCCTTCTTAATATGTGCTTGTCCTATAATTTTATTCTTATCTGTTAAAGGAAAACAAGATTTGGAAACAAGATGATCTTATTTATTTATATTTGTAACACTATCGCTTGATGCAATGAATGTTATAGAGAAGAAATAATGTAACGAACCCCATCGTTACGACAACAAGGGATGAAAAACAAGTACAATATATATATATATATATATATATATATATATATATATATATATATATATATACTGTGCAAGGCAAGTAATGTCAATAATACAATCAAGCATTGCATCTCGACGAAGAACAAAATGCACACATTGCACGTCACATACCAACATAATGACCTAGAACACTAGCACATCAATCAACTTGAAGAAACATATGCCATTCAATAAGATGAAGAATAAAAAAACTACTCACCTGTCCTATCCTGCAATGGTTAGGACCTCTAGGACACATAAGAAATGCTCAAGCACAGGTTCCCATCAGTTTTGACCATTTAAGGTCTCAAGGATGGCAACTATTCTGAAGAACAAGGAGGTGTCTACATCCTGTCCAACACAAGAAAGACCACACCTCCTAAGCTAAAAGGAAACATCAAATCAAGTAAACAAAACAACATCAAATGACACAAGTAACTAGAACCTTCCCTGGGAGTGAGAGACAATCACATTAAATGTTACAATACAATGTACAAAACCTAAATTACAATAAACAATATCATCCACAACGGGAGGAAAAAGACCCTAATCCAGGTTATCATATGCTCTTCTTGATCAACGCACACAATGATCCAATATTAAGGAATCATGTCACCACAGAGCCACAAGCGCAATAGGAACCCATGCGCAAAAATAAAAAAATTCTAAACCTTCGACCAAACATAAAATCCAACATTGTCTGAAATCCAACTTGCATTGTCATACATTATACGAAACCATAATGAGAGCATTGTGTTCAATCTAGCTAAATGGGGCACAATTTAACTACATTCAAGATAGGGTTAAAATTTTCAACCATATCGATGTATCTCATTACTATTTTACCATCATAAGACTATTCTATCACATTATGTCATACCTCAACTAATATAAACTCATAATAATACTTCCCAACTTTTAAAAATAAACCATGCTTCCTGTTAGCGCTGCCATTTTTCTTTCCATTTAGAGTCGGTTTTATTTGGGGTATGTCCCATGCACCCAAACATGTGAAGTCGGATACGTAGCACCGTGGGGCCAAAGTTAGCAAGTGGTCAGTTGGCCCTTGGAAATAGGAAGGGATGTCATAGTAAAAAATTATGTAAGTGGTACGGGTATGTCTTTTCCAAAGAGTCGAGTCCTGTTTAGAAACCAGTCTCTATGTGCCCCAGGTCGAGTCAATTAGTTAATGGAAGTCACATCGGCAAGTGCAGAAGCTATTATCAGTTCATCCTAAAGGCTGAGGGAATGAAAAATTGTGGCGTCTGTATCATGAATGCCTTGCAAACATTATCGTATATATTCTACACGTGGGGATGTGCCATGGAAAATATGCAATTCAATTCAAAACATCTTTTCTCCATGAATTCACTGTTCTTCGACATGATTCCTCCTTCTTCTTGACTTGTTATAAATTTCAGATGCTTGACACTCATTTCAGTCATGAAGCTAGGTTCGGACTTTGTTTGGAATTTCCCTTGCCAGTCCAGGTTGATCAAATTTCCCTCCTTGTACATTTTTCGGATACATCGTGCATAGAATACATACTAGTCGCACCATAGTGACCTCCCAAAGCATGAGGAAAGGCATGTAGAGCAGAAGAATTTCTAGGTCCAAGCCCCAAAATGACTGGGAGTCATTCTCACCTATAGCAGGCATTCCCAAGGACACGAAAGGAGTTATGCTTTTACCCACAGAGATGATCAGATCAAACCATGTGGGACTTGAAGTGGAAATACTTGCATAGGGAGGAAAGATAGTGGAATCCTCGTCTCCCCTATAGAAAATACCTGGGAGAAGGGGTAGGCCAAGGAAGAACAAGGAAGCTAGGGAAGCCCTATTTTTAGAAGTGCCATGTGCCATATCAGTGAACTCATGCCCGCCATCCGACTGGAGCCGACTGGGGGATCGAGCCGCGAAAGTAAGATAAAATAAAGGGAAATGGATACCACAAGAGAGAATGATCAAGAGCCATCTCAACAATTGAAGCAAGCAAGCTTAACTATCACTGAACTCTACCAGGAGAACATGGAGTTGAGGTGGCAGCTAGTGACAAAGACTATGGAAGCGTCAGCAGTGCAAGGTCGCTAAGGGAAAGTGTCATGGATAAAAATACAACTCAGAGAGGTGCAAGACACCATTGTACAACTGCGAGAAGCACAAAGGTTGTCCAAGGAAAGACATACAAATCATTCCAGAGAGTGTGAAGCGGTCGAGAAGGAAGCCCGTGCAGCTCTCGCCAGTGCGTGGAAAAAAAGTTTAGTTGGTGTTCGTCTCTGCATCCACAAACATAAGACAAATATTGCAAGTTTTTGAAGGAAACGTTTCGCTAAATAACTCTACCATTTTGATAACAGTCGTGAAAATCAAACAACCACTTTCCGCACACATTTTTCCCAGCAAATGAGCACGCAACAGAAATCAAAGCCATTATAGCAGATAGCGAGTTCCTGACAGACACCTGTCCGCTCAGGCATCTGACCAAAGGGAAACACTAACACATATTTTCCTCATATCGAGACCTGACCGATGATCATATCCTCATGGAAAATTTGTGAATATTCATATGTAAACAAACATGATTATTGCCTATTTTTGGAAAGCGCCATGCAAAGAGTCTCCAACGCATAGTACTTAGTTTCCTAGTTTTAGGGCTAGTAGTTAGAAAGAAGGGTAGCCCAAGCAACAACCTTGTTTATATATTTCATCTTTTCTATGTAAGCCATGTTGGTTGGAAAAATTGGTAGACGATAACTATTGTATGTAATTTGAGTTTTGAACGAAATTTAATGCAAAGGTCCTGTAACTTGATGAAAATATTCTAATTGTAGCAGTTGGATGTATTGCGTCTCTTTCTTTGCGTATGTTCTTCTTGTCATATTTATTCATATATTTTTTCTGTCTATTTCAGAACGAATTTTTGAACATGTGGATTCGCTGCGCAACGGCTCTTGTTTGTGCCACTTAAACAAAACATTTTCTTCTAAAATCTAACTATGAATTCGCCTACGACGGTGCTCCGAGTTACTTCCTATGTTTTCTCCCTGCCACACATTATGATTTTACACTGAATATTATTTCTCTCTTAGCCTTATCCTCTCAATTCCAGATACTGAGTCATTTTTCTATGTCATTTCCTCAAATCAACTCCATAGCCAAAGTCTTACTTTCTTGTGCCAATATAACCAGAACCCATTACATCAAAGGTGTTAAATCTAGCCACTGATTTCAAATCCATATCTCGCACAGAGATTACGCCTCCTGAGAGAGCCCTATCCATATTTGAAAGGCTAGTTTTGGGTCTCAAATATGGTTGAAAATGTTACCTTCATCGTATGTTTATCAGTCGAACAGATTTACAGAGTGCTAACATTATGGCGTCATTGTCGGGGATGAAATTCAATAGATTTTCCTTGGGAGAATGACTAACGTTGTAGTTTGACTCCTAAGGGTAATAGAGGGAAAAACATTTGTACTAGATGAAACCCTTACCCTGGCGACTCCAGTCCAAAAATACCAGAAGCTCCAAGTATCGCAGTTCAGGAACCTTGGCTCCGAAGACGATATATACCAGAGAAAATCCTGACCCAAACCCTACAGAGCCTGTGTACGACCTCGAGAAGATTCTGTGCAAGAATAGAGAGCAAGTGTCGAACCCATTCTACTACCTAGATAGAAGCCTGTCCTTACCCAAAGACGACGTGTAAAGCATTGACGACCTTGAGTTTGATGAATTTTTTGAGCAAAATCTTTTCAGGTCTAAGTCGTAAACCAGCTTGGACGAAACTGTTTTCGACCCAAAGAAATTTCAAGCCCTGATATCAAATAATATCCCTCAAAGCGTGAATCCCCCCAGAGACATGGCCACTAGATTCTCCCCCTTCATCCTATCAGCCCAACTACATGACTTGCCTTGGAATTACAGCCAGAGAATCAGGATCTATGACATTGAAGGAAGTGTTTCTACCCAAAGGCACCTAAACTAGTTTAATGATTTCATCGACCTGGAGGAGGTGGACTATGCAGATGAAAAAATTAGGCTATTTGCGAAGAGCCTTTCAGGATATGTAAGAAAATGGTTCAAAGCCCTCCCGCCCGTGAGCACTCGAGACTTTGCCACATTCGAGACATCTTTCCTGAATAAATGGGGGGACAAGAAAAACCCTTTGCGACTGTTAACACAGTACAATAATATGAAGAAAGCACTAGAAGAGAAAGTGCAAGAATTCTCAGCCCCTTTCTTGAAGGTGTATAACTCAATCCCTGTAGAATTCAATCCACCCCTAGGGCTGCGCAGTTGCGGTAAGCAAATTCCTTTGACAATGATTTTTCCCTATTGTTGAGAGAAAGAATATCAATAAGTCTAGACACTATAATGAGTAACTCTATCTAATTCTAAGTAAACATGATGGCATTGGGGAAAATAAAATGGAGGTTCAACTGAGGCGATAAGAGACCCCAGGGAGATGCATAGCCATCGACGTCATGGTCCTTAGATGACAAGTTCAACATGATTATGAAGACCATGGAGAAGATGATGGAGAAAATGTCCACGGGAAATAGACCTACTACCTAAGAATAGAACGACCCACAACCTAGGAATCAGAACCTCATAAGGGTTCAAGTCCCTCATATCAGATAGAGGGAACAGAAAGAGCATAGGGATCAAGGTGACTAGCAGAAAATACCTCCATTCCAAAACAACTACACAGACGAGGACTTCGATCAAGCATTTGAATACCAGATGCATTGTTGCAACGACAAAAAACCATGTGTGTTCTTGACAAAGAGAGAGCATGATCGGTAAATGAGAGAAAATGACGACTTCATGTTGGAGACAGACGATGATATGATACTTGAAACAGATGATGTTCCATCTTGGGAGATAGAGGAGTTTAGGAAAGGCTATCAAAATGCTATCATGTAGTTCCATAAGAAATATAACCTCCAGATAAAAGGCACACTTGTCGAGCCGAAAAAAATGAACCCCATAAGGAAACCTCCAGCAGACACCCTTTCCACAAGCCAGCCGAGGTCGAACAGAGCGACTAAGTATGCGATAGAGAAGGCTAAGTCGAAGGAGGAGGTCCCCAAGAAAGATCTGGATGCAGGCGGAAAAGAGGTAGAGAAAGTCTGTCCCCCTTTCAATTTTGAACATGAGATGGCCAAAATAAAAATCTATGTCCCGTTCAATGAACTTATTAGAAATGGAGAGTATCGGGAGAAAATCATCAAAATGGTGAAAATGGGAGGGATCCCTGATACTTTGAATATTCAAGATGATCACCCTGTTATCCTTTTTGGTCTACATGTTGAAGAGACAAATGATATTGAGGATGTCCCTTCATTCTACGTCAGTCTAAAGGTCCATGAAATGATCCTGTATAATTCCATGCTGGATTCCAGCACGTCGCACAACATCATGCCAAAGGTGATCATGGATGAATTGGGTTTGGTTATAACGAGGCCATACAAAGACCTTTTCTCTTTTGATTCGAGGATTTTCAAGCGTTTGGGCCTCATCAAAGACCTAGTTGTGTCGTTGGAGCAAATCCCCTCAAAGAACATGGTTATCAACATATTTGTTGCAGACATACCCCCAAAGTTTGGCATGCTGCTATCAAGGTCATGGGTTGTGAAGTCAAAGGGCACTTTGCAGATGGATATGTCATATGCCACCATCCCTATTTTTGTCCATGACAGATGATTGTACAAAGAAGTGTTGTTGAAATACATGGTAAGCAACTAGACACAACCAAATAATGATGCAGGAGCATCTCCCACATCAAGCGAGCTAGCCCAGAATACAATGGACAACTGGACAAGCGGCAGCATAAATTTTGAAACACCTTGAAGTTGTTGCACGATCTTAAATGAGCCATTAATATGAAGCACACTCTGTATATTGTAAATGGACCTTGACCAGATTTCTCTCGTCCTTAGTAGGTAGACAAAATTTAAGATAGTTAATGTAAAGTAGATAGAATTTAATTCTAGACTAGACAGTTGAGAGCGCAAGAGGGAAAGGGGATATAGACATCCTCATTGTGCATTTGTATTATTATCCAGGAAGAGAAAAGGAGAAGCAGAGAGCTGTGTAAGAACACCCATGTACAGATACTTGAATTAATAGAAGAAATCTTTGATTCAAATCCATGGGTTTGTGTCTGATTCTCTGTGTATTGATGCTGTTGATTTTCTCATGAATGTTTGCTTCCTGTTATACATTTGATTTTATATGTTGTGTATATGATTTCATGTCGAGTTTGAAGTCTAAACGAAAGAAGGAATGAGTTTCAATTGTTTCTCTATCCGAGCCAGAGAATTCCTGCAAGGAGTGCAGTTGAAGTGTCCGCAAGGAGTGCGTTGACAGAGGGTTTAGATAGGGATAGATTTTGTTCTCATTCATCTCAAAGGTGCAGTTGGGCATAAGAGCCGTACAAGGAGTGTGCAGGCCAGGTAAAAGTATCAGGGTTGCGAACCTGAGTGAAGTATTGAAGGACTGTTGCTGCAGGTGTGCACAGAGTCGAGGGACTTCAACACTTAGACATAGTTGAAGGTTTGTTGCAAGGAGTGCATGCAATAGTTTTCCTGAAGGACTTGGAAATTGTGAAGGAAAAGCTCAGGAAGGATAGGCCTTTGAATTTGTTGAAGGACAAACGTAGATAATTTGTGCCATGAAGGTTTAAAGAAGCGGCGCAAGTTTACACGCAGGTGGACGAGTTCCGTGGGAAAACACTTCGTCACTTTGTAGGGATCATCAAAGGAGGAATGAACGGTCGGTATTCTTTGAGGAGGATTTGCAACACTCTGTGAGCCATTAGATATCACAGAGAAGCAAGGGGGATACACGAGTATTCCCACAGGGTTCAAATCTCAGGACAGATAGAGCGTTGGTCCAAGCCAGCCAGGACTGTTAGATTATTCGTGAAATCGCCTATCGGGATTTTGTGAAAGGAAGAGTCGAATATTGGCAATGGGAATCATGAAATCATGATACGCGATATCCCAACAGCTAAAGGAAATTTTGTGGGGGCCATAGGAGTCAGAGTGGTGGACAGGTGGCATGGGTTATCAAAGTTTCGTGGGGAGAAGTCCCGAAACATTGACATCAGGATTCGTGATATTGTGAACCCCAAATTACCGATGAGGTGAAGCGTTGAACCGTCAATTCACGCGTGTGTCGGGGTTTCGGCATATCAGGACTCGGAAGTCGGAAAACTGAGTTGCTCGACATCCCGAGTGGTGAAATCGCGATAAGGAAAGCTCTAAAATAGAAGGAAAGGTCAGCGTTGACTGAGGTGTTGGGTCTCGGTGATCCGAGAGTACAGCATTCGATTATTGACCTCACGAAATTGTGAAATCTGATTCCTCGATAAGTAAAGAGAGGGGATCGCGTGAAGAGTTCTATGGGTGCGGATTTACCGATAGAGAAATAGAAGAGCTATTTAAGAGTTCTTCAGGCCGTGAGAAAGAGAAGATCCTGTGAGCAGACGTGCCTGCGGGTGCGGCTGCGTCAGTTTTGTATCGGAGCCTGATTCTTGTCTGTACATTTCAGGTGAGGGAGGCATAAGAGGTAAGGAGAACTCTGATACACAACGTCAGTTTGGTATCAGAGCCTGATTCTTATCTATACATTTCAGGCGAGGGAGGCATAAGAGGTAAGGAGAAATCTAATACACAATGTCAGTTTGGTATCAGAGCACAGAAAGATTCTTTTCTTTCTGTAGCAGAGAAGAGAATTCACCATGCCACCGAGAAGAGATAGACAGTCACCTAATCCATAGGATAGAGAAAGGATGAGAAGAAGAGGTAGGCAGATAATAGATCTAGCCATGGAGAGGCAAATGCATGATCTGCGAGCAAGACTCGAAGATATGGAGACAATGCAAAGACGCATAGCTAGTGCAGGGGATCTGAGTGATTTCGAGAGTGAAGTTGAGGCTGAACATGAAGAAGAAGTTGCAGCCGAAGATGCATCAAACAAGCGTTTGATTAGAGCTATTGCTAGGATGGGTGCAAGAGAGAAAATGGACATTCCAGTTTACGAGGGAAACTTGAATGCAGAGGAGCTTCTAGACTAGATTAGAGCTCTAGACACATACTTCAACTACAAAAATGTCAAAGAAGACAAGAAAGTCAAGCATGTTGTCACATGACTGAAGGGACATGCAGCATTGTGGTGGGACGAGCTACAAGCTGACAGACACTGCAAGGGCAAGTAGAAGATCAAAAGCTGGGACAGGATGATCGCAAAGATGAAGGCGAAATTCATCCCCAGAGATTATCAAATTACTATGTTCAGGAGGATGCAGAACCTGAGACAAAAGATGATGACAGTGAAAGAATACACTGAGGAATTCTATAAACTAAACATCAGGGCAGGTCATCGGGAGAGCGATGATGAAAAAGTTGCCAGATACATGAATGGCCTAAGATATGATATCCAGGACGAGATGAGCATGGTAACCATATGGATAGTGGAAGATGCTTATCATATGGCTCTAAAAGCGGAGGAGAAGCTGAGCCAAAAGCAGAGTCAGAGGGGTCGAGGCAGAAGTCAGCCCAGAGGCAAATCAATTGCCCAGGAAAAATACCAGAAGCCCAAGGAAGACTGGAAGAAACCTCAAACTTGCACAGAGAGAGGTGGAAGTTCACAGCGTGGGCAATATGCTGAACAAAAAGGACAGCATAATCAACAGAGAGGAGATTATGCTGACAACAATACTTTTCCTCGTACTAGAGGTCGAGGTAGAGGAAGAGGCGGAGTAATTACATGCTTCACATGTGGAAAGAATGGGCACAAGTCTTACAAGTGTCCAAAGAAAAAGAAGGACATTGGAGAAGCTCACATCACTGAGGCACAAAGGCAAGATGTTGAGGTCGAAGGAGCTGAAGGCGGAAGATCGCTCATGATGCGAAAAGTCCTTTTGACACCCGAGAAGGAGGTGGAGGGTTCAGTCCAAAGGACCAAACTTTTTAGGACTTCTTGCAAGACCAAGGACAGGGTATGCAAGGTCATTGTAGATAGTGGTAGCACGGATAATCTTGTATCTACAGAGATGGTAGAGAAGATGGAGCTGGAGACGACTGATCATCCAAGCCCATACAAAGTTTTGTGGCTACAAAAAGGACACCAGGTAACTATCACTAAACAATGCTTGGTTGAATTCAAGATAGGAGGATATAATGATAAGATCTTATGTGATGTCATTCCTATGGATGTTTTTCATCTATTGCTAGGTAGACCATGGAAATATGATAGGAATGTGATTCATAATGGGAGAATGAACACATACACCCTAAAGAAGAATGGGAGGACACACATGTTGCTTCCGATTAAGGATAAAGAGGTGAAGTCGGAGGTAAGAAACACTGTACTTCTCATGAGTGGGAAGGAACTTCTTACAAAGGTTAAGAAGAAGGAGGATCCACAGTTCTTTGTGGTCAGGAAACCAAAGATTGTTCTGACTAGCATGAGAGTGGATGATTTACTAGATGAGATTCAGGAACTACTGGAAGAGTTCGTTGACATCATTGTGGATGAATTACCTCGTTTGTTGCCACCGATCAGGAGTGTGAGTCATCATATTGATCTCATACCAGGAGCCAGTTTGCGAAATAACGCCATGTACAGGTTGATGCTGCAGGAGAATGAAGAGGTTAAAAGGCAAGTCCAAGATTTGTTGGACAAAGGTTTGGTCAGGGAAAGCCTGAGTCCATGTGTTGTTCCAACAGTACTCAGTCCAAAAAAAGATGAAGGCTGGAGGATGTGTACTGAATCAAGGGTGATAAATAAGATAATCATCAGGTACAGGTTTCCATTGTCGAGGATGGATGATCTGATGGATTGCTTGAGCGGAGCGAAATATTTTTCAAATATTGATTTGAAAAGTGGTTATCATCAGATTCGCATGAGAGAAGGTGATGAATGGAAGACAACATTCAAAACCAATGAAGGGTTATACGAATGGCTTGTTATGCCGTTTGTCTTAACAAATGTGTCGAGTACCTTTATGAGGTTGATGAACAAAGTCTTGAGGGAGTTCATTGGGAAATTTGTCATCGTGTATTTGGATGACATACTGATCTACAGTAAATCAGTGGCAGAACACTTGAAGCATTTGGCTACAGTGATGTAGAGATTACAGGAGGAGAAGCTATTGATAAATATGAAGAAATCCTCGTTCATGAAGACAGACCTCATTTATTTGGGGTTTGTTATTTCTGCAGATGATTTGAGGATGGATCCAGATAAGGTGGAGGTAATTAAGAATTGGCCATCACCGAGAAATATATTTGAGGTGAGAAGTTTTCATGCACTGGCTAGTTTCTACCAAAAGTTCATTAGGAATTTCAGTGGGATTAGCGCAGCGATGATGGATACAGTGAAGAAGAGGCATAAGTCTTTTCACTAGACTGAAGAGGCTGAGAAAGGTTTCAATCTGTTGAAATGGAAGATTATGGAACGACTAGTTTTGGTGTTGCCCAATTTTCGAAAGACATTTCAGGTGAAATGCAATGCAAGTGGATTTGTGATCGGGGCAGTCTTGAGTCAACAAGATAGGCCAATAGCATACTTCAATGAGCAGCTGAATGAGGCGAAGGTGAAATACTCCACGTATGATAAGGAGTTTTATGCTATCGTACAAGCGTTGAAGAAATGGAGGCATTACTTGATCCCGAAAGAGTTTGTATTGTATAGTGACAACCATGCATTACAGTTTGTGACTCAATAGGAGAAGTTGAATCAAAAACATGTCAAATGGGTTGAGTATATGAAAAATTTCACATTTGTGATTAAGCATATTTCTGGTACTGCTAACAAAGTTGTTGATGCTTTGAGCAGGAAGTGTTTGCTGTTGTAGGAGTTCCGAGTCAAAACATTGGGTTTTGAGGATCTCAGGGACATGTACACAGAAGATCAAGATTTCAAGGAAGTGTATGAAGCAACTGAGAATCCAATTCTCAGAGATAGAATCCCTTGGATAGACTATATTATCCAGGAAGTATTGTTGTTCAAGGGTAATTAGCTGTGTATTCCGAAATGATCCATGAGGGAGAATCTATTGAAGGAGAAACACAGTGGAGGATTGGCAGGACATTTTGGTCATGAAAAAATATTCGTGAAGATGAATGAATCATATTTTTGGCTAGGAATGCGAGAATATGTCAAGAGATTTGTGGACAGATGCAGAATTTGCTAGCATTCGAAGGGAAGGAAGCAAAATGCGGGATTTTATCAACCATTTCCCATACCAGAAAGGCCGTGGGATGTTATTAGCATGGATTTTGTATTGGGGTTGCCAAGAACACAAAGAGGTGTTGATTCAATATTTGTGGTGGTGGATAGATTTTCCAAGATGGCACACTTCATTCCATGTCAGAAAACTAGTGATGCGACTCACATCGCGAACTTGTTTTTCAAAGAGGTCATTCGACTTCATGGCTTGCCGAAAAGTATAGTTTTGGATCGAGATACGAAGTTCATAAGGCATTTTTGGAGGACCTTATGGAGGAAACTGGGAACTAAATTGGCATTTAGTTCGGCGTATCATCCTCAGACAGATGGACAAACATAAGTGGTCAACAGAAGTCTGGGAGACTTGCTGAGAAGCTTGGTGATAGAGCACCACAGCCAGTGGGACCATATATTGCCACAGGTAGAGTTTGTGTATAATGACTCAGTTAACAGGAGCACAGGGCAGAGTCCATTTCAGGTTGTATATGGCATGCAGCCGAGAGGAATTTTTGAACTGATGGATTTAGAACAGACTGCGACTAGCAGCACTAGTGCAGAAGAATTCGCAGAGGCGATGAAGGAACTTCACAGTCAGGTGAAGGAGCGGTTGTTGGAATCAAGTCAAGAATATAAGCGCAGAGCCAATCAGCATAGAAGACAAATTCATTTTGAGGTTCGTGATCTGGTTCTAGCACATTTGAGGAAAGAAAGGTTCCTGAGAGGAACATACAATAAACTGAAGATGAAGAAAATCAGACCATGTAGGGTCTTGAGAAAATTTGGGGCGAATGCTTATGAGATTGAATTACCCGATGGGATCGGAATTTCTTTGATATTCAATATATTTGATTTGTACCCATATAGAGCTGGGGAAACAGAGACTGGAACTGAGAAGTTAGTAATCCAGTGGATGAAGAAGATGCCAGTTGCAGAGAAACCACAGATGGAGTGCATATTGGATAAGAGAGTGAGCAAAAGGACCAGGCGAAAGCAATACTTCGAGTATCTGGTCAAATGGAAGAACCATCCAGTTGAAGATTCCAGCTGGGAGACAGAGTCAGAGATACAGAAGCATGGATAGACCGTGCAGGAGCTCATGGACAGGAGCCCATGAAACATTTCAAGCAAGGGAGTATGATGTAGGAGCATCTCCCACATCAAGCGAGCCAGTGCAAAAAACAATGGACAGTTGGACAAGCGCCAGCATAAATTTTGAAACACCTTGAAGTTGTTGCGTGATATTAAATGAGCCATTAAGATGAAGCACACTTTGTATATTGTAAATGGACCTTGATCGGATTGCTCTCGTCCTTAGTAGGTAGATGACATTTAGGATAGTTAATGTAAAGTAGATAGAATTTAATTCTAGACTAGACAATTGAGAGTGCAAGACGGAAACGGGATATAGACACCCTCATTGTGCATTTGTATTATTATCCAGGAAGAGCATAGGAGAAGAAAAGAGCTGTGTAAGAACACTCATGTACAGATACTTGAATTAATAGAAGAAATCTTTGATTCAAATCCATGGGTTTGTGTCTGATTCTCTGTGTATTGATGTTGTTGATTTGCTCATGAATGTTTGCTTTCTGTTATACATTTTCTTTTATATGCTGTGTATATGATTTCATGTTGAGTTTGAAGTCTGAAGGAAAGAAGGAATGAGTTTCAATTGTTTCTCTATCCGAGCCAGAGAATTCCTGCAAGGAGTGCAGTTGAAGTGTCTGCAAGGAGTGCGTTGACAGAGGGTTCAGATAGAGATAGCTTTTGTTCTCATTCATCTCAAAGGTGCAGTTGGGCACAGGAGCCATGCAAGGAGTGTGCAGGCTGGGTAAAAGTCTCATGGTTGCGAACCTGAGTGAAGTATTGAAGGACTGATGTTGCAGGTGTGCGCATAGTCGAGGGACTTCAACACTTAGACGTAGTTGAAGGTTTTCCACAAGGAGTGCATGCAATAGTTTTCCTGAAGGACTTGGAAATCATGAGGGAAAATCTCAGGAAGGATAGGCCTTTGAATTTGTTGAAGGAAAAGTGTAGAGAAGTTGTGTTGTGAAGGTTTAAAGAAGCGGTGCAAGTTTGCACGCAGGTGGATGAGTTCTGTGGGAGAACACTTCGTCACTTTGCAGGGATCATCAAAGGAGGAACGAACGGTCAGTATTCTCCGAGGAGGATTCGCGACACTCTGTGAGCCGTTAGATCTCACAGAGAAGCAAGGGGGATACAGGAGTATTCCCATAGGGTTCAAAGCTCAGGACAGACAGAGCATTGGTCCAAGCCAGCCAGGACCGTTGGATTATTCGCGGAATCGCCTATCGGGATTTTGTGAAAGGAAGAGTCGAATATTGGCAACGGGAATTGCAAAATCATGATACAAAATATCCTGACAGCTAAAGGAAATTGTGTGGGGGCCACAGGAGTCAGAGTGGTGGACAAGTGGCACGGGTTATCAAAGTTTCGTGGGGAGAAGTCCCGAAACATTAACATCAGGATTCGCGATATTGCGAACCCCGAATTATCGATGAGGTGAAGCGTTGAACTGTCAATTCGCGCGTGTGTCGGAGTTTTAGCATATCAGGACTTGGAATTCAGAAAACTGAGTTGCTCGACATCGTGATTGGCGAAATCGCGATAAGGAAAGTTCTGAAATAGAAGGAAAGGTCAGCGTTGACTGAGGTGTTAGGTCTCGGTGATCCAAGAGTAAAGTGTTCGATTATTGACCTTGTGAAATCGCGAAGTCTGATTCCCTGATAAGTAAAGAGAGGGGATTGCGTGAAGAGTTCTGTGGGTGTGGATTTCCCGATAGGGAAATAGAAGAGATATTTAAGAGTTCTTCGGGCCATGAGAAAGAGAAGATCCTATGAGCAGACGTTCCTGCGGGTGCGGCTGCGTCAAATAACCATCCTATATATGCCATTGACACTGAGGTTGGTTCTTCTATATTCTAAAATGACCTGAGTTTCGAAGAGGAAGAGTCGACAGCCATCATGACAGTTGATGAGAAAACCGTATAGGAAACGACTGAGTGCATCGACCTGAAAGACCATGCAGAAAATGGGGTGTGGAACACGATTTTTGACGGTGCAGTTAGCAAAGAAGGGATCGGGGCTGACGTATGGGTAAGCCACCCTAAAGTGGGAACAAATTTGCGTTCATACAATATCATGTTTGAATGCACCAACAACATGGCCGAGTATGAAGCGTTGATTTTGGGACTGAAAGTGTTGAAAGAATTAGGTGTAAAGAGGATAGCAGTGCACAGAGATTCTAAACTGGTCATAAACCAAGAGGCATATATCAAACAAGACACCCTAGGTTGAGAGCATACAGGAACTTGGCATTGGACCTGCTTGAAGAATTTTCGGAGTATGATCTATCTGCTATCCTGAGGGAGAAAAACTAGATCACTGACTCTTTGGCCACCTCGGCCTCATTTTTCAAGATCCCCATCTTCCCCAACAAAAGGTATGAAATTGAATTCAAGCACAGGATGACAGTGCCTGACAATATCAAATACTAGCAGGTGTTTGAGGATGACAAGAAGGTAGAAAGATTTCTTCAGATGAGCGTCGAGTTCGCTAATACTCACATTGATGATGATTGCTGCTGCAACGAAGATGGGAGCATGGATGTGCACAGTAACGAGGAACCTTTCCAAAACTAGATTGTGGGAAGGGACATAATACAACTGAAAAATAACATTATTCTGGAGGGGTTACTGTCATTGTAAAATTTGTTTAGTGAAAATGACGTGGCTAAAAATCCCAAGATCACTGCAAACGAAAAATACGTGGAAGACTGCAATATCGGGACTGAGGAGAACCTGAAAATGATAAAATTATCGAAAACGCTCAGTCCATAGGTCAATCAAGACTACTTTAATCTCATGAAGGACTTCCCAGAGATTTTCACTTGCATCTATGATGATTTGAAGGTGTATGACACCGATTCAATACAACAAGTTATCCCTCTCAAAGAAGATTAGAAACCTTTCAAACTTAAGCTGAGACAGATAAATCCCCTATTGTTGTCGCTGATCGAAAAGGAGGTAAAGAATATTTTCAACACTAAGATTATTGTTTCTTTGTGATTCTCTAAATGGGTAGCTAATTTGGTACCCATAAGAAAGAAGAGCGACAAGATAATACTGTGTGTAAAATTTCGGAATCTAAACAAGGTGTCTCTTAAGGACCATTACCCTCTTCCAAAAATGGACTATATCCTGCAAAAGGTGGTGGGGTCCTAGAAGATGTCCATGCTGGATGGTTTTTCAGGGTATAACCAGATCATGGTTCACCAAGATGACAGAGAAAAAACATCTTTCACAACTTCATGGGGAATGTTCATGTATGCTAAGATGCCTTTCGGTCTGATGAATGTTTGTGCCACTTTCTAGAGGGAAATGGACATAGCATTTGTTGATCAAAAGGACAAATTCATTGTAATCTACCTGGATGACATCACAATATACTCTGCCTCTAACAAGAAACACCTCGAGCACCTAAGGAGAGTATTCCAGAAATGCAGAAAATTCAGCATGTCGCTAAATCCAAAGAAATCACATTTCGGGGTGAAGAAGGGAAGCTATTAGGACACATTATATCCAAGGAAGGAATAAGATAGACCCCAACAGGGTTGAAGGAATCTTGAAGATCGACACCCTACACAGTAAAAAAGAAGTGCAATCCTTCCTGGGAAAAGTAAACTTCTTGAGGAGATTCATCCTAAACCTGGTAGAAATCATAGAACACATAACTTCCATGCTCAAGAAGGGAAACGAGATCAAGTGGAACCCAGAGGCCAAGAATTATTTTGAATATATAAAAGTGGCGTTGACTAAGGATCTTGTGCTAGCCAGCTTGAACTTTATGAAAGATTTCATCCTGTTTTCATTTTCCTCAAAACACACTATTACCAACATGTTGTTGTAGAAAGACGAACAGGATTTTGAAAAACCCATAGCCTATTTCAAACGGACATTGCACGATGCTCCACTAAGGTACAACATCATGGAAAAATAAGCATACACCTTAGTGAAATATTTGAAAGAGTTCAGGACATACATATTTCACTCCCATGTCTTCTCTTATGTGCCCAACAACTTAGTAAAGGATATCTTGACTCAACTTGACCCGGAAGGAAGGAGAGGCAAGTGGATAGCGGCCATGTTGGAATACAATCTTGACATCAAGCCTACAAAACTGATAAAGGGTCAGGGCCTTGTGAATTTAATGGCGCAGTCTGACTATGACATTGTAGGAATGAGTTTCATCGTTGATCTGTTAGAATGCCCTCAAGAATAAAAGACTACACAGGTGTCTCAGGAGTTCATTGATTCTCGATGGTATGTAGACATCATCTATGTGTTGGAGAATCTCCAGGCCCCTTTAGGCATAAGTAATACTAAGGCCAGATTTATCAAGATTAACGCAGTTAATTTTTGCATCCTGGACAATTCACTCTACTAGAAAGACCCTGGGGAATATTGCTGAGTTGTTTGTTGGAGGATGATGCAAAGCAGGCCATACAAGAATTTCACAAAGGTGACTGCGGAGGACACCACTACTGGAAAACCATCATGCACAAAATCCTAAGGGCAGGTTGCTACTAACCTACAATCTTCGCTGACGTGTATAAAGAGGTCTCCAGCTACCACAAATGTCATATTTTCGACGGGAGAATAAAGATGCAACCCCTACCACTAAAGTTGATCTCAGTCAAAGCAACTTTCATGCAATGGGGTCTAGATTTCATATGAGAAATAAATATTCCATCCTTCACGTAGCACAAATGGATACTAACGTCCACCGAATATTTTATGAAATGAATAGAGGAAATCCCCACAAAGAAATATACCGACACAGTCATCATCCAATTCCTGGAGACAAATATCTTGTCAAGGTTCAGATATCCCGTCAAAATCATAACAGACAATGTGGCCGAATTCAAGTCTAATAATATGGAAACATTCTGTCATGATTATAATATAACCCTGGGGCATTCTATGGTGTTCTATCCACAAGGAAATGGGTTAGCATAATCCTCAAATAAGAGCCTAACCAGGATCATCAAAAGACTCCTACAAGACAATAAGAAATCATGGCAGAAAAATCTTATCTATGCGTTGTGGGCAGATCGGGTCACCACCAAGAAGTCCATCTCAATGTCACCTTTCTAGATCATATATGGCACAGACGCCATATTCCCTACCTCACTAGTGCCACCAATTAGAAATTTGTTGCAAGAGAAGGAGGTTGATCTGAATGTCACGCAGAGGAGAATAAATCATTTAATTCACACGCAGTAGGCGAGGGAGCACATGTACGATCGATCACAGATCCATCAGGAGAGGATAAAGAAATCCTTCAACAAGCATTGTAAGCAAGAAAATTTTCAGATTGGATATCTAGTGTTGAGATGGGATGCAAGAAATGAAGATAAAGGGAAGCATGGAAAGTTCGACCACCTTTGGACAAGCCCTTTCAAAATCAACACGTACTACGGGAACAATGCTTATTTCCTAGAAGGATTAAATGGATAATGCCTTGGTTGGGGGCCTATAAATGACAGGTTCCTCAGGCATTATCTGATGAAATAAAATCTGTTTAAGTCATTTTTCATTGTAAATAGTCATTCTAGTTTTTTTTGTGTCAAGCTAGTAGGTCAGTAGAAAATTGAAGCCCGAAGTAAAGGCCCTAAGTTTATGCTGAAGTTTTAGGAGATGCGTCGATAGGATTAGTTTTTTTTCTGTCTATAATTTATTTCTCTCAGTGTCTAAAGGTCAAAAAAATCCCAATGGTGAGGCACATGGTCTATTTTTCTTTGCTACCTTGCAGGGAGGATAACATCCCCATTGGAACCAGCTATTAGCGCCGCCATTTTTTTTTCCATTTAGAGTCAGTTTTAGTTGGGGTATGGCCCATGCACCCAAACATGTGAAGTCAGGTACGTAGCACTGTTGGGTCGAAGTCAGCAATTTGTCGGTTGGCCCTTTGAAACAGGAAGGGATGTCAGAGTCGAAACTTGTGTAAGTGGTACGGGTATGTCTTTTCCAAAGAGTCAATTCCTGTTAAGAAACTAGTCTCTACATGCCCTTGGTTGAGTCAAGTAGTTAATGGAAGTTGCATTGGCAACTGCAATAGCTATTATTAGTTCATCATGAAGGTCAAGGGAATGAAAAATCGCAACTTTCCTATCATGCATGCCCTGCAAACCTTATCACCTGTATTCTACACGTGGGGATGTGCCATGGAAAATATGCAATTTGATTCAAAACATCTTGTCACCATGAATTCACTGTTCTCCGGTACGATTCCTCCTTCTACCCAACTTGTTATAAATTTCATATGCTCGGAACTCATTTTAGTCATGAAACCAGGTCCACACTCTGTTTGCAATTTCCCTTGCTATTCTAGGTTGATCAAATTTCCCTCCCTATACATTTGTCAGATACACTGCACACGGAATACATACTGATCATGCCATGGAGGCCTCCCAAAGCATAAGGAAAGATGCACAGGGCAACAGAATTGCCAGGTCCAAGCCCCAAAATGGTTGGGAGTCATTCTCACATGCAATAAGCATTCCCAAGGACATGAAAGGAGTTATTCTTTTACCCACCGAGACAATCAGATCAAACCATGTGGAACCTGAAGTGAAAAGACTAGCCAAGGAAGAACAAAGAAGCTGGGGAAGTCTAATTTTCAGAAGAGTCACATGCCATATCCTTTCCCGAAGAACTACTCATGTGCACCATCCGGCTGGAGCCTGCTGGGGGATCGAGCCGTGAAAGTAGGAGAAAATCAAGGGAAATGGATACCACAGGAGTGAATGATCAAGAGCCATCTCAGCAATTGAAGCAGGCAAAGCTGGCTATCACTGAACTCTACCAGGAGAACATGGAGTTGAGGCGGCAACTAGCGAAAATTACAAAGACTATGGAAGCATTAGCAGCACAAGGTCATGGAGGGAACGTGTCATGGCTAAAAAGACATCTTAAAGAGGTGAAATACACCATTGTACAGTTGTGAGAAGCACCAAGGATGTCATAGGAAATACATACAAAGCATTCTAGGGAATACAAAGTGGCTGAGAAGGAAGCCCGTGTGGATCTCGCCAATGCACAAAAAAAAACAAGTTTAGCTGGTATTTGTCTCTACATTCACAAAAATAAGACAAATATTGGAAGTTTTTGAAGGAAAAGTTTCCCGAAAGCACTCTACCATTTTGATAACGGTCGTGAAAATCAAACAACCACTTTTCATGCATAGTTTTCCCAACAAATGAGCGTGCAATAGAAATCAAAGTCGTTATAGAATATAGCAAATTCATGGCAGACACATGTCTGCTCAGGCAGGGCTATTAGGGATGTTCGAATTCCCACGTACCCTTGCATTAATCTGCTTGCGTCAGATTGACGGTTCATGATCTTCCTTGATCCAACGGACTAGAGTACATCGCAACTTCGAGTTTCAGGAGTTTGGTCGCACCAATGATCAAATCTCTCGATGTGCAAATTCCCGATCTCGCTAATCTGATGGTCAGGGAGGGCCTCGATAGATCCTTAGATCTATGGTCCTGATCACGTGGTAATTTCAAGTTTTGGGAGTTTAGTTGCACCAATGTGTGAACCTCCCAATGTGCGAAGCTTGCGAAGTCTGAAGGGGTCGAGGAGTTAATGCCCACGTTCCTTCCTCAAATCTAACGGCTGTGATAGACCATGGATATTCCCAAATGGATCTAGTCTGTTCAATGACCAAACAAAAGGATACTCCCTTTTGATACTTGAATTTTTTGCTATCCCTCCCAAGCTTCGTCGATCATGAACAATTTAAGAGCATTACGCTCTTTCTCCTAGACTTAACACATAGAGGGATCTTCGGCGCAACTATTTCTCTCCTTCTTCAAGTCTAGGACTTAAGTGGTTCTAGGTTTCTAATTACCTCACAGAGAGCCTGTGAATATCTACACTACCTCTCCGGCACTTAATAGACTTCGTCCTCGCAGGGATTGTGAGATCCAACCTCCGCATTCAGGGAAGTACTCACTTGACTCTAGAACTGTGATATAGTTCCCTAGGGAAGGCCCCTTCGAGTGATTAAACTGGGCGCATGGAAATCCAAGTGGAATTATAGGCTCTTAAGGAAACAAATGCATATTCATAACTTAATCATTCAATACATAGAAAGAAACCTTTATAGACATGTAAATATTGGCATGCATCCATTATTTGCAGTTCAAAAGCATAAGGCAAGAAAACACATATCAGAACCATAGAGTGTGATGGAACTACTGAAATGGGTGCTCATTTCCACCCAAAAAATAGGCTCATTCACTCCCAATGGATTTATCATTGGCCACCCCTGAGTTTAAGCCACAATTTTTTGAGATTCAATCTCTTACTTCCATCTCAACGGAAGTTTGGTATGAAGGTTACTCTCCTTCTTCCAATATAGAAAACTAGATCAGAATGAAGGTTACTCTCCTTCTCCTGGTTCAATCTCTAATTTATGTGATCAGAACTGACTGTTCCTCCTTCGGTCCTTCCTCAAACCTGAGATTTTCCGCTCCCATCTCTACATTCTTCTCTACCCGGTCTCCCTCTGTCCACCATGATTCCTTTCTTGCATCCCTCGACAAGATTGTGTGTGGACCGAATCCTCCAATCCATGGTCAAGTCCGAAAGCCTTACCGATGGGCAGTTTTCCCCATCCCTCATTAACTCTTGAGGAGGCCTTCCCACCTACTAGCCTGACAAGAATTCATTCCTGGTTAGAGGGTTGTTCTGATCTGAGCAAATTAATTCCAGCATGGTACTGGTCCAGTGAAGGTTAATGTAACCATTAATAGTCCCCTCCACCACCTTTCACAACATTTCATGGTCTCTCTCTTAGCACATCCCCTCTTTCATCGACCTCCTACACAAGGTCCATCAAATCAAACATTCACACTTTCAAGTTTTCCATAGTTCCTCAGCCCATATAGTTATATTTACAAACTAGGGGAAACATGGTGTTACAATTCCCTCCCCCTTAAAGTAATCATCATCCTCGATGTTCTATCTATCAACATGTGTTATCCATGATTTTGGTCGTCATGATGATGTATTGATTGTGGTATAATCAGGCTCTTCATTAGAACTTTCTCCAGAGAAAAGTTACCTTTGTCTCTTTCCAAAAGTCACAGTTTTGAGGAAGGTTCGCAGGCTACCAATACATTTGCCTACGAGAATGCATGATTCTCGCAGGATGCCTTAAGCCAAGGTGTGAGAAGTTCGCACTGTGCCTAACTGTTAGGGTGCAAACTCTTTCTAAAGAAGGGAAAAAGATAAATTCTCAAACCTTCTAGAAGGGAGTCTTCTAGAAGGATGAGATGGCATTCGAATGGTTATCTAAGTACTAGATTTCCTGATATTTTGGGATCATTCCTATCCAAGTAACTAATCCATTCTCTCTTATAAATTGATGGTATTCTCATGGAAAAGGTTGGAAGAAAACTAGCAAGAGATTTATTGGAGAATTAGTGTAAGATTGTATGAAGGACTGATGCTACAACAGCTAGGAATACCAGCAAGGTTATCAAAAGTGGTTGATCTTCTTCATGCATGAGAAAGTGTGTGTTTCAGAGCTAGGAGCCATCGAAAGGAGGTTTTCAACATCAAGGCTCAGGTTGTAAGTCTTACTTTCTATAAATTTAATACAGTAATATGTCCCTTTCCCATAAAGCTAATGTCAATTTATTACATAACTCCTTGATCATATGTATAGATTAGCTATTGAATATATTGAGTTGTCTTCACTCCGATTGGTTTGTACTACTGTGGTCTTGACGACACAAGAGCATTGGAGTGAAGCTAGACAACAGAGACCCAAGGAAGCGATCACAAGGTATGTTCATGATTCTTGCCTCCTAGTCCATTCACTAGTCTAAATCTAGGGAAAGCGTATTATTTTGTCCTACTTTGTTCTAGATCCAGGTGGATCTAGGGAGATCGGTTTGTGTCTTCACTTATGGATTAATCCTAAAACAACATGATATGTATGTACAGAAGTAAAAAAAAATGGATATGTCTGTCTCATGGAATCCCTTATTTCCCACGTAGCCTCATCTGGGCCAAAGTGTTTCCATTGCACCTTAACCTGTGCAATGATTTGGTTCTTGAGTGAGGTTTCCTTTCTGTCTAATATACATTGGGGTTCTGGCAAGAATTATCACACCAGCACCACCTGGATCATAGACCAGTCAATTATATGATTAGCATCATGTACATATTTCGTCAATAATGAAACATGAAAAAAATTATGTGCCTTTATAGTGGGAGGAAGTGCTAGCCTATAGGCTACAGGTCCCACTCTATCTAAGACTTCAAAGGGTCCACAATACTGAGGTGCCAACTTGGCACAAGCTCCCATTCTTAGGGTACTCTTCCTGGGTATAACTTTGAGATAGACATGGTCTTCGGTCTCTAACTCTCTGAGAGTTCTCTTTCTGTCGGTGTAACTTTTCTGTCTATCCTGAGCAATATTCAGATTTCGTCTTATCTAAACAACTTGTTGTTCCATTTCTTTCAGCATGTGAGGTCCAATTGAAATTATGTCCACTGGATTTCTCCAGCTGATTGGAATCTTGCAATAGAATATGCATATTAGGTATAACATTGATAAAATTGAGAGTGACAATATTTACCCAACACAAGAAACACTCGTCATAAATATTCGTCCATTGTAAATAATGTAATTAGAATATTTCTCCTAATGATTTTTTTAATAAGGAATTATTTGCAAGGTTGGTATAATTTTCCATGAAAAAAATGAATGACTCACCAAACTTAAAATTGACATTGAATACAATATTCTCTTACCTTTATAAACTCTATGATAAATATCATATCCTTAAAGTTTTCCCTGGTTATGACTTACATGGTTTGAACAAAAAAATTTTACTGTAACCATCTTATGTGGAGTCATTTTTCTTGAAGGCGATGTTCATTAGAGGTGTTTCTAGTAGTGTTATGTTAATCAAATTTATTGTGTGTCATAGATCCATGTAATGGAATAGTGATTTATAGCCAAATGGTTATTGAGGATAGTGTGATATTGGATAGCAAAATTAGAGTTGTAGTAGAGAAAGCAATGGTGTTATTCTAGATCCTAAGCTTTCATGTGTGTCACAGAATCTTGGATCTACACAAATATGGAATCCATTTTTTCCTATGCATGTCTGGGATTGGTAAATGGATCATAATGTGAGCATTCATTATTGCGTGTGTCACAATGAAAGTCAGTGTCAAAAGATTCATCCGTTGTGATACCAATAGTTTGAGGATTACTTAGTGTGTCTGATTTAATCGCTTTCTTGGTGTGTTCAAGATGAGCATCATATGGATTGGTGTGTTTGAGTTAATATAGATAAATTTATTATTGTGTTCGATTTGATATTTTTCTTGGTCTGTCATAGTTGAATGGAGGATATCTTGGTGTGTCCAAGATGAAAACTAGATGACCCCAATTATGGTGTGTCCAAGTTGGGAGGTTTGGTCTATATGATTAATATGTGAGTTCAACTTAAATAGAACATTTGGATGTGCATCCTCATGTTTGAGCACATAAGTTGAAATAGCCACTAGATCTTGCTTGAGCATTAGGGAAACTGTTGCATGTCCATATGGCATAGTCAAGTTGAATATTTGAAATGACCACCTATTGAATTTCCCCAAAGGGGGATTTTATTCTCCTATATAAGGATTTTGATAACACTTGGATGAGGTGGTCATCTGTTGGTTGAATTCTCTATGAATTGACTATATGTTGGTTGTGGACTTAGGGTGATGATATGGGATCATAAATCTGTATACAAGTTGTTATGTGTGTCAGAATGAGGTAAGACTCAAGGGTCAAGTGTTAGAAAAGATTTGTTTCATTCGTTGCAGTATTTAGCTCTTGGAATGTTGATGGAATTGGTAGCACATCCAAGGGGATTCCATCCATATGTTGAATGATCCATGTACATAAAATACTTCCTATTACAAGTACTTTTTAAGGGAGAATATTGGAATTATTAAGTCCTACCTGTCTTATAGCTTCATGTGTGATATTTGATCATATAAGAAGATTGTGGATTTTCTTGTATTGGTCATTGTAATGTAAACTTTGTCTCTAAATAAGTTGTTCCAATGCTAAGATAATGTGTCTATCTTAAGGAAAATATTGATGTGTTTATATGTGTATTATTACATTGATTAAATTTTTTTTCCATTGGAAAAAACAATTTCATTGTTATTCAATATTGAATCAAAGGAAACTTCCCAAAACTTCCCAAAATACATATAAGTCTATTTATGCTTTGAGACAATCCAAAAAGAACTATTTCCTTCATACAAAACTATGACGATGTTCTTGACAAAAACAAAAGAAACACACTGTCCTTAGACTTAGAAGATATAAAATTGACCATAGATTATCAGAGAATCCTTGTAGACCTCCTCAAAATGGAGCCACCTAGGATTCTTCTCCAGTGCTAGTTTTGAAAGGTAGTCTTCCATTGAATTGAACTGTCTATGGACATGTAGACCCTTCAACCATCTGAATTGAATTTTTAGTTCCTGAATCTTCACCTTCCATGGCCTTAAGTTTAGTTCTTCCATTTGAGACTTCCGATCCAGCCAGTCTATGACAACCCTCGAGTCACCAACCACCATTAAATATTCAATGTGCCATCAATTTTCAATAGAGAGGAGGGCCCATAATCCAAGAATTTTTGCCTTAGTATTAGTGCCAACACCAACAACAAAATGTTTTTTGAAGAAATGTTTGGTTTTGAACTTCAATACAATTCCTACACCACAAATGCCTCTTTCTAAAGCACCATAAAAGAACCCACTATGATTATTATCAAAATAAATTGGGTTCAAAATGAAATCAATGCATTCACCTTTCTTTGGAATAGGAAAATTCCTGATAGCCAACACTATTCTTGAGGTGGTGGCCACATCATTCCTATCCCAATCCTCAAACAAGATTTTGTTCCTATAATGCCAGATTCCTTAGAGAAAAATAAATGGAACTACCTTGTGTCTAGGAGATGAAATAAACCAACTATGAATATTTCTTTCTAAAGTAGGTATATTCCAAGATCCCTCTAATTTTATTTTATTATAGACATTTTCCCAGATAGATTGTGAAATTGAACACTGAAAAAACAAATGAATTGTATACTCTTCTTCATTCAAGAAGAGAGTGAAAACATAGGGACCTATACCCCCCTTGATCTTGTAATTTACCCCAGTGAGGACATGATCCTTTAAGAAGAGCCACATAAAGAGAATTAACTTGTATGGAAGCTTAACTTTCCACAATGCTTGGTACCACCAAACTGGACCCTCCACCACATCCATAGTTGTAAGAGCATCATAATCTAACTTGGCAGTCACTGTTCCCAATGAATTATTCCATGTATAGACTAAGAGGTCTGCATCACTTTTAATAGTAAAACCACTATTTATTAAGATTTTTAGACAGATAGACCATTCAATAGCCAACTCACTCTCCAATCCAAGGTCCACTGTTGAAAGCCAATCTTGTGTATTAGAAGAATTTAATGAAGATGTGTATGTGATATGTGCTAAGGAGTATACATGTAGGTCATTCAAATGTCGAACCAAAGCATCTGGCATTTTGTACATGTGATAACAACATATGAAAGGGTCTTGTCCAATATTAACCCTAGTCCATTCCCAACTGACCATGCCAACCACCTATTCACTAGATACAAAGAACCCATAAAATTCTTCCAAAATTTAGAAGCAACAGGAAACTTGTTATTATCAGTGTGCAACCAAAATACAACCTCAACACCTTTCAAGTACTTTTTGATCAAAACCTTGCTCCATGGATAGAGTCCAAACAACCCCCCACAAAGGGACTTTGCATCCAATGATTTTTCAAACCCTTTCAAGTTCTAAATTCCCCATCCTCCCAAATCCTTTGGCCTTGTAATCAAATCCCAAATGGCTAAATGAAACCCAATGGGTTTTTTAGCACCTTTCCATAGGAATCTAGAGAATATTTGACTGATGTTATCAATAATATTCAAAGCCACCTTTGCTAAACAGAGCCAATAAACCAACATATTTTGTAAAACAAAGTTGACTAGAACCAGTCTACCACCCAGGGAGAGCCATCTACTCGTCCAATGTCCAATCTTCTTCTCCACTTTATGGAGCAGCCAATGCCAATCGTTTACTCTATAGTCATTAGGTTTCAAAAAAAATTCAAGGTATTTCATCCTTTGATCCAAAGGAGAAACAAGCATCCCAAATATCTCTACTACTCTATTTTTAAATGTGTTTAACCTGCACAGAATAGATATAGATAGAAAATACCACACACATTTGCAGAGAGAAATTGAGAAAGTAGAAGAAAGAGATAAATAATGGAAGAATTATCATTAACCATATGAATAATAAATAATTTACGCATGATATACTCTATATAACTCAACCAATGTGCACTAGAGGTGAATCCAATGCACCATAGTGGTGGTCTAGAGTGATCTGGACACAAACCAACAGTTACAGGAATGAATTGCCACCTAGTTTAGTCTCTCGGGCAGTTACAAGAGTGAAATTCCACCTAGCTAAGTTAACTAGTCTACCAGTCTTTAATTTATTGAATGAAATAGAGTGAAGTGAGGAGGAGATTACAGAATCAAGGGTAATGCACTAGTCTGGTGATGATCCCAAGGACAATGTTCATTAGCTGGTGATGATCCCAATGTTGCAGGGTGACAAAACCAATGCAACATCTAGACTCCACTCAACTAGTCAAATTGAAGTAAAAACTGAAGAGAATATTCTCCCTGAACTTTAGTAGACTGGATAAAGACTAATAAACATAGGAAAAAACTTAGGAAAAATAAATCCTAGGTGTTTGTGAAGTAACTCCAACACCCCCCTTAAACATCACTATGGTGAAAATAAAGAATGGGTCCCGACAATGAGTCCATGTTAGCTACCCAAATACAAAAAGTACACTGAAATAAAGTGAGGAATGAGGGAAAACCTCATCAGAAAACCTCATGGGAAAACCCCCCATTAAAGGTACAATGTATGTAAAAATAAGAGCTAATAGTTGCTAGGCAATTGTGTCCTTCACTCTAAGATGAATTCGCGGAGAATGGAACTTTTTCTTAGTGAAGGTCTTGGTGAAGATGCTTGTCATTTTTTTTGCTGAAGGACATAATTATAGGTCGATGATCCTCTCATGTACTAAGTCCTGAATGTAGTGCATTTGGATCTCTATGTGCGTCATCTATTTCCTTTGAACTAGATCTCTACAGAACTTCAAATTTCTCTGGTGTTCACACTAGATGATGATCAGTTGATGAAACTGAATGTCCAACTCAGTAAGAAAAATGTTGTAGCCACATAGCTTGAATGGTTATGTTAACTACCCCTCTGTACTATGCCTCTGCTAAATATAGAGCAACAACAACTTGATTCTTGCTTGACCAACAGATAGGCCCAAAAACAAGATTGAGTGAGTAACCATATGTGGACTTGCGATCAGTGTTATCGCTGGCCCAATCATAATCAGTGAACCCAATGAGATCTATTGTATATTTTGTTGCATAATGAATCCCAAAGGTGATGGTTCCCTGTACTTATCAAAGGATACACTTGCAACCTTCCAATGTATCTCATGCAACTCCTACATGAACATGGAAATTGCATCAACTACATAGGAGAGGTCTGATCTAGAGTGTGTGAGATACAACAAACTCCCCACTAGTTTTTTGTACAGTGTGTTGTCAATCAGTGGAGATTCCCCACCAAGCTCAAGTTTGTGTCCTGATAGGAAAGGATTCGGAGCAGACTTGTAGTCTGTCATGTGAAATCTCTCAAGGATATCTCGTGCATACTTCATCTGAGACAGTTTGATGCCTAATGCATCTTGACTGATGTCAATTCCAAGGAAGAATTTTAGTGGTCCCATGTCCATCATCAATAACTTGTCACGTAGAATCCTCTTGATTGTAGCAATCGCAGATGTCGAGAAAATAGTGATCAATAAATCATCAACGTATAGAACTAAGAGTAGAAGTGAGTCAGTCGTCCTGAGCATGTAGAAATTCAGGTCTGATTTACAATGTACAAAGTTCTGTGACAACAGGTAGGAGTCCATCTTGGCATACCATGCCCTTGCAACCATCTTGAGGCCATAAAGATATTTCTTCAGTCAAAATACCAAAGAGGAATTCTGCATAAATCCATGGGACTCCTCCATATATTTCTCCTCAAAGAGATGAACGTGAAAAAATGCATTCTTCACATCCATATGATGGACTTCTCATCCCTTGGTTGTCACAATGTAAAGTGCCAAACATATGGAATTTGTCTTCGCTACTGGATTGAAGGTCTCATCATAGTCAATGCCATGCACCTGTTGAAATCCTTTGGAAACTATCCTGGCTTTGTATCTACTAATATGTCCATCCACTATGCTCTTGGTCCTGTAGACCCATCTGCACCTGACAAGTTTCCTTCATAAAGGAAGGGGAACCAAATCCCAAGTCTAGTTCTTAAGGAGGGAGTTGTACACCTCCTGCATGGAAGATTCCCAAAAGGGATTTTCAGCAGCCTCACCATAAGACTATGTATCTAAATACTGAACCAAGAAAAGATGCTTGGAGGGAAATGGTTTAGTGGCAGTGAGTGCAATAGGAGGCTCCTCAAAATCATATCGAGTCCTCCTAGTGTTGGCTGGATCACCAACAAGATCCCCTTCATCCTGAAGAGTAGTATGGGCCCACTTGTGCCTCTTCTCTGGCTCTGCATATGCATTTGGGTGCACTGAATATGCATTTGACTGTACTGAATCTATCTCTGGATCATCATAATCCTCTGAATTAGAACTCTTGTCTGAAGAAGAGTTGACATGTTCATGCTCATCCTCTCGGATAGGTGGAAGAATGAAGGTGCCTGCATGCAGCTATTGAGGTACATGTGAGACACTTTCCTGGAATTGGACACTTCGCTCAATGATGAGCCAGTTCGAGGAAAGATCAATAATTCTGTATCCCTTCACACCCTCAGGGTATCCAACAAAGATAAACAATGTGCTCTGTGGATCAAGTGCCTTCCTCTTTTCAGAGGGAATATGGGCCCACGCATGTGAACTGAAAAGAGGAAAGTGGGTCACTTCCGGTTTGAGGCTGCTCCAAGCCTCGTAGGGGGGTCTTATCCTTGACATATCTATGGGGAGATATGTTTTGGATGTAGGTTCCACAATTAAGTTCTTCGGCCCATAATCTCTGTGGAAGTGACTTTGCATGTAGCATGGAAGATGCCATCTCTTTTAGAGATTTGTTTTTCCGCTCAAAAACTCCATTTTGTTGTGGAGTATAAGGAACTGTGTGCTGCAATTGAAGCCCTGCCTCATGAAAAATATTTTGGATCTCATGATTTACATACTCTCCCTCGTTATCAGTTCATAGGACTTTGATTTTCTTTCCTAACTACATCTCAACCGGGGCTTTGAAATATTTTAGGTGTTGAAAGACCTCTGAATTTTTCCTGAGAAATTAAATCCATGTGAAACGTGAGAAATCATCAACAAAAACAATAACATACCTTTATTTTTTTATTTATGGATTTGGAAAAGTTCCTATGAGGTCACTATGGATCATATCTAAAGGAGAGGAAGCTATTTGAGTCTTTCCTTTGTCGAATTTATCTTGAGGATGTTTTCCAAGAACATGTCCCTCAAAGATACCTTTGGAGAAATGGATGTCTGGTAGACCATCAACCAATCTTTTCTTGCTAAGTTGTTGCATGTTTCTGAAATTCGAGTTTGTTTTATTGAATTATTTGGGTCATTAGATCTATTTTTTTATGCATGCATGCAGATTCTGGATGGAATCCTTTATGGCAGTATGTGCATTTATGCCCTTTTCTTCCCTTTCCACCTTTGGATCTGGAGGCATCGGTGAAGGGTTTTGACTACCCTTCCTTCTTCGAATTTGCATGATCTTTCCTTTTTTATTTATCTATAGATTTCTAATATTGATGGATTCCATCTTGCATAGTAAGTGCATGCACCTTTAGACCTTTGATTTTTCCCATGTTGATGAGCTTGGTTTGCTCTTGTGTCAGGGATTCGATAAATTCCTCAAGAGAAGGAATATTCTAGGTGGCTCCAGAGGTAAATTTGAATGAAATAAATGTGGATACGAACACAAAGAATTCAAGACCAATTTTGGAGAGAATGGTGAGAACCATTTGTTTCTCCTACTTAGATTTATCAACCCCACAAGATTTGAGTTGCGACAGTAAATCCTTGTATTTTGTAAATAAATCTTGGAGATTGTCGAATCTTTTTGGATCCAATGTGAGAAATTACACCTTGAGAGTGTGTCCCCTCATCTCATATTTTTTTCAAAAGATCCCTTCCATGGTGGTCTAGGCTTCATTGGGGGTTTTACAGGAAGATATGTGAAAAAGGATATTGGGAAAAATGAGACTGCAAATTGTTCTGAATGCTTCATCCATTTGATTTAGATACTTGGATTTTTCTATGGCTGATGTTGGTTTTGTCTCTATATTCATTTCTAACCTGTACAATACTATTCTTTGAATATGCATAACCATCTTCTCCTTCCATTCAAATAAGTTGTAAGGTGTAAGAATGAATTCTTTTGGGAATTCCATTTTTCTGTTGTCTTCAATCTTTGGTACCTGCAAAAATAATTTCGTGTATCTTTTCTTAAGAGTATGTCGGCTTTGATACCATGTAAATGTGTTGAACTGGAATAAAATATATCTAGGTATAAAATACCACACACATTGGCAGAGAGAAATTGAGAAATAAGAAGTAAGAGAGAAAGAATGGAAGAAGTCTCATTAACCGTATGAATAATAAATAATTTACACATGATATACTTTGTATAGCTCAACCAATCCACACTAGAGGTGAAGCCAATGCAACATAGTGGTATTCTAGAGTGATATGGAAACACACCAGGAGTTACGGGAGTGAACTGCCACCTAGTCTAGTCTCTCAGGCAGTTACGAGAGTGAACTGCCACCTAGCTAAGTTAACTAGTATACCAGTCTTCAGTTAACTGACTGAAACATAGTGAAGTGAGGAGGAGATTACAGAATCAAGGGTAATGTGCTAGTCTAGTGATGATCCCAAGGACAATGTGCATTAGTTGGTGATGATCCCAATGTTGCATGGTGACAAAACCAATGCAACATCTAGACTCCACTCAACTAGTCAAATTGAAGTGAAAACCAAAGAGAATATTTTCCTAGAGGAATATTCTCCCTAAACTTTAGGATACTAGATTAAGACTAGTAAACATAGGAAAAAGAAATCCTAGGTGTGTGTGAAGTAACTCCAACACTATTAATCAGATCATCATTTAAATTATGAGAGAGGAAACATGGTTTTTAACAATTCATTTCCATACCCGAGGCCTGACAGAAGCTTGTTAGAAGATCTTATAGGGAAAACCACTCTTCAATAGAACCAGAGACAATAATTAAAACATCATCCAAAAAAAAATCAGTGATGATGATACCTTTTTCAACCTGGATACCCTTGAATTTCCCACCTGTACAAGCCTTTTTTCAAAATTCTACTGAGACTTTCCACCACCAACAAGAATAGTAAAGGTGAGAGGGGGAAGCCTTGTCGTAGTACTCTATGAATTTTGAAGAAATTGGTCAGAGTTCCATTAACAAATACTACATATATATCACTAGAAACACATCCCATTATCTATTGTGTCACCTCCCATTTCAGGCAAATTTGAATCATCATCATCCGAAGGTAGTGCCAGCTAACCTTATCATAAGCTTTCCTAAGATCCAAATTTATAATAAGAGATTTCATTTAAATAGTTTTGACTATGTGCATACACTCCTGAGATAGCCCAACATCATCAAAAATCAACCTGTCTTTTAAAAACCCAAATTCTTCGATAAGATACTAGAAGCCAACTTGCCTTTTAACCTATTGGCAATAATTTTCGAAATGAATTTATATACAAAATTACAAAGTGCAATGGGTCTGAAGTCATTAAAAGAGGCAAGATTCAAATATTTTGGGATAAGGGCCACAAAGTTGGCATTCAATAATCCAATGAATTTGCCAGATATTTTGGATTCTTCAATAGACTCCAGGAGTTCATTCCCCATAATATCAAATAAATGTTTGAATAGTTCCTGGGTCCACCCATTAGGACCAGGACTTTTGTCCTTTGGCATTCTTGAAATAGTTTCCTCTACTTCCTCTAGAGTAACCTATTTCCCCACTTCATCACTTTCCTCATCTGTGCAAATACGAGGCACATCCTTTATAACACTTAATTGAGTAAGTGTATCATCCTTATCTACTTCTTTATACATAGTCCTAAAAAACTTAAAATAAACAGACCTAAGATCAACCCGTGAAGTCAAATTGTGGCCTTCTAAATCAGTTAATACCCAAATAGTATTAGTCAACCTTTAATGTTCAACAAATTTGTGAAAATACTTAGTGTTCTTATCCCCACTTTGGAGCCAAATGGACTAACTTATAAGACTCCATGTTTCTTCATCCAACCTTAAAATATCCACTTTTCGCTTCTCTAAGGAACTAATAAGTTCTTTATCTGTTATAGAGAATAATTGAGAAGGAAAATTTCTAAAGATCTCTCCCAATTTCATGTCAATCTAACAAATTTCATATTTTATCTTCTTATTTTTCTCAGTCAAAAACTTTATCACTTCTTCTTTGATTTTTTTAAGCTTCTCGACTATTAACCTCATCGCTAAATTGTTCTCCCACTGAGCCATAGAACTCCATCTTGATCGGACTAAAGTGATGAAATATGGTTAATTCAACTAGGCTTTATTAAATTTGAAGGGCGAGAAAGTATGATCAAAGAACTCATCAATTTGAAGACAAATAGGATTATGATATGAGAGTGTTGAGTTTAAAGTCCATGACCTTCATCTTCCCAAGCTCCCTAACATCCCTTCATTTATGAGGAAATGATATAGTCATTTTGAAATCCCTGTAGTACCCAACCTACCATTATGCCAAGTAGGAATATTAGGGTAGGGAGGGACAACGACCAAACCAATAGATGTGAACATGTTTGGAAAATAAGTAGACACAGGATCTAACCTAGCATGATCAACCCATACATCCCTTGAAGTCATTGTAAGGTTCAATTTGCTACCAATGATTAATCCCCCTTCCATAAGAAAGACACAGTCCAACAAGGGCTTCCAAAAGTTCACTCTATCCTTATATGGGCCATAGCAATTTAGTATTATGACCTTCTTAGTGACATCTTTCAGCCGACCCTAAAAAAGGATACTTGCATTGGTGGAAAAATCATGCAGGTCATCACTTCTAGGGTTCCATCTAGAGAGTAGTCCCCTAGAATGACCATTTGGACCCATAGCTAAACATTTCCAAAAAGGACAACATTTAAGGAGAAATTAATTTCCTTATCACTAACTTCCATGGTTTCTTGAAGGAAGATAATATTAGGTTGAACATATGCGATCCAATGTTTGAGGGATAAAAGTTTGTTAGTGATCTGGATTATTTTCGGCACGAAATGAGATCGGAGATATAATAAAGAAATGCATAGAGATATCGCAGATATTCAATAATATAGCAGAAATATATCAGAGATGCAACCATAAACATAGAGATACAGTAATACATGATTTCTATTAATGAAATAAATGTACAGAGACTGTAAAAATATAGAGTGAAAGACTCACTAGAATGGTGGCAGCTTATCTCAGAGAAGAGATGTGACAACTACTTGTATTCACAAGAAGATGATTAAAATGAGCCTCTGAAGGCCTTTTAAAATAAACAGGAATGCCAAAAACCCTATAAATCCAAAAACCTAACCCTAGGAGATGAAGCACCAAAAGTCATGTGGGCCCCGTTTGCGTAAGTTAGTACATCAACTTCCTAGGGTCGTAACTTTTGCATACGATCTCCGTTTTAGGCATATGATAGCTTGTTGGAAAGGTATCATCAAGGAGATTCATTTTGAGGGCTTAATCATTCCTTCAACTATAATTTAGAACCTTGATCTCGAAAAACCTTCATTTAGGCCCTCAAAATGGCCCCAGAAGTTAAAACCTGCTAAAAATAGTAAATTGCCAAAATTGCCAGAAAATTGTTTTGAGCCAGTCAGAAAAGGAGACTAGCAATGAGATGATTACTATACTCGACAAAATATCCCACCCAGCTGCCCCATTCAAAGAAAAGACAGCAGTGAGAATCGCTCCATGACCGCCATTGTAAAAATATAATAAGCTTTCTATGCCATGGTGTCGATCTAACTGTCCATTCCGGTTGGCTACAACATTTCTACGAAGAAACTCATATTCATTATTATTAATTTCAACATCCACAATAACAATATAATCTGCAATGTTAAGTAGACAATAACTGTCCATTCCGGTTGGCTACAACGTTTCTGCAGAGAAACTTTAGATCATTTCGTCAACATGGCCATATGAACTTTAGATCATCACCATCAACATATTGAGATCCGACGGTGTAAAATTAGATACCATCAATGTATTGAGATCCTACGTGTAAACTCAGAATGATTGCTTGTGGTTGCATGCTTAACAATTTACTTTATCATTTCGTCAACGTACAACATACATGGTTAAGGCCTCAAAGGTTGAGCCCACACAAGTATTGTTTACATGAAAGCTGAATCCCAGAAATTTCCATGAAACTTACTCTGGTTGAATCATCAACAAGGTCCCAGAAGGTTCCATGAAAATAAAGTTGAGGCCACATTAGGTTGCTCATTTTCAGCAATGTTCACTAGATTTGTACATCTACCTTTCACCTTAAGTTGCCAACATTTTCATTTACCTTTCACCTTACATCGCATTCTAATGCATCAGATTCTCATCTTTGGTTTCTCTAAATTCCTTAAGGAAATTGCAACTACATCCCCTTATGGTGTATATTCTTGTTATTAGTCCCAGCCAATGGGACTATAGAAATCATTTTTTAGTTCATTAAGTGTAGCTACTCATGTTGTGTTGTTGGTTTTTTCAAAAGCGAGTCAAATTGGTCAAGGGATGTAGGCTGAAAATAGTCAAAGGTGAACAGGAAGAGAAGGTGTGTTGTTTTGAGATTGTGATGGTCACTTTGTTTTTGGGTTTTTTAATGAATTTATCTATGATGTCATATGTTATGGTTCAAAAAGATGGAGTTGCTATGAAGTTCCAAGTGCTGGGAGTGGCGAGTTGTAGGAGTTCTAATTTTGGAGTTGTGGAAGTCTATGTCAGAGTGTAAGAAATCCTTTGCATTGTATGCTATATTCCAGGTAAGATTACGTCTTGAATCTTATTTTTCATTTCCCTATTGTCAGTGTGTATTTTTCTTCTTATTTTGCAGTTGCTTGATGGTATGGAGATAGTGCACATATAAAGTTAGGGAGAAAAGCATTATTTTGCATGTGCTACAAATCGGTGTTGTTCTTAGGTTGGATGCATTTTCATATCTTGTTGGGTATTTGTTGGCAGCCACATATGATTTTTGATATTTAACATGATCGAAAGATATTACACTTTCCATCAACTCAAATTTGTAAACATTTTTGAGTTTCGAAATGATTGTTGGATTAAACCTTACCTTATTAAATTTTTATTGTTTGCATTTTTCGTTTGTTTTATTTTTAATTCATGACTATAAGCATGAATTAAACATAAAACTTGGCTTGGTTTAATAATTTTGTGCCTTAGAAATGTCCTTTAAAACACCATCCATATGTAGTTAAAATGCAAACCTCATGAAATGGTTGATTGATCCATTTTTTGATTTTTTTGGTTTTAATATGGTTGTTTTGAATTCAATAGTTCAATAGTTCATTGTCGAATTGTTTTGGTACATGAAAAACTTTGGTTAATTACTTGATATTCTTTTCATAAGTTTAATGGTTGTATCAACATTCATGCCAATGAGTACAGACCTGCTATACTCACGTTTTCACCTTACCTTGCTGGCTCAAAACATTAATGAAGCTATTCATTATCTGCATAGGGTTTTGTACTTTGTAGTTTTTGGCACTCATCGCGAGAGATGGTAAGGAATACAATGAATCGTCTAGTTTTCACTCTCACTATCTGAGTTATGATAACCCACAAGCTCTACTATTTTTTTGTTTCCACTCTTCGTTCAGACCTGTTTATGTTTCTCGCACGATTGGAACATAAAACTATTCTAGGAAATCTCTGTTGCATCCTTGTTACAGTGGTCATGGCACCCGTCATTTGCATAGAGCCGAACAGATGCGAAGCCTTATTATCCCATGATGATGCTATCGATGACCTAAAGAGTCATGGATGGGATGTATTCCTCAAAAAAATTGAGGGTTATGATCTTCAGGTGGAAAAAGCTTTTGCACAAACCTTTTATGGTTTCAGAGCTAAGATTGGAGACATACAGTTAGAATTGACCGAGGAATTCATGAGCAAAGAAATAAGACTTCCATCAAAGGGTGAGAGGTGGTTTAAAAATGCCCAAATAGAAGAAGTTTTGTGGAGTCTGTTTATGGCATCTCATAAAACCACTTTTTGCATCAAAGGTATTCCCATCGCTCTGTTAAAACCTAGATGGCATAGTTTGTTGTTAATTCTGAAATAATTTGTTACATGCAAAGGTTGATACGGATTAGTTTTTCTCTACCATATTTGTTTTCTCATGAAATTCATAGGTTTCGATTTAGATATGCCCTTTTACTTATTGATGAGTCTTTATAAGATGTCCAAACGATACAAGCGACAAGGTGTCGATTTGAGCCTGTTTCACCATGGATTGGTGAAAATCTTGTTGATGTATCATCTATCAACCATAGGTGACAGTTGGGAGAAATTTTTATGAGGAACGACTTCACCCAGGTTGATCCTACAACAAACTCTAACTCAGACCAGCAAGTGGTTGAAAACTAGTTCGTTAATTTAATTAATGGACCAAAGTTTACTGATAAAACTCCTTTAGATAAAGGATCACCGTGTATGTTTTCACCCGCAAGATCTCCAGAACAAGAAAATAATGAATTGAAAGGAAATGACCCTTGTGTACCTGTGAACGATGACATTTTGAATGTTAATGTTAAGTCTGATGTCAAGAAACTCTGTAAAGGAACAAAAAAATAGTGCACAGATTTGGGTTTCAAGAATAAGAAGGTCGGTCGCCTAATCTATAGAAAATTAAGGAACCGAATGGATACTCATTTGAGCTCGATTGATCCGATCAATATTGATGAGGTTTCAGATCGTAAGATAGAGGATTTCCTAGCACGGGAAGATCCTGAAATGCATTTCTCCATGAAAGAGGTCATCACTCATGTCAAACCATATGATTTTGTGACCAATTTATACCCATGTCTTAAGGGTAAAAAGGGGTTTTCGGGTATCAGCCAAGATTTAGAACAAACAACAGGAAAGGTTGAAGCACCCTTGGTCGACTGTGTCTTGCGTCGATCTACCATCTCCTCGGTAGCCTGTGATAGTTTCCTTTGTTGGGTAGAGCATTACTATACTGATGTCCCTCTCTTATAGACCCGAATTAAAACTTTCACTACTCAGAACAATCTGTTGAAGCAAGAAAACCTTGATCTCGAGGCACATGCAGAAAGGGAGAAGAAACGAATCAAGAGATCTGGAAACAAAGTCATTAAGAATAAGACCAGTGTCAAAGCAATTATAAACTCTGAACTGATTGAGCCTTCTCTAGCTGACTTTTAATGGTAAAACGTTTTATTTTCATTTCATTGTTTTATGTAATCTAAGTCTAAATAAGTAGATTTGAGTTTTGATTCCATTTATTAAAATTAAGACAGGCTATAGAATCTTTGATTCTGTAGCCAGTCCTTTTAATAATAATAATTAGTGATTAGCAATTGTTTTTCTAATATATAAACTTGGTTTTGCTATTCTCAAGAAATGGGAGATCCTATTGCTCATTACTTGGAAGAAATGTTTTCAATTATATGCCTAAATGATTAGTAGCTTCTCCTTTTTTATGTTTTATAAAAACTTTGATTTATTTTTTAATAAACCATCTCTATTATGAGTGGTTTCCAATCCACTATTTTTGTAATATTACTTGATTTTGGAAGATTCAACTCTATCCAATGAGATACAATTATTTGGATCCAGGATTACTTTAAACACTTTTCACTTTTGCTAGTGAAGGCATCTTTGATTGGAACACATTATGGATATGTAATTTCCAAGACTATATGGACAAGTTGTTCACATTTCGGCTTTATACCAACGTGACATTGTTCCATTTATGTTTTGTCTCTTACTTTATGGAATATGAATATGTTATACAACTTTAGCCTTATTAGCATATAATGTTTCATTTTATTCAGTGCTTTAAATTTTGTCCATAACTTGTTGTTTCATATATTATATCTGTGATCGTTATTTCACTTTAATATCATGATTTATGCTTCATTTTAAGTTGATGTATCAAATGACTGTTTCACATTAAAATTTCTTTTACTATAAACATTCATCATTACAAGGTCATTGGATCTATATGTTTATTACTCTGTTCTTAAATCTTTGCTCTGAAAAACACCTTGAGTTTATTCTAGAGATGTTAGCACAAGCCTGTTACAGATTTTTCTCACAGGAAAGATAGCTTGAAGTCTAGATTGCATAGGGATATAAACACAGTATGAGACTAATCTTAAGTTAGTTATATTCACATTCAATTTTTGTTATTAGTTTATTCATTAGTGAAATAAGATAGTTTAAATTGGTTGTGACTATTATTCTGTTCTTCTTTCAGATTATGTCTTATTAGTATCTTTTTGAGTTCTTAGATTTTGAATTATAAAACAGAAAATATAAAAATATGTGATTTCTTTATCTACTTCGTAAACAGTTACAAAAACATTGATTTTGCAAGACATCCACCAAAACTTGCAATTTGTAAATACTTTGTTCATAATCACATATTCATATTTATGTTTTAAACACCTGTAAATAATTAGATTCATATACATAGTATTATAGTTGTAGCTTTAGAGTAGTTTATTTATTTATTTTGTTTTAGGATCCTAGTTGGTTAATTAGACAACCCCAGTCCAGATCTATCCTTCTAGTTGACAGTGTGTCATTTACGCCTCTCAACATGATTGTTTAGTTAGTTCCTTGCACAGTGTTCCACCTATTTTTTTTATTTTTTATTTTTTTGGGGGGGGCGGGGGGAGGTTGATTATAGTATAAGCAGGCATAGTAGAGGAATATCCTTGGCATAACCACCATTGTGTATTTGCAATGCTTGGGAGAATAATTCATGTCGATTATCATCGTGCAGTCTTTCACCTTCACATGGTGAATTGTGTTAGGGGATGTAAATTGGACGACATCTCAATTATTTTTCAAACGTTGATTTTGTCAGATTCGCAAGCAAAGGGAAGCGATTTATAACTACTTCCAAGTGAATGGAGAAAGCCAGATTCTATGAATTCTTGGCACGTGTTGAAAACAGACCAATTTTCTGCTATGTGAGAGACATAGTTGTGTAGAGGGAAGAGATATGGCTATATAAAAACCTTACATCCAACCTCAAAAGTGGCTAAGTCAAAAATGTTTTTACTAGAGAATTGTCCAAAGATAAATAGATCGCAAGGTTGTGATTACCCCAAAGCTAAGAGTAGGATGTGAATCTGCTAAAATGTCTTTTACACATATATCGACTACCTTTTGAATGGAAATAACCATAATAAATAACTATCGAGTGCTCTAAAGATAAGAAACACATGTTTTATTTGCACTGCTTCTAGACATGTGGCATTTCCTTCTAAATAAAAGAAAATGAATTTACCATAAATCAATGACATATATTTCAAATTACGTCACTTGTCAAATCACAAAACTATTGGAAATGTGGAGGTACAGAAGTGTATTATTGCGAGAGGATCAACCGTGTGGGTTCTCTGCACAAGCGTTAAAAATATACCATATTGTGTAGAATAAGTATAACTATGAACATATGGTGGCACTTGGTGCAACTATGTCTTGTACACCTTGAAAATGGTAGAGGAATATCGCTAGCACAACTAGTATTGTGTATTTCCAATGCTCATGTAGAGAATTCATGTCAGTTATTGTCGTGAAATTATACAACTCCACACGACGAATTGTGATAGGGGATGAAATTTGGATGATATCTTCATTTTTCATAAATTGATTTTGTTAAATTTGCAAGCAAAGGGTATTGATTTAGAACTCCTACCAAGTGAATGCAGAAGACCATATTCTATGAATTCTCTGTACATGTGTTGAAAAAAGACTAATTGTATACTATGTGAGAAGCATAGTTGTGCGGATGGCGGAGATGTGTATATAGAAAAACCTTTCGTCCAACCTAAGAAGTGGCCAAGTAAAACTTATTTTGACTAGATACTTTTCCAAAGATAAATAGATCATAGAGCTGGGATTGCCCCAAATCCAAGAGCATGATGCAAATCTGCTAAAATGTCTTTTACACATATATCAACTACCATTTGAATAACAATAGCCATAATAAAAAACCATCGACTAGTCTACAGATAAGTGATACATTTTCTTTTTACTTATTCTAGATGCATGGCCTTTCCTCCCAAATAGAAGCAAATCAATTTACCATAAATTAGTGACATATTTTGCAAATTATGTCGCTTGTCACAATCACAGATACGAAACTATTGGAAATGTAGAGGTGCATAAGTGTAGTAATGTAGGGATGTCATGATTCAAATTATGCTAAGAATGAAATGAAGGTGGAGATATTACAAATAAACACAAAGGGATATTGTAATAAACACATAGATATAACAATACTCAATTTCTATTAATGAATGAAAGTTGTAGAAATTGTAAAAACGCAGAGTGAAATGAACTCTCTAGAATGGTGGAAGCTTATCTCTGAGAAGAGAAGTGATGATTACACTCATTCGCAAGAATGTGTCATTACAATGAGGCTCAAAAGGCATTTTTAACATAAAGAATTAATGATAAATCCCTATACATCCAAAACTCTAACCTAGGAGATGAAATTCCAAAAGGTTTGTGGGCTCATTAAGGGTAGTTGATACATCAAATTCCCAAGGGCGTAACTTTCGCATATGATCTCCATTTAGGGTACTCGATACCTCATCGGAAAGGTCTAGCGAAGTAGTACACATTTTGACTAGGCCCAAGCCAGATCCTATCATTCGCACTTAGGCCCTGAAACATAAAAAAAATGTCATTTAAGGCCTCAAAATGACCCCAAAAGTTTAGGACCCGAAAAACCGTAGAAACACTGCCAAGGTGGAAAATTGTGTTTTGAGCCAATGGAACAGGTGGGTGGCCACCGATATCCACCTGGATATTTCCTCCCCTCTTATGAAGAAATGGTCCCCATTGTGTCAAGTTCCCCTAAAATATGAGGAATATTTTGATGAATTTGAACTTTGGTGAGTCCTTGGCCTTTTTGAAGAAGTTGTCCTGCTTAGCTTGTTGAAGGATGTCATGAACCTATTGTTGGAGGGGTTGGATCTATCCAACCAATATAGATACATGATATACCTTGGTTTGAGTGTGGAAGGAATCTGTTGGGGAAGATGAAACATGAGGAGATATCTCAATGGGGCCTAATGGTTGGAACCCCAAGAACACCTGAAAAGGGTTGTGGCCAATAGAGCTATCAAGGGCTTTGTTATAACTTTTCTTGACTGGGAAGTGTGGAGGAACCCATGTAGGTGAAACAAGAATGTCTTTGGGATCTTCTACAATCTTCTCAACCTAAGTTTTCTAGATAGAAAGGTCTTGGGTCGAGGTTGCAGTGGTAATAGTGTGCTTTTTTTCACCTTCTGATTGTATTCTGAAAAGGCTAAAATTTATGGTATGAGAGATTACTTTTCAACATTTTTTTTACATGACACTATTTGAAACTACCTATGCTACCCTGTAGAGATGATCCCCCAGAGTAATAATGACACTATGATGTTTAGAATCATAAATAACATGACACTTACACATATATGGATATCCTAAAAGAACATCACATACTTCCAATTGGGAAAAATCACATTGTGCCTCATCCTTGAAGGAATTCATGTCGTAGGACAAACAACATTGTTGGATGACATTAGATATCATCCCTAGTGAAGCCACCCGAGGTTGTATGGTTGCGGGTGTGATGTTGTCAGAAAATATAACTGCTTGATGACCTATGCTAAGGTTATGTTCTTTTAGATTCCGCTATCAATAATGAAATGTAGTGGGCTCACCTTTTCCCACATATATGAATGGAAGGGGTATCGTATTGATGAGATCTACGATGAATTATTTTAATTGGCCATCATCGCATCAAAAATATAAGTCAGGTCCTTTATCTTTTTGAAAAAATCTTCCATATAACCTATTTTTATCGTCTCCATTGTAGGTTTATCCGCTCCCCTAGTTGTACGATTTGGGATTCCTTTGCTTACAGATATGAAATTTTGTAGTAGTGCAATGGGGCTTTGTCCACTGCATCAAGCATGATGCCTAAAATATTTTGTTGTTCATTGAAGGAAGATGCAGTCTCCCGAAGTTGGATGGTAATTACTATCATGGCCTCTTGTATTTTTTCCAGTGACAAGGAGGGTAGTGCCTACTCATTTTTCTCGATCTATGCTTCAGTTGCATGGATCTAATTGTCAACAGTATTGATTTCAAGGGAGTTATATAGGTGTTTCCAGAGCTTGAATCTATAGTCGACTACCCTGAGAAATTTTCTAAATGCTCCTATCCCTGCTTTAGTTCCTTTTCTTCAATATAAATTTTCTATTGCAACCACCCTTCCCATGTTTGGGGAGTGCACTTCAAGTTTTCTCGAAGCTCTAATTTCTCTTCTTGAAAGTACTAGAATCTCTCCTTGACTTTTCAAAGTTTATGTGGGACATGGAGGTTTGAAGTGTTTGCAGCTATGATTGGGTCTTGCATGTAGACTTCATCCATTGTGTTGATCAATGAGGTGTGCACAATCACTTTTGTGTTGTGGAGTTATTTTATCTCCTTATGTGCAACCTCAATCTCCTCATGGGAAACTCATTCTTGGTCATGATTTTTTTGAGTTTCTTTATCCGCTGCAAGTTATTTATCCTTATTTTATTGTAGTTATGTATAGGAATGGTTGAGTATGCGGTGTTTGTCCCATAGTTCATTCATGATCTCATCCATATAGGTTTGAAAGTCCTGCAAAGGTACCTGTACCAACTCCAACTCAGTGTAAGGTAATAGTTGAGGTTGTGTTGTAGTGGATGGATCAATGGTTTTGAAGGCCAAAGGGATGAATAAAAAAACTCATCTATGGGTACTGCTATGTGGTGATGTTGTTATTGTCATTATTTCTATGACTTGTTGTTCTTGGGACACAGTCTCGGTTGTTGGAGAAAGCTCCAGTTGACTATAGAGTTCTTCCAACTTTTGTGATGACTCTCTGTGAAACATGTGTTTTAAGTCCAAATTGGATTGGAGAACCCTAACGATGCTCGAGACTGGTGTAGGGGTCTACCCTTACACTTGCACTGGAGTTTTGATGTCAATATCATTTTCTCGATGTTGATCAGGAAACACTTTGTGCACAATGGACTACGAGGGGATTTCCTCTTCGATGGGTGTGGTGTTATTCTGTTGCAATGGAGTTGGTGTGCTCTCATATTCTATAGTCTTAAGGCTTGGAATTAGATTAAGTGGTGTGTATTGGTTCTTCATAGGTGGATTGTTTGCTAGTTTTTCTCGCATCTTCTTGTTTGATCCCTTTCCCTTCGTCATATTTCTTGGCATCCTATACACACGACAGCTGAACCATTGAACCTTTTCCCTTTCCTTGGGATATTTCATCCTATTACTTCTCTTCAACAAGTTCCTTCCCTTTCTATTGGGCTATCTATACCATTGTCTTCTCTTTCCTCCTTTTAGTCTGCATCTCTAATTTCTCTTCATCGTCATTTGGTGTGGGATGAAGTTTGGTTGGCCATTCAATGAAGACCTATTGAATTTACTCCTTGGTGATATAGAAAGGGAACATCCATGTTTCAACCTTCATATCTACATGTGGGGTGATGAAAACATTATGGAAAGTACAAGCAAACAAGAGGTAATACTTATACATGTCTATGATGTTTCACATTATGAGGAGTATTAGCGCAGTCACTTTGGTCAGTGTTGTAAACCATAGCTTGAAAGAGGTGTTATTCACGACCTAGATCTTCCTATATTTGTTTTATTATAGCTCTAGGAAGGTTTGCACAGAGAATGATGGTGAGACATGTGCATCATACTTGTGGCCTAGTGAAAATCCTTGTGAAATCATATGCTTCCAAGAAATCTTATATGAATTCGTTCAGTGACTACAGCTCCCAAGCCATCATAACTCCATCAACACATCACTCTGTGAAGATAACTTCCCCCCTTGGGAACTCGTCTTTGTGACACTTGCGCAACATTTTGTAGGAAACTATTTGTGTGGTGAATTGAACTCTAGCATCGTTTATCTCTACGATTATCCATCCTATTGACCCTCTTCATGTACCATACTTTGTATACATGTCCTCAAGTGCGACATTCTTGGCCATTTTGCATCAGGGAAATCATCTCCTTCTATAAGATACCTTTCCCTTTGAATTTTAAATACTCGGTGGTTGACTTTTCCCCCAAGATACCTAATTATTGCGTTGTCTATCAAGGTCTATACCCATCCTTAATGTCTCTTCAAGTAACATGATTGCTTGTTGAAGAACCAAAGTTGATCTGGATTTAGGAGTGGAACAAACTGATTAACAAACTGAATACAATAAACACAGAGATAGGAACAATAACACAAATATTGAGTGAACAATATCTTCTATTAAATAATGAAATAGGCTAAAACTACAAAACTACAGAACTGAAACTTGCTCGAATGGTGGTAGCTATCTTTGAGGAGAGATGTGTCCACTACGCACATCCGTCTAAGTATAATGGAATACAATGAGGCTCCATAGTCCCTTTTCATATTACTCATGAATGCCAAAACCCTAGAAATCCAAAAACCTAACCCTAGAAGGTGAAACGCCAAAACTCATGTGGGCCCTATGGGTAAGTTGGTGTAATTTGGTACCTCAACTTCCTAGGGTCATAAATTTTTCTTACGACCTCCATTTTAGGCGAGTGATAGCCCATTTGAAAGGTATTTAAGAGAAATACACATTTCTCCATTAGACTCTGACTCCGTCTACAATATGACTGTGGCGAGCCAAAAAAACAATGTTTAGAGCCCCAAAACAGCCCTGAAAGTACAACAAGATGTGTTGACATGAAAATATACAAAATAAGCCAGTTGGATTAGGCGATAGGTCACCCGTCTCCAACTGGAGAATGTGTGAGGCTTCAGATAGCCTCAGAAGTGAAGAAGTCACAATCATAAAGCAGTACATAAATACCTGTTGAACAAAAACAAACACGAGGAGCCAATTGGAATAGGTGGGTGGCCACCAATATCTACCTGGATCAATCCTCCCCCCTTAAGAAGAAATGGTATCCATTGAATTGAATTCCCCCATCAGGTGAGGAAACTTCTACTTGATTTGGCCTCGGGTGAGCCACTTTCCTTGGTGTAGGAGTTGCCCTACCTTGACCTTGACAACCTGATAAAGCTGGATTTGTTGTTGGTGAGTGCCCTTGACTTGTGTGTCCACAATATGATCGGTGGATGCTTGTTTCATGCAGTCAGGATTGAGATCTTTTGGTGTCATTTGTTTGGAAATCTCAGAGGTGTCCAATAATGGTGGAAAATATGGCCGAAGGAGGTCCACATTGAATACGGGATGCAGACCAAGGAAGGGTGGAGTGTTGAGCTAAAAATCATTGCTACCCATGGCCTTGGTGATAGTGTAAGGCCCATAAAAAATGGGTTGAAGCTTCCAATGGGGCCCAATGAGACGCTCCTTCTACAAATCTAGCCATACTTTGTCTCCAACCTGAAACTGGTGTGGTACCCTATGTTTATCATGGCACTACTTGTACTTAACATTGGATTTCTGCAAAATCTCCTGGACCTGTTGGTGGATGTGCTGAATCCAATCAATGAATATGGTGGCTTTTTTGATCGCAGACTGATCAGGGGAAGAGTCTATCTGTGTGCTGGCAAGAGGAAGTGCAACATCAATGGGTCCCAATGGTTGGAATCCTAGACACACCTAAAATGGGCTATGGACGGTGGAACTATGGAGAGCTCTATTGTAGTTGTGTTGGACATATGGGAGACTCTTGTCCCATGTATGGGGATGCTTAGAATTGTACATGTGTAGGATGTGTACAATCATTTGATTGATGAACTCGGTTTGGCCATCGGTTTGGGGGTGGAAAGAAGTGCATTTTGTGAGCTTGTTTTCCAACAGAGACCAGAGACTCGACCAAAAGGTGTTGAGGAACATGTTGTCTCATTTGGAGATGATGGTTTGTGGTATCTCAAAGTGAAACCAAACTCATTTGAAGAAGATCTTGGCAATATTTGCCGCTGTGACATTCTTCTTACAGGCTGTGAGGATGGCCATCTTTGAAAATTGATCAATGACCACAAACACGTAGTCATTTCCATACTTGGTGGATGAAAAAAAAGACATGTAATCCATGGATATGGATTCCCATGGCTTCTCCGGAATAGGAAGAGGGGTGTATAATCCTTTCTTCTTGATGGTTGGCTTGGAAATGGTGCGGGTAGTGAAAGATCTGATATATCTGCTGACATCCTATTAAATTTTTAGCCAATAAAAATGTTTTTGAATAACGATCACAGTTTTCTCTACGCCAAAATGTCCTACCACCTGATTGTAGTGGGCTTCCCAAATCATCTTTGCATGCTCAGTTGTAGGAACAAAAATATGGCCTAGGTGGCATAAGAGTCCATCCTCAATGTGAAAATTAGTGACAATGGCGCTTGTACCAAAGAGCTGATATGTGGTGGTGAATTCTAGATCTTGATGGTAAAGTTGGGGCCACTCCGATGTTTCATGTCCATAGGAATGGAGGACAACGGTAAGTGAAGCCATAGAAGGCCGACTGAGGCAGTCAGTGACATGATTGGAGATACATGTCTTACACTTGATGTTGATATGAAACTGTTACAGGTAGGTGGACCACTTATGATGGCATTCGTTCTGCAATTTCCCCTGTGTTTGTATAAACTATAGAGGTTTGTGATCAGTGTGTATAATTGTCTCTTTCCCCAGAATGTAATGTTTCCATTGACAAAAGTATTGTACAATGGAATACATTTTCTTGTCATAGGTGGGGTATTTCTAGACAGTATCAGAGAGTGTCTCACTATGGTATGCCACCAGACGCTTGTGCTGAGTGAGAACTGCACCCACAAGATAGTCATATGCATCGGTATCAATCTCGAATGGTTGTTGCAGATCAGGCAAGGAGAGTACTGGAGCTGAGCACAAACGATGTTTGAGATCTTCGAATGCAAATTGTTTCTCCTTCCCCCACACGAAATTGGACCTACCACTTCCCTTGGTCACTTGGATGAGGGCCCAAGCAATATGGGAGAATCCCAACAAGAACCGTCGGTAGAATTTGGTGAGTCCTAAGAAGCTCTAAAGCTTGGTTAGTGTGGTCAGAGCTGGCTAGTTACGGATGACTTGGATATTAGCTTGATCAACATGTACCCCATTCTCATCAACAATGTAGCCCAGGTATTGGACCCTGTTCATGCCAAAAGAGAATTTTCCCAAGTTGGCATAAAGCTTGTGCTACTGCAGAGTGCTCAAAAATTGTTGAATATGTCACATGTGCTCCTCCCATGTTTTTCTAAAGATGAGGATGTCATCCAAATATACTACTACAAAGGAGTTGGTGAAGGGTCTCAATACATCGTCCATCAACCTCATGAAATTGGCTAGTGCATTTGTTAAGTCAAAGGGCATGACTAGCCATTCATAGAGACCTTATTTTGACTTGAAGGTTGTCTTCCAGACATCAATTGGTTCGATGGGAACCTAATGGTAGCCAGACTTCAGGTCAATCTTGCTGAAGAAATTTTCCCCCTTGAGTTGGTCAAGAAGGTCATCGATCCTGGGAATGGGGTAGCAGTTCCTGACTATGATTTTTTTTAAGGCTATGTAATCAATGCAGATTCACCAAGTCTCGTCCTTATTTTGCACCAATACAATCGGGATTCTACAAAGGGAGGATATGGGTCTGATGTGCTCCTTTTGAAGAATATCTTGGATCTGACACTTGATTTCATCATTCTCCATCAGTGAGCACCGATAGATTGGTCCATTAGGGAGAGGTGCATTAGGGGTCAAATCAATTGGATGCTTGATTTAGCAATGTGTCGTTACCCCTGTAGGTGAGACAAATATATCTCTCTATTCTTCCACGATCCCATCCACTTTCTTCTGGTGCAGAGAGAGGTGTTATGTAGAGGCCGCGGATGTGGTGGTGACCTTATGCTTACTGTGAGCATGGATCACAAAGAAGATGAACTTTCTGGTCTGTGAAATGGCCTTACTACATTGCTTAGTAGAGATTAAATAAATATTAGTAGGCGGTGTCACCTCTGGGATCATGTACAATTGTCTACCCAAATTAATTATAATACTGTGGGGTCTAGACTCATACATAGCATGACGCTTCCACAAATATGGTTGTCCTAAAAGAAAATCACAAACTTCAAGGGGATAAATATCACACAGTACCTCATCTTTGAAAGGCTTGATGTTGTAGGGAAGAAGACACTGTTGGTTGACACGAAGATATTTTCCTTGATGAATCCAGCCAATGGTGTAGGGCTGCAGGTGTGGTTTCGTTGGTAGGTTTAGTCGCTTGATGAACTCTACTGAAATTAGGTTCTTCTGACTACCATTGTTGATAATGAAGTGAATCAGAGTCCCCTTGACCCACATCTGTGAGTGAAAGAGGTGTTCCCCTTCCTCTGGTTCTTCTGGTTCGCTTGGTCAGAAATTGGTGGTAGCGACCATGGCATTGGGTTCAACATAGATAATTTACTTTCCTCCTTCAATATTTGACTTGGAATCAGAATCGAACTCTGACTTAGAAGCCTTCAACTCAACCATGAGGGACTACTTGGAGTGGGATTCGTCAGTGTTGTGCCAAGGAATTTTATGGTACTCACACCATTTTCTCGTGTCCTTCTTCATCCTCTCAGTTCCCTTCTTGTGTCATGGCTTGTATAGATTGTCCTAAGGGCGGACATCATGACTTGGTCCCCTTCTATGTGGTTTGGGGTTTCCTTTTCCCTACTTCAACTGTGAGGGGTTTGCATATCGGAAAATTTGTGGACCGAAAAATATCCTTCGAGTAGATTTAACCATTTATCTACAACATTTGCATCTATTATTCCTTCAAGTAATGAAATATCAAAATTTACCTCTACCTTCAAGGAGGTTGCATGCCCACTTAATGAAGATGCTTCTCCCATGGGCAACTGTTGAAGGATCTGCATGAAGTTGTCCATCATTTCGTTACATTGTCGTGCGAGGGCTTCCTCGAGCAACATTTTAATAGGATCTCCTGCTCCATAATTTTTATTTTTGTCTCCCATGGTTTTTTTTCGGGATTGGCACGATCGATCTGGTAATGGCTCGATTGGTTTGAGTCCCAACTTCTTGTACCCAGACCTTTTTGGGGACATGCACGAAGAAAAATGAATGAAGAGAAGATCGCTCTGATACCACTGATCCAGATTTAGGAGCGGAATAAATTGATTAACATAATGAATATATTAAACACAAAGATAGGAAGAATAACAAAAATAGTCAGTGAACAATATCTTCTATTAAATAATTAAATAGGATGAAACTGTAAAACTGCAGAACTAAAACTTGCTTGAATGGTGGTAGTTATCTCTGAGGAGAGATGTGGCTGCTACGCGCATCTGTCTAAGTATAATGGAATAAAATGAGGCTCCATAGGCCCTTTTCATATTACTCATGAGTTCCAAAACCATAGACATCCAAAAAAATAACCCTAGAAGGTGAAATGCCAAAATTCATGTGGGCCCTATGGGTAAGTTGGTGTAATTTGGTACCTCAACTTCCTAGGGTCATAAATGTTGCATACGAACTCTGTTTTAGGCGCATGATAGCCTTTTGGAAAGGTATTTTAGAGAAATACACATTCTTCCTTCAAAATCTAACTCCATTTATAGTCTGACTATGGCGAGCCAAACAAACAATGTTTAGGGCCCCAAAATAGTCGTGAAAGTACAACAAGATGTGTTGACATGAAAACATACAAAATAATCCAGTTGGATTAGGCGAGAAGCCACTCATCTCCACCTGAAGAATGTGTGAGGCTTCAAAAATCCTCAGAAGTGTATAACTCACAATTATAAAGCAGTACATAAAGATGTGATGAACAAAAATGAACACGAGGAGCCAGCTGGAATAGGTGGGTGGTCACCAATATCCACCTAGATCAAAATTTCTTGATTTTTTTCTTGGAAATGTAAATCAAAATATTGATCACTCTCTGTGGATCTTGAGTTTCTCTTGGAGTAGAGGTCACATGAAGGATTTTTGAATAATGTTCCTAGATTTTTCATCATGTGTGTGGATTTTGGTGAGCCTTCCATGAGAATGGATGTTATGGTGAACTAGTCAAATATTTTGCATTTGAGAGTTCCTAAGACTATGGATCTATTATTTCTTGTACTTAATGGTGTGTTTGTTAATTGGAGTTGGCCTACAAGAGAGCTTTGAGAACTATAAAAAAATGGATATTCCTTGGTTGTAAAGGGAATTTTTGGATGTAGTGTACCCCAATGTTTTTTTTGTAAGGGAAAATTTTCCAATTTGGTTAAATTTAAAAAAAAATAAAAAAATTAGGCTAATTTTTTTCATTTTTGTATTTGTCACATCCCTATAGTGTACGTAGAAAAATATTGTGATCTTTCACTTCTTGAGGGTGTGAGAGACTGAAATGTTTCTTTCTTGGATACCTAGAAACACTAAGTTTACATTTTCTGGACTATGCCTGTTCACCTAGAGCATACGCATACTTCGTTCTAGGCTACCGATGAGTCACACTCCTACTCTAGTGAAAGTCTTGTATACTTAAACATTTGTTAATATATATAACACTTGGTCATTTTTAAGCATACATTGATGAACATGAAAACCCAAGAGAACAAATGAACAAATGAAAGAAACACAGATATAGTGTGGGCGTCACAAACTATGCCTAACAATCGACTGAGTCTTTGTTATTTCAAAATAGTTACGATATGAGAACTACTGGCTCGGTTTACAAATTCAACATAGACACACGAATTGCCTAACCTCACTAAGATACTCATAAACAGATTCATCACACTAATACTTTGTCGCAATCATCTCTGAAACCTCTTGCGTTGCACCTCAAACATTTCCTAAACTATAGACTTGTTGTCTCTTCGTTTCTGCAGACTTCATAGATTTTGGTTCTGCCTCACACATGCTTCCAATAGACCTGAATTTCTAGACTTCCCCAAAATTGGACCAAGAGAATCTCTCCCAACTCTGTCTACCGAATCCACCTCAAGGCAACACAAGTCCTCCCAAGTGGAGCAAATTGGCTCCTTGACGGATCTCTCCCTCTTTGTCTGCCTCTGAACTACATAACTCTTCTTTCTCTCCTTTTCTTCCAAGCTACTTTCTTGGTTGTGAGCCCTCTTTCCTTTATAGGCATCCATTTGTCACATCTCTTTTCTCACGGGTGAGTCAACCTATTGGTTCGCCAAGTCACGCCCCTTCACAAGGTTGGGCCGAATCCTCATATGGGCACATCCAGGCTTCTTTCCTAGTCGACCCACTAAACACCTCATTATATCATTTGGTTGACCCACCAATCTGTGTAGCCGACTCATTGTCTTGGGTGTGCATGCCCCTTAGGTGAGTCAAGCCAACTCTACTAAGTGCACCCCCCATGCCTTAGATGATTTTCCTTTGTTGGTGGAGCACCCAATTCATTCCCTCAACCCTTCATCAAACCACCTGTTGTTTGACTTATGTCACAAGGCATCTCGGGTGGAGTTTCCCCTTGGCGTATGGATGATTTTAGGGGCTAAATTTCACTCATGGGCTAATTTTCCATGGTTTTTCCAAAAACGAGATTCGTCATTTTAAAAATGATTCGCCCAAATTCTATAGGATAAAATTATTTTACCTTAAAAATCGCCAAAATTTTATAAAAACTATATAAAATCCTTACAAATTTGAATATTTTTACAAAAATATCGCCAACATTTATAGTTGGCACATGAAGAATTAGTAAGATTCGCCAAGGTTTCTACATTTTAAAATAAATTTCCATCCTTAAAATCATCCCTGCGTATCATGTGCCCAAGGAACCCAAACTCTCCCCTATACTAAGAATTTGATCTCGTCATTTGCACCGAGTGTCCTTCTTGCCCAATTTCCTCAATTTTGGTTTGTGCCAGAAGTGTGTGCACCTGAGATTGGCACCAAAGGCCTTACAATATTCAAAATAAAATTTAAATAGTCTAATCTATGATTATAGCTACGCACATATTTATATTTTTTGCCTAAATTTAAAAATTTTACATGAGCACATAATAGGTTTTTTCAATATATTTTCCAAATCCGTGATTGTGCATCTCAAATTTTAGGGAATATTCGCTACGTATTGATTCTTAAATAATATTGGATACTCTTGGAGGATCAGATCTTGTAAATGATTTTTTTGCTTGTTGAAGCCAAAAGTGCAGTATATATATATATATATATATATATATATATATATATATATATATATATATATATATATATAACATAGATTCCCACCATTGGTGTTAAATTGTAAAATGTTTTCTTCAAACTTTTATTCAAGCACAAGATCCACTCAAATTGTTTGTTAACATTTACCATTGGTTATATCAAATTTGTAACCTTGATGAAGACCAAACTACTCATGTTTGAATGCAATGAGATCTTCAACTTGGAGTTGGACTCAATTCTTTAACTTAACTCAATTTTTTTTTTAAATAAACAAATCATAAAAAAATTAAAGAATATATATAAGTAAGTTGATTTATCTGTTATGTATAGCAAAAATTGTCAATTGGGTTTAGCTTGGATGGTTGTGAGGAATCATATTTATCTTCCCCATCGGGGTTCAATTCCCATAAATTACATGTTAAGCTCATAATGAGTATTTTTTAATGGGTTTGACCCTATATGTATTGAAAAGTTGTCTTTGATTCAATTGGGAGTGGGGTATTTTTTGAAATTTTAATTATTTCATAATATTATTCATAGCAATATCCGTGGGTGCCCATTCCTATATTAATATTTTGAAACGTGCACATCTAATACTACAACGAGAAACACTCATATAATAAGTAAATTGCAATAGAATATGCATATTAGATATAACAATGATATTCTCTCAAATAAGTTGTTCCAATGCTAAGATAGTGTGTCTATCTTAAGGAAAATATTGATGTGTTTATATGTGTATTATTACATTGATTAAATTTTGTTTCCCTTGGAAAAAAAAAAATCATTGTTATTCAATATTGAATCAAAGGAAACTTCCCAAAACTTCGCAAAATACAGATAAGTCTATTTATGCTTTGAGACAATCCAAAAAGAACTATGCCATTCAAACTATTTTGTGACATACCACATAATTATAAGTCTCTAATAATGTCCTAATTGATATTAAACCTTATAAAAGATGATTTTTTCATAAATTTACAAAACTGTGACAATGTTCTTGACAAAAACAAAAGAAACACACTGTCCTTAGACTTAGAAGATATAAAATTGACCATAGATTATCAGAGAATCCATGTAGACCTCCTCGAAATGGAGCCAACCAGGATTCTCCTCCAGTGATAGTTTTGAAAGGTAGTATGCCATTTAATTCAATTGTCTATGGACATGTAGACCCTTCGACCATCTGAATTGAATTTTTAGTTCCTGAATGTTCACCTTCCATGGCCTTAAGTTGAGTGCTTCTAGTTGAGACTTCCCATCCAGCCAGTCTATGAAAACTATCGAGTCACCAACCACCATTAAATATTCAATGTGGCATCCATTTTCAATAGAGAGGAGGGCCCATAATCCAAGAAGTTTTTCCTTAGTATTAGTGCCAACACCAACAACAAAATGTTCTTAGAAGAAATGTTTGGTTTTGAACTTCAATACAATTCCTACACCACAAATGCCTCTTTGTGCATCACCATAAAAGAAACCAATAGGATTATTATCAAAATAAACTGGGTTCAAAATGAAATCAATGCATTCACCTTTCTTTGGAACGGGAAAATTCTTGATAGCCAACACTATTCTTGAAGTGGTGGCCACATCATTCTTAGCCCAATCCTCAAACAAGCTTTTGTTCCTATAATGCCAAATTCCTTAGAGAAAAATAAATGGAACTACCCTGTGTCTAGGAGATGAAATAAACTAGCTATGAAGATTTCTTTCTAAAGTAGGCATGTTCCAAGATCCCTCTAATTTTATTTTATTGTAGACATTTTCCCAGATAGATTGTGAAATTGAACACTGAAAAACAAATGCATTGTATACTCTTCTTCATTCAAGCATAGAGTGCAAACATAGGGACCTATACACTGGACTCAACCAATGTGCACTGGAGGTGAATCCAATGCACCATAGTGGTGGTCTAGAGTGATCTGGACACAAACCAACAATTACAGGAGTGAACTGCCACCTAGTCTAGTCTCTCAGGCAATTACGATAGTGAAATGCCACCTAGCTGAGTTAACTAGTCTACCAGTCTTCATTTAACTGACTAAAACAGAGTGAAGTGAGGAGGAAATTACATAATCAAGGGTAATGTTCTATCCTGGTGCTGATCCCAAGGACAACGCACATTAGCTGGTGATGATCCCAATTTTGCATGGTGACAAAAACTAATGCAACATCTAGACTCCACTCAACTAGTCAAACTAAAGTGAAAACTAAAGAGAATATTCTCCTAGAGGAATATTCTCCCTAAACTTTAGTAGACTGGATAAAGACTAATAAACATAGGAAAAACCTTAGGAAAAATAAATCCTAGGTGTGTGTGAAGTAACTCCAAGACCCCCCCTGAACATCACTATGGTGAAAATAAAGAATGGGTCTCGATAATGAGGCCATGTTAGGTACCAAAATACAAAAAATACACTGAAATAAAGTGAGGAATGAGGGAAAACATCATGGGAAAACCCCCCACTAAAGGTACAATGTATGTAAAAAGAAGAAATAATAGTTGCTAGGCAATTGTGTCCTTCACTCCAAGATGAATTTGCGGAGAATGGAACTTCTAGTTAGTGAAGGTCTTGGTGAAGATTCCTATCGTTTGTTTTGCTGAAGGACAGAATTGTAGGTCTATGATCCCCTCGTGTACTAAGTCCCGAATGTAGTGCATTTGGATCTCTATGTTCTTCATCCATTGCCTTTGGACTGGATCTCTTCAGAACTTCAAATTTCTTTGGTGTTCACACTAGATGATGATCAGTCGATGAAACTCAATGTCCAACTCAGTGAGAAAAATGTTGTAGCCACATAGCCTGAATGGTTATGTTAACTACCCCTCTGTACTATGCCTTTGCTAAATATAGAGCAATAGCATCCTACTTCTTGCTTGACCAACAGATAGGCCCGAAACCAAGACTGAGTGAGTAACCATATGTGGACCTGCGATCAGTGTTATCGCCAACCCAATCATAATCAGTGAACCCGATCAGATCTAATGTAGAGTCTGTTGCATAATGAATCCCAAAGGTGATGGTTCCCTGTACTTATCGAAGGATACACTTTGCAACCTTCCAATGTAGCTCATGGAACTCCTGCATGAACCTGGAAATTGCATCAACTACATAGGAGAGGTCTGGTCTGGAGTGTGTGAGATACAAAAATCTACCCACTAATTTTTTGTACAATGTGTTGTCGCAAGTGGAGTGTCCCCACCAACCTCAAGTTTGAGTCTTGATAGTAAAGGATTCAGAGCAGACTTGTAGTCTATCATGTGAAATCTCTCAAGGATATCTCATGCATACTTCATCTGAGACAGTTTGATGCCTGATGCATCCTGATTGATCTCAATTCCAAGGAAGAATTATAGTGGACCCATGTCCATCATCAATAACTTGTCATGTAGAATTCTCTTGATTGTAGCAATCACTGAAGTCGAGAAATCGGTGATCAGTAAATCATAAACATATAGAACTAAGAGTAGAAGTGAGTCAGTCATCCTAAGAATGTAGACATTCAAGTCTGATTTACAATTTACAAAGTTCTGTGACAACAAGTAGGAGTCCATCTTGGCATACCATGCCCTTGGAGCCGTCTTGAGGCCATAAAGATATTTCTTCAGTCGAAATACCAAAGAGGAATCCTACATAAACCCATAGGGCTGCTCCATATAGATCTCCTCAAAGACATCACCATGAATAAATGCATTCTTCACGTCCATATGATGGAATTCCCATCCCTTGGTTGTCACAATGTAAAGTTCCAAACGTATGGAATTCATCTTTGCTACTGGATTGAAGGTCTCATCATAGTCAATGCCATGCACCTGTTGAAATCCTTTGGAAACTATCCTAGTTTTGTATCTGCTAGTATGTACATCCACTATGATCTTGGTTCTATAGACCCATCTGCACTTGACAAGTTTCGTTCCTGAAGGAAGGGGTATTAGATCCCAAGTTTGGTTCTCGAGGAGGGAGTTGTACTCATCCTGCATGGAAGATTCACAAAAGGGATTAACAGTAGCCTCACCATAAGACTATGGATCTGAAGACTGAACCAAGAAAAGATGCTTGGAGGGAAATGGTTTAGCAGTGGTGAGTGCAATAGGAGGCTCCTCAAAATCATATCAAGTCCTCCTAGTGTTGGCTGGATCACCAACAAGATCCACTTCATCCTGAAGAGTAGTATGGGCCCACTTGGGCCTCTTCTCTGGCTTCGCATCTGCATTTGGATGCACTGAATATGCATCTGACTATACTAACTCTGTCTCTAGATCATCAGAATCCTCTAAATTATAACTCTTTTCTGAAGAAGAGTTGACATGTTCATGCTCATCATCTCAGACAGGTGGAAGAATGAAGGTGCATGCGGTTGTTGAGGTACATGTGAGACACTTTCCTAGAATTGGACACTTCGCTCAATGATGATCCAATTCGAGGAAAGTTCAATAAGTTTGTATCCCTTCACACCCTTGGGGTATACAACAAAGCCAAACTCTGTGCTCTGTGGATAAAGTGCCTTCCTCTTTTCAGAGGGAATCTGGCCCATGCACGTGAACCAAAAAGAGGAAAGTTGATCACTTCCGGTTTGAGGCTGCTCCAAGCCTTGTAGGGGGGTCTTATCCTTGACATATCTATGGGGAGATATGTTTTGGATATAGGTTTCACAATTAAGTTCTTCAGCCAATAATATCTGTGGAAGTTACTTTGCATGTAGCATGCAAGATGCCATCTCTTTTAGAGATCTGTTTTTCCGCTCAAAAACTTCATTTTGTTGCGGAGTATAAGGAACTGTGTGATGCAACTGAAGCCCTGCCTCATAAAAAATATTTTGGATATCATGATTGACATACTCTCCCTCATTATCAGTTCATAGGACTTTGATTTTCTTTCCTAACTGCATCTCAACGAGGGCTTTGAAATCTTTTAGGTGTTGAAAGACCTCTGATTTTTTCCCAAGAAATTAAATCCATGTGAAACATGAGAAATCATCAACAAAAACAATAACATACCTCACTTTTCTAATTTATGGAATTGGAAAAGGTCCCATGAGGTCACTATGGATCATATCTAAAGGAGAGGAAGCTATTTGAGCCCTTCCTTTGTCGAGTTTATCTTGAGGGTGTTTTCCAAGAACATGTCCCTCATAGATTCCTTTGGAGAAATGGATTTCTGGTAGACCATCAAAAAATATTTGCTTTCTAAGTTGTTGCATGTTTCTGAAATTCAAATGCATGAAACTTTCATGCCATATCCTACTGCTTTCATCATCATGGGTAAGCAGTAAAGAAGAATCTGGTTCAATAAATTCAGAAAATGTATACAATCTAGATTGATGATTTACCTCACTGGTAGCAGCCCTAGAATTGGTTTACATGTCATAGATGTCCACTGCATTAGGTGTGAAAATTAATTTCTTTCTGGTTTCGGAATTTTTCATCTGATACATAGAGAGAAGATTGACATAAATGTTTGGAATGTGCAACACATTCTCGAAGCTTCCGTTGGTGAGTTCAATCCTTCCTTTGTCGGTGACCTTGACTGGAGAGTTTCTCCCCATCAGAATAGGAGGAAATTTTCATGCATCCAATGAATAATAGACTTCTTTTGTGGCATATATGTGATGTGATGCTCCTGAATATATGATCCAAGCATCGAGACAGGAGTTGATGGCAATCAAGGCATGGCTAGAATTACCTTTCTTCAGATTCTGATCTTCTGGCTTCTTCTTCTTGGCACCCTTAGGGATGCGATATCCAAGTTTGATTTATTGAAGTATTTGAGTCATTAGATCTATTTTTTTATGCATGCATGCAGATTCTGGATGGAATCCTTTATGGCAGTATGTGCATTTATGCCCTTTTCTTCCCTTTCCACATTTGGATCCGGAGGCATCAGTGAAGGGTGTTGAATACCCTTCCTTCTTTGAATTTGCATGAGCTTAACTTTTTTCTTTATCTTTAGATTTCTAATATTGATGGATTCCATATTGCATAGTAAGTGCATGTGCCTTTAGACCTTTGATTTTTCCCATGTTGATGAGCTTGGTTTTCTCTTCTGTCAGGGATTCGATAAATTCCTCAAGAGAAGGAATCTTCTAGGTGGCTTCAGATGTAAATTTGACTGAAATAAATGTGGATATGAACACAGAGAATTCAGGATCAATTTTGGAGAGAATGGTGAGAACCATTTGTTTCTCCTCCTTAGATTTATCAACCCCACAAGCTTTGAGTTGCGACAGTAAATCCTTGTATTTTGTAAATAAATCTTGGAGATTGTCGAATCTTTTTGGATCCAATGTGAGAAATTAAACTTTGAGATTGTGTCCCCTTATCTCATATTGTTTTCCAAATATTGATTCAATGGTGGTCCAGGCTTCATTGGGGGTTTTACAGGAAGATATGTGAAAAAGGATATCGGGAAAAATGAGACTGCAAATTGTTCTGAATGCTTCATCCATTTGATTTAGATACCTGGATTTTTCTATGGCTGATGTCAGTTTTGTCTCTGTATTCATTGTTAACTTGTACAATACTATTCTTTGAATATGCATGACTATCTTCTCCTTCCATTCAAATAATTTGTAAGGTGTAAGAATGAATTCTTTTGGGAATTCCATTTTTCCGTTGTCTTCAATCTTTGGTACCTGCAAAAATAATTTGGTGTATCTTTTATTAGCTGTATGTCGGCTTTGATACCATGTAAATGTGTTGAACCAGCATAGAATATATCTAGCTATAAAACACCACACACATTTGCAAAGAGAAATTGAGAAATAAGAAGCAAAACAGAAAGAATGGAAGAATTCTCATTAACCATATGAATAATAAATAATTTACACATGATATACTTTGTATAGCTCAACCAATGCGCACTGGAGGTGAAGACAATGTACCATAGTGTTATTCTAGAGTAATATGGAAACAGACCAAGAGTTATGGGAGTGAACTACCATGTATTCTAGTCTCTCAGGCAGTTACGAGAGTGAATTGCCACCTAGCTGAGTTAACTAGTATACCAGTCTTCAGTTAACTGAATGAAACATAGTGAAGAGAGGAGGAGATTATGGAATAAAGGGTAATGTGCTAGTCCAGTGATGATCCAAAGGACAATGTGCATTAGTTGGCAATGATCCCAATGTTGCATGGTGTCAAAACCAATGCAACATCTAGACTCCACTCAACTAGTCAAACTGAAGTGAAAACTGAAGAGAATATTTTCCTAGAGGAATATTCTCCCTAAACTTTAGGATACTAGATAAATACTAATAAACATAGGAAAAACCTTAGGAAAAAGAAATCCTATGTGTGTGTGAAGTAACTCCAACACTATTAAGCAGATCATCATTTAAATGATGAGAAAGGAAACATGGTTTTTAACAGTTGATTTCCATACACAAGGCCTGACAAAAGCTTGTTAGAAGATATTATAGGGAAATCCACTCTTCAATAGAACCAGAGACAATAATTAAAACATCATCCAAAAAAAAAAGAGTGATGATGATACCTTTTTCAACCTGGATACCCTTGAATTTCCCACCTATACACGCCTTTTTTCAAAATTCTACTAAGACTTTCCACCACCAACAAGAATAGTAAACGTGAGAGGGGGAAGCCTTGTCACAGTCCTCTATTAATTTTGAATAAATCAGTCGAAGTTCCATTAAAAAATACTACATATTTATCACTAGAAACACATCCCATTATCTATTGTGTCACTTCCCATTTCAGGCCAATTTGAATCATCATCATCTAAAGGTAGTGCCAGTTAACCTTATCATAAGCTTTCCTAAGATCCAACTTTAGAATGAGAGATTTCATTTTCCTATTTTTTACTGTGTGCATACACTCCTCAGATAGCCCAACACCATAAAAAATCAACCTATCTTTTAGAAACCCAAATTCTCCGATGAGATACTAGAAGCCAACTTGCCTTTTAACCTACTGGCAATAATTTTCGAAATGAATTTATATACAAAATTACAATGTCCAATGGGTCTGAAGTCATTAAAAGAGGCAGGCTTCAAATCTTTTGGGATAAGGGCCACAAAGGTGGCATTCAATAATCCAATGACTTTGCCAGATATTTTGGATTCTTTAATATTCCCCAGGAGTTCATTCCCCATAATATCAAATAAATGTTTGAATAGTTCCTGGGTCCACCCATTAAGACCAAGACTTTTGTCCTTTGGCATTCTTGAAATAGTTTCCTCTACTTCCTCTAGAGTAACCTATTTCCCCACTTCATCACTTTCCTCATCTGTGAAAATACGAGGCACATCCTTTATAACTCTGAATTGAGTAAGTGTATCTTCCTTATCTACTTCTTTGTAAATAGTCCTGAAAAACATAAAATAAACAGACCTAATATCAACCCATGAAGTTAAATTGTGGCCTTCTAAATCAGTTAATACCCAAATAGTATTAGTCAACCTTTTATGTTCAACAAATTTATGAAAATAATTAGTGTTCTTATCCCCACTTTGGAGACAAATGGACTGACTTATAAGACTCCATGTTTCTTCATCCAACCTTAAAATATCCACTTTTCACTTCTCTAAGGAACTAATAATTTCTTGATCTTTTATAGAGAATAATTGAGAAGGAAAATTTCTAAAGATCTATCCCAATTTCATGTCAATCTAACAAATTTCATATTTTATCTTCTTATTTTTCTCAGCCAATAACTTTATCACTTCTTTTTTGAGTTTTTTAAGCTTCTCGACTATTAACATCATCGCTAAAGTGTTCTCCCACTGAGCCATAGAACTCCATCTTGATCGGACTAAATTGATGAAATATGGTTCAGTCAACTAGGCCTTATTAAATTTGAAAGGAGAGAAGGTCTGATTAAAGGACTCATCAATTTGAAGAAAAATAGGATTATGATACGAGAGTGTTGAGTTTAAAGTCCATGACCTACATCTTCCCAAGCTCCCTAACATCCCTTCATTTATGAGGAAATGATCTAGTCATTTTGAAATACCTGTAGTAACCAACCTACCATTCTGCCAAGTAGGAATATTAGGGCAGGGAGGGACAATGACCAAACCAACAGATGTGAACATGTTTTGAAAATAAGTATACAAATGATCCAACCTAGCATGATCACCCCATTATATCCCTTAAAGTTATTGTAAGGTTCAATTCACTACCAATGATTAATCCCCCTTCCATAAGAAAGCCAAAGTCTAGCAAGGGCTTCCAAAAGTTCACTATATCCTTATATGGGCCATAGTAATTTAGTATTATGACCTTCTTAGTGACATCTTTCAGCTGATCCTAAAGAAGGATACCTGCATTGGTAGAAAAAGAACACAGGTCATCACTTCTAGGGTTCCATCTAGAGAGTAGTCCCCTAGAATGACCATTTGGATCCATAGCTACACATTCCCAAAAAGGACAACATTTAAGGAGAAATTAATTTTCTTATCTCTAACTTCCATGGTTTCTTGAAGGAAGATAAGATCAGGTTGAACATATGTAATTTGATATTTGAGGGATAAAAGTTTGTTAGTGATCCAGATTATTTTCGGCACAAAATGAGATCGGAGATATAATAAAGAAATGCACAAAGATATCAAAGATATTCAATAATATAACATAAATATATCAGAGATGCAACCATAAACATGTAGATATAGTAATACACAATTTCTATTAATGAAATAAATGTACAGAGACTGTAAAAATACAGAGTGAAAGACTCGCTAGAATGCTGGCAGCTTATCTCTGAGAAGAGATGTGATGGCTACTCGCATTTGCAAGAAGATGATTACAATGAGGCTCTGAAGGAATTTTTACAATAAAAATGAATGCCAAAAACCCTAGACATCCAAAAACCTAACCCTAGGATATGACGCGCCAAAAGTCATGTGGGCCCCGTTTGGGTAATTTAGTACATCAACTTCCTGGGGTCGTAACTTTTCCATACGATCCCTGTTTTAGGCGTATGATAGCTCATTGGAAAGGTATCATCGAGGAGATTCATTTTGGGGGATCAATCATGACTTTGAATATCATTAAGAACCTTTATCTCTAAAAAACTTCATTTAGGCCCTCAAAATGTCCCCGGAAGTTAAAACCTGCTAAAAATAGTAAATTGCCAAAATTGCCAAAAAACTATTTTGAGCCAGTCATAAAAGGTGGGTGGCCACCAATATCCACCTGGATCAGTTAGGGCCCCTAATCCCCCATAAATTGAGAGAAAAATAATCATGGAACAACCCCATAAGAGGGTTTCATTTCTCTAAGGGCTCTATGGGGAGAGGAAGGAAAATGATGGGATATTTCACCAGATAGTGGAGGGATAGAAGGTGTGAGACCTCCATCTATTGCCCCTTTCCCAATTTTGACATCTCTTTTTCCTATGGTTTTTTTCACTATGACATTAGATCTATCAACAAGGCCAAGAGGATATTATAACTTGTTAGATTCCATTAAAGGGATGAGTGAGAGGACCTCTTTATAAGTGGGGACATGTCTAATGGATCATGTTAAATCCTTTGTTATCTCAAGAGAGCAATGATTATTCCTATGTAATGGGTCAACTTCCGACAATAGTGGTTGAGTGGATTCTTCCTTAAGGACAAAAATATTGAGCCCCTTATCCATGAACAAATGAGTTTAGGGGGAGGGAAGTGTGTTCTCAACAGTGGAACCAAGAACTTCCACCCCAACCAAACAAACGACAGTAGAGACTTGGTTGATGAAATCTGTTCCAGCTTGAACGTGAGCTTCCAACCCTTTTAAACACAGTCCCTTCCTTGTGGGATCCTTCTTGAATTTATTTAGTACTAAGTCCCAAAACCCCCAAAAATATCTACAAGACAATCTTCATGAGAAATGAGGGATCTCCTATCATCTGTAGATAGAGTGTTAAAAAAGGAAGGATAAAATGTAGACATCTTACCTAGAAAAGAGTCATGCTAGAAAGTAACAACATCAAGAGAAAGGATGGAATGACAACCTAAAACCCTAGGAGAGTCCTCCATGCAGGTCGAAACATCAAGAGGCTTCTTCTCAGTGGGGTGCTTATCTTTTAGGTGACCCGTCTACCACCAAGAGTGACAACGAAAGGGTTCTCACCAATAGTCCAGAGAACCCATAAAGGAGGAGTCTCCCAAAGATAGTTCGATCTCGTTAGGAAAACCTAGCTCCAGAAATATTTCTACCAGTACCCAAGCTAGCCTCTTATTATTCCACCTTAAGGACTTCTCCTCAAAATACACAAATCTTCCAACCGAATTTGCAATGTCTATGAAAATACGCACTGACCAGAGTTCTAACGAGAAATCAGGAAGGAAAATCCATAAGAATCTACTCGAGAAGGTGTCCATGAGAGGGTTGAAGCCTGGTCGCCAATGTTTGATCATGAGAATACCTCGGCTCAAGATCCATGGACGAGCTAGTATTTTTTGCAGGTCTTCTTCCGCTAGGAAATGGAAGACAAGACAATGATTTGAGAGTAGACTATACCTTGGGAAATAGCTGTAATGTCCCCAAGGCTGAGCCATGTTGTAAATCATGTCTATGAACTATAAAGCTTGCATTATGAATTGTAATTATTTTTTATAGGCTGTTGAGCCAAGTTTATATAAGTTGGTGGGCTTATGTGATTATTAGGCTAGAGAGCCTAAGTGTTGAAGGTCAAGAGCCTGATTTTTGTACATGTAATGGTGCACATTATTAATGTAAAAACATCTCTACGTGTGGACCGACCATGATGAATGAGTGATGGGGGACTAAGCTTCCACAAAGACTAGGTAGGGAGAGGGGGCTGAGAGGTTGGAAGAGGGGCTAAGCTGGGGGGGCTTAAACCCTTGAGAATAATATTAAATTATTATTCTAAAGTGATGTGTGAAACATGTTTCCCTGATCCCAAATCCATGGAAGGGGAAACGTGTCCCTAAAAGTGCACACCAGCTGATGAAGTGCATGCAGCCTCATGGGCAACGTGTGTTGGCCCAGGCACATGCAATTAAAACCTAAGAAGAGATCCGTGTTGGGGGTTCGTCTAACATTCCTCCATCCATCACTTGAGTCGGGAGTCCGTTCTCGATCCTCCGTCGGAAACTGGCGGGTGTCCAAGAGAGAACTTTGTCTGGTGTTCATACTTAGATCCATCACCTAAACCGTCTAAGCCTCTATGTAGAATCTTTGTGTACCCTTACGCATTTCTAAAACCAGAACCAAGAAGCCATCCTATGTTGTCGGTTGAGAAAACCAAAGTGTCTCGTAATTGTTGAGCCTTGTTATGTTGTTGCACCTATCTGTCGTCATCTTTGGGTGTTCGTGTCTATGTTCCAGTTGATTGTTGTGGCCGTGTAGTGCTTGACTACGGGTGGCTTGTTGGCCAGTGTATACAACACTCTCTCCAGATGAGTGAGGTGGTTTAGGTTGAAAGGACAGGTTGCCTGGCCTGTGAGCGACCTCTCCAGTTGAGAGAGTGTGTAGAGGAAGGAGAGAGCTCCTGGAAGGAACCCTGTAGCTGCCACAGAGCTCAAAGATTTCTGGGTCGGTCTGTTGCTAAAGCCCAAGGCAAGGGAGGTTAGCAGCCAAAGGACTGTCTAGGTGATGGTGAAGGTGTATACTCCTGGGGTGGGACAGGCATGTGGGGAAGGAGAGTCTATGGGAAGTGGGCATAAGTGGTTCCTGGGAGAGAATCCTCCTTCTTTTATGTGTATTCTTCCTGTAAACCTTGCCTAGCCTAGGAATCCCTACCTGGTGGAGCTTAGTCCTAGCTTAGGGGTGACCTACTACTGAGAGTGATGAGAAGTGTGGTCTAAGGCTGGGAGGTTCCTAGGAGGTCTACACGTAGTTGGTGAATTACATCTAGTCTAAACGATAAGTATATACATGTGTATAATTTCAATTTAATATGCATGTCTGTGATTCTAGCAATGTTTACATGTAATTCTGTTGTATTCGTGAATTATTGTTAATGTCGTGGATTATGGATGCCAATGGTATTAATGTGCTTACATTGTGTTTAATTGTTATTAAGCAATTATATTTCATAAGAATGCATAATATGTTATAGTAGTGTTTTTTCGTGTAGTAATGTTGGCCCAACCATGGCGTTGATGGTCGGGGATGTTACAGTATGGTATCAGAGCTTGGTTTCAACATTGAGCCTAGATGGGCTGGATAAGTGGTCTTTGGACTGAGGTTTTGAGAAGAAATTGTGTCTGGAGGACTAATTTCAGACCTCAAAATGTTTCTGAGTGTCAACAAACTACTTGACCGTGTTACAAAGCTCAGGAGGTGTAGCAGTATTATAAAACTACAACCGGTGTGGTGTATGGCCACAGGGAGAGAGAGAACTCCACACCAGAAGTATTGGATCCATATAATATGTTCGAGAGGAAAGGAGAACCCTCACAACCGTCAAATCTAGAGAACGTGCACAAGGTTTAAAAACGTTTGGAGTTGCACAAGAGTGTGGAAATCACAATACGTGAAATCCAAAATTCATCAGGACCGTCCATCAGAAGGACACGTGGAGAGTGATCAGCCTTTCGCTGACTTGTGACTTGAAATAGTGTAAGGGTGAGTTTGTGAGAATTCATGAAATGAGAATTCGCGATTGGATCACAACCTTCGATCTAAGAGGGATTTGGACTGTTAATTGTCTAGGAAGAAATCAACATTTCAGGAATAGGGAGGACGAAGGTGGAAAATCCTTCGACCTCGTGACACAAAAAATCCTGATACGTGAAATGTCGATGAGATCTGAGTCATCAAATCATGGGGAATCAGGACTATTGGATCATTTCGTGAATTCAGGGATCATGAACTTGGAGCACAAGCCAAATTCTTGGTCACTCCAAGTCCCGAATCGCGAAAGAGATTAACAAGGGTAGAATTGGACGGTGGAGTGCTTCCAGGAAGAAGTACCAAAATCCCATGGGTCATTGAATACAAATAACTAGCGACGAATTTAGGGCCGAAGATATTTGATAGGTGTAAGCTTAGGAGAGATCCGGATCGTCGGATCAGGGGAGTCTCACAACTGTTGATCTCATACATGAATTTCCATATCAGAATTTGGGGATTTAAGTGACAAGAGATTTGGAGTCGCTGCATCATGAACTCCCAGTTATCGAAAACCCAAAACCCGAAGTTCCGAGGTCCCGAAATCTTCGAAGACGGAAGAACCATAGCAAATTTTTAACCATTGGATGTTGGGTAAACATGGACCACCGATCCACCTGATTTATGGGAATTTGGTAAATCAAAACTCCGGGAGATAGATGTGTGTACCTTAAACTCTTAGAAGGTCAAAAGCCCAAGTAACACCTAGTATTCTAGCATTTGGTCATGAACTTTGGTTACGAGGATAGGGAGAAAGAGGGATCTATCACCCAAAAATTATAGAGCCGAGCAGAACTCAGAAAATTTGTGAAGTCGAAGAGTTTTCTTAAATTAGAATGGTTTTGAATGTGTGGAATTTGATAAGAATGACAACCTGACAAATCCCTGTTAGTTGGACGTGTGTTTGCAGAAGCTTAGCAAGTGCCAAAACCGAAAAGGGTTTTCATTGAGAGCAGAGAATGGAAGAGGTGTGGATTGCCTCCAATTCAGAGAACAAAAGAGAAGGAAGGAATGTCAACTTGGGAGTCGAAGGATCAAACTCTAATGGGCAAGGAAAAGAGATGGATAAGGAAGGACATATGATGAAAATCATTGAAAGATTGTAGAAATATGCCCAGGCTCACTGAGTTGATAGTCGAAAGCTCATAAAAGTCAAGGATAAGCAGGGTCGATTCAACTTAAGGATGTTGAAGAGTCTGGAAAGAATAGAAAAGAAATTGGAAAATGAGAGTGACTCAAGCAAGACAGAGAGTCGTAGGACCCCTGAGAGGAAAAGAATATCAAGGAGTGTCAGCAGACATCGTCGTCGCTCCCCAAAGAATTCTAGTAGGGAAGCACACAGTAGTTCAATCCCATCTCCTACCAGAAAACACAGGAGATCTAGGATGGATGAATTGAAAGGGGTAATGAACAAGATCAAGCCTCCAACGTTTGATGGAGAACATAAGAAGGAGGAAGATGTCGAAACTTGGTTGCTGGGTATGAGGAAATACTTTCAACTACAGAATTATTCCTCTCATGCAGAGGGTAGGATTTCCATGTACCAACTGAAGGGAAAGGCATCCATGTGGTGGGATCAACTTGTGCAGGTGCAACACATCAGGGAAAGGGACATCACATGGAAATAATTCAAGGGGTATTTCGAGAGGAAATACTTAACTAAAAGATATTATGACAGAAAGATGAAAGAGTTCTTTGAACTCAAGCTGGACAACAAGACCATTGATGAGTATGAATGAAAGTTTTTGGAAATACTGAAGTATGTTCCGTTCATCAAAGATGAGTTTGTCAATATTCAGAGGTACCTGAGTGGATTACCGCCTCCTATTGGGGATAAGATTCAGTATGATGACCCAAAGACTATGGAAGAAATGATAAGAAGATCGAAGTGTTTATTTGAACAACAAAGAGGAAAACCTACCTTTCGGAAGGCTTGGGATGACTAGAAAAAGTTCAAGAAAGAACAGAGCTAGAAGGGAAATAAACCACCCTTTTTCAAAAATAGTCCTCAAGTACAGCTATCTCTTAGAGAGCCCAGGAAGGTTGAAGTGAGTGGGAAAATGTCAAGGCCGCCACCTATGGAATGTTGGGGTTGTAAAGAAAACCATAGGTACAGAGATTACCCCCACATAAATGATAAAGTAAGAATTATCCACAATGTTCAGCAAGATGAAATAGTGGAGGACATGGGCAGTAGAATTCCAAGGATCTATGCAGCCCTGAACAACAAGCAAGTTGAGTATCAGTCGCACATGATTGAAGTAGAAGGTATGATAAAAAAACAACCATTTACTATTTTAGTTGATTCAGGGGCTAGCCATTGTTATATAGACCCTAGAGTGGTAGAAAGTTTGCATTTGATACGAAGAAAACATGAAAAGTCTTGGTTAGTGCAGCTAGCTACAAGAACCTAGAGGAAAGTCATGGAGTTAGGCAAGTCCTATCCTGTAGACATGAATGGACTGAGCACAAAGGCCGATTTGAACATTCTCTTGTTAGGTTCTTATGACTATCTAATTGGGATGGACTGGATGGACCAACACCATGCCATATTGGACTGTTAGAACGAGACATTCACTTTCTTAGATGAAGAAGGGAATCAGAGATTCCTCTAAGGAATTTCTAGAGCTGTTACTGTTAGAGAAATCTCAGCAATGTAGCTGAAGAAGTGCTACAGAAAAGGCTATCAATTATTTGCAACACATGTGAGGGAAACACCTAAGGATAAGGTGTCAAGTATTGAGGATCATGAGATACTTAAAGAGTTTGAATATGTATTCTAGGAGGTACCTGGACTACCTCTGAAAAGGGATATCGATTTCTCTGTAAACTTGATTCTTGGAGCGACTCCAGTGTCAAACGGTCCATACAGGATGAGTGCACCAGAACTAAAAGAGTTGCAGCTACAGCTTGAAGAACTTCTAAGGAAGGGGTATATACGCCCAAGCGTGTCACCTTGGGGTGCCCCAGTCCTATTTGTAACGAAGAAGGATATAACACTAAGATTGTGCATAAATTTCGGGCAATTGAACAAAGTAACGGTGAAGAACAAGTATCCTCTGCCAAGGATTGATGATCTCTTCAATCAGTTGAAGGATGAAAAGATCTTTTCGAAAATAGATCTAAGATCAGGTTATCACCAAGTAAGAATAAAAGATGAAGACATCAACAAGACCGCCTTTAGAACAAGGTATGGTCATTATGAGTTCACAATGGTTCCGTTTGGACTATCAAATGCACCCGTTGTTTTTATGAGCTTGATGAATGCAGTATTCAGAGACTCTCTAGACAAGTTTGTCATTGTCTTCCTGGATGACATTCTGGTGTATTCCATGACCGAAGAAGAACACAAACAACATCTACGGATGGTGTTGGAGGTGCTAAGAGAGCACCAACTATATGCTAAGCTAAGAAAGTGCTCATTTTATCAGGAATAGATCCATTACTTGGGACATATTATCTTGAAGGATGGGATAGAGGTATACCCTGAAAAGATTGAAGCTATTAGAGAATGGTCAGTGCCAAGGAACGTAACGAAAGTTAGATCCTTCACAGTATTGGCTGGTTATTACAGAAGGCTCATCGCAGGGTTTTCCAGGATATCTCACCCTATCACTTCCTTACAAAGAAAGGGGAAATAGTTTCACTAGACAGAGGGATGTGAGGAAAGTTTCCAATGATTGAAGCAACTGTTAACCAGTGCTCCAATCTTGAGGATTGCAGATCCAAATGCAGATTTCATAGTATGCATTAATGCATGCAAAGAAGGACTGGGAGGGATCCTCAATCAGAATGGATTCGTAATCTTTTATGAGTCAAGGAAATTAAAAGAGCACGAGAAGAACTATGCAACCCATGACTTGGAGTTGGGAACCATAGTTCATGCTCTAAAGAAATGGAAGCATTACCTCATGGGAAGGAGGTTTGAACTCAAAATAGACCATAACGGTCTGAAATATTTGTTTTATCAGCCAACCTTAAACGGTAGACAAAGTAGGTGGCTATAATTTCTGTGTGAATATGACTTTGAGATGAAGCATATCAAAGGAAAGGAGAATAAAGTGGTTGATGCACTCAGTAGGAGGGTGCATGAATTACATGCTACAACAATTAGCATGTATCAGAATGATATTAAAAGCAGAATTCTGAAGGCTACAAATGTAGATTTGTAGCACAGAGAATTGGTAGCCAAGCTACAGTAGGGTAAGTTTCCACATAAGATGGAAATTTATAAATTGGAAACAAATGGAATACTATTGTACAAGAACAAAAATTTTGTACCCAATGTCCAGTGCTTGAAACAGATGATTTTGTAGGAGATGCATAATGTGCCTTATGTAGGGCACCCTGGATATCAGAAAACAGTAGCAACAGTCAAGAGCCATTACTTTTGGCTAGGTATGAAGAGAGAGATTGTTGAATACATCGCCAAATGTATGGAGTACCAGAAAGTTAAAGCTAAGCATAGGCACCCAGCAGGGTTGTTGCAACCTTTACCCATTCCTGAGTGGAAGTGGGAAGTAGTAACGATGGATTTTATTATGGGATTGCCCAGAACAACAAAGCTTCATGATTCGATCATGGTGGTGGTGGACAAGCTTACAAAAGCTGCCCATTTTATTCCACTAAAAACTACTCACAAGGCAACAAATGTTGTTGATATTTTCATAAAGGAAGTGGCGCGATTGCACAGAATTCCTAAAATGATTGTGTCCGAAAGAGACCTGGAATTCACCTCGAATTTCTGGAAAGGATTGTTCAAACTATTCATAACGAATCAAACTTTATTACAACTTATCATCCTAAGTCTGATGGACAGACAAAGAGGGTGAACAGAGTAATAGAAGACATACCAAGAATGTATGTGATGGACAAACCATCAAGATGGGAAGACTACCTAGAATTGGTAGAATTCGCCTACAACAATGGGTATCATGCATCGTTGAATATGATCCCATTTGAAGCACTTTATGGAAGAAAGTGCAATACTCTAATGAGCTTGGATAATCCAGCTGATAGAGCAGTAGTTGGGCTAGAGTTGCTCAGGGAGATGGAGGACCAAATGATAAAAATTAAGCAGAATTTGAAAGCTGTCCAGGACAGGAAGAAAAGTTATGTTGATAAGAACAGAACCCATAGAGAGTTCAAAGTGGGTGATCATGTTTTCCTGAAAGTGAAAGCTAACAGGAGTTCCCTGAAGCTGGGAAGTTGCGCTAAGTTGGCAACCAGATTTTGTGGGCCATTTGAAATCCTGGAAATGATTGGGCCAGTTGCATATATGCTTGCATTACCTGCATCCATGACTGTACATAATGTGTTTCGTGTTTCATTGTTTAAGAAATATATACTTGATGCTAATCATGTTATCGATTGGAATGTGATTCAAGTGGAACAAAAAGGTGTCCTGCAAGTGCATCCTGTGCGCATATTGGACAGGAAAAACAAAAAGCTCTGGAATCGAGCTATAGGGCTTGTAAAGGTCCAGTGGACCTGGCATAGTCCTAAGGATGCGACATGGGATCATGAATATGTTATGCGGGAAGAGTACCTGCATCTTTTTGAAGATTTTGAAAATCTTGCAGATGTAGTGTAAAGTTGCACCGAGGACAATGCAAAAATAAGGGGAGGGGATTGCAATGTCCCCAAGGCCGAGCCCTATTGTAAATCATGTATATGAAGTATAAAGCTTGCATTATGAATTTTAATTATGTTTTATAGGCTGGTGAGCCAAATTTATATAAGCTGGTGGGCTTATGTGATTATTAGGTCAGAGAGCCTAAGTGTTGAAGGCCAAGAGCTTGATTTTTGTACATGTAATGGTGTACATTATTAATGTAAAAACATCTCTGTGTGTGGACTGACCATGATGAATGAATGTTGGGGGACTAAGCTTCCACAAAAACTGGGTAGGGAGAGGGGGCTAAGAGGTTGGAAGAGGGGTTAAGCTGGGGGGGCTTAAACCCTTGAGAATAATATTAAATTATTATTCTAAAGTGATGTGTGAAACGTGTTTCCTTGATCCCAAATCTATGGAAGGGGAAATGTGTGCCTAAAAGCGCACACCAGCTGATGAAGCAAATGCAGCCTCATGGAAAACACGTGTCGGCCCAGGCGCATGCAGTTAAAAACTAAGAAGAGATCTGTGTTGGGGGTTCATCTGACATTCCTCCATCCATCACCTGAGTCAGGATTCCTTTTCCGATCCTCCATCAGAAACTGGTGGGTGTCCAAGAGAGACCTCTGTCTAGTGTTCGTACTTAGATCCATCACCTAAACTGTCTAAGCCTCTGCGTGGAATATTTTTGTACCCTTACGCATTTCTGAAACCAGAACCAAGAAGCCATCCTGTGTTGTCGGTTGAGAAAACCAAAGTGTCTCGTAATTGCTGAGCCTTGTTATGATGTTACGCCTATCTGTCGTCATCTTTAGGTGTTCGTGTCTATGTTCCAATTGAATGTTGTGGACATCCAGTGCTTGACTGCGGGTGGGTTATTGGCTAGCATATACAACACTCTCTCCAGGTGAGAGAGGTGGTTGAGGTTGAAGGGACAGGTTTCCTGGCCTGTGAGTGACCTCTCAAGGTGAGAAAGTGCGCAGAGGAAGGAGAGAGCTCCTGGAAGGAATCTTGTAGCTGCCACAGAGCTCGGAGATTTCTGGTCCAGTCTGTTGCTGAAGCCCAAGGTAAGGGAGGTTAGTAGCCGAAGGACTATCTAGGTGACAGTGAAGGTGTATACTCTTGGGGTGGGACAGGCATGTGGGGAAGGAGAGTCTATGGGAAGTGGGCATAAGTGGTTCCTGAGAGAGAATCCTCCTTCTTTTACGTGTATTCTTCCTGCAAACCTTGCCTAGCCTAGGAATCCCTACCTGGTGGAGCTTAGTCCCAGCTCGAGGGTGACCTACTACTGAGAGAGATGAGCAGCGCGGTCTAAGGCTGGGAGGTTCATGGGAGGTCTACATGCAGTTGGTGAATTACATCCAGTCTAAAAGATAAGTATATGCATGCATATAATTTCAATTTAATATGCATGTCTCTGATTCTAGCAATGTTTACCTGTAATTCTATTGTATTTGTGAATTATTGTTAATACCGTGGATTATGGATGCCAACGGTATTAATGTGCTTACATTGTGTTTAACTATTATTAAGTAATTGTATTTCATAAGAATGCATAATATGTTATAGTAGTGTTTTTCCACGTAGTAATGTTGGCCTGACCATGGCATTGATGGTCGGGGACATTAGACCTATGGAGCTATTCCTCCACACCTCCACCTCTGAAAGAAGAAGATCTAAACCCCCCATGACCATTAAATTGAGAAACCCTACCATTAAATGGTTAAGGCCTCAAAGGTTGAGCCCACACAAGTATTGTTTACATGAAAGATGAATCCCAAAAATTTCCATGAAACTTACTCTGGTTGAATCATCAACAAGGTCCTAGAAGGTTCCATGAAAATAAAGTTGAGGCCACATTAGGTTTCTCGTTTTCAACAATGTTCACTATATTTGTACATCTACCTTTCACCTTAAGTTTCTGACATTTTCATTTACCTTTCACCTTACATCACATTCTAATGCATCAGATTGCCATCTTTGTTTTCTCTAAATTCCTTAAGGAAATTGCAACTACATCCCCTTATGGTGTATATTCTTGTTATTATTCCTATCCAATGGGACTATATCAATCGTTTTTTAGTTCACTAAGTGTAGCTACTCATGTTGTCTTGTTGGTTTTTTCAAAAGCAAGTCAAATTGGTCAAGGGATGTAGGCCAAAAACAGTCAAAGGTGTGTTGTTTTGAGATTGTATTGGTCACTTTGTTTTTGGATTGTTTAATGAATTTATCTACCATGTCATATGTTATGGTTCAAAAAGATGGAGTTGCTATGAAGTTCCAAGTGCTAGGAGTGGCGAGTTGCAGGAGTTCTAGTTTTGGAGTTGTGGAAGTCTATGTCAGAGTGTAAGAAATCCTCTGCATTGTATGCTATATTCCAGGGAAGATTACATCCTGATTCTTATTTTTCATTTCCCTTTTGTCAGTGTGTATTTTTCTTCTTATTTTGCAATTGCTTGAAGGTATGGAGATAGTGCAGATATAAAGTTAGGGAGAAAAGCATTGTTCCGCATGTGCTGCAAATCAATGATGTTCTTAGGTTGGATACATTTTCATATGTTGTTGGGTATTTGTTGGAAGCCACATTTGATTTTTGATATTTAACATGATCGAAAGATATTACACTTTCCATCAACTCAAATTTGTAAACATTTTTGAGTTTCAAAATGATTGTTGGATTAAACCTTACCTTATTAAATTTTTATTTTTTCATTTTTCGTTTGTTTTATTTTTAGTTCATGACTATAAGAATGAATTAAACATAAAACTTGGCTTGGTTTAATAATTTTGTGCCTTAGAAATATCCTTTAAAACACCATCCATATGTAATTAAAATGCAAACCTCATGAAATGGTTGATTGATCCATTTTTCAATTTTTTTTGTTTTAATATGGTTGTTATGAATTCAGTAGTTCGATAGTTCATTGTCGAATTGTTTTGGTACATGAAAAAATTTGGTTAATTATTTGATATTCTTTTCATAAGTTTAATGGTCATATCAACATTCATGCCAATGAGTATAGACCTGCTATACTCATGTTTTCACCTTACCTTGTTGGTTCAAAACATTAATGAAGCTATTCATTATCTGCATAGGGTTTTGTACTTTGTAGTTTTTGGCACTCATTGTGAGAGATGGTAAGGAATACAATGAATCCTCTGGTTTTCGCTCTCACTATATGAGTTATGATAACCCACAGGCTCTGCTATTTTCGTGTTTCCACTCTCCGCTGAGACCTGTTTATGTTTCTCGCACGATTGGAACCTAAAACTATTCCGAGTAATATCTGTTGCATCCTTGTTATAGTGGTCATGGCACCCGTCGTTTGCATAGAGCCGAATAGATGTGAAGCCTTATTATCCCATGAAGATGCCACCGATGACCTAAAGAGTCATGGCTGGTATGTATTCCTCAAAAAAATCGAGGGTTATGATATTCAAGTGGAAAAAGCCTTTGCACAAACCTTTTATGGTTTCAGAGCTAAGATTGGAGACATACAGTTAGAATTGACTGAGGAATTCATGAGAAAAGAAACAAGACTTCCATCAAAGGGAGAGAGGTGGTTTAAAAACGCCCGAATAGAAGAAGTTTTGTGGAGTTTTTTTATGGAATATCATAAAACCACTTGCTGCATCAAAGGTATTCCTATCGCTCTGTTAAAACCTAGATGGCATAGTTTGTTGTTAATTCTGAAACAATTTGTTACGTGCGAAGGTCGATACGGATTGGTTTTTCTCTGCCATATTTGTTTTCTCATGAACTTCATAGGTTTCGATTTAGATATTCCCTTTTACTTATTGATGAGTCTATATAAGATGTCCAAACGATACAAGCGACAAGGTGTCGATTCGAGCTTGTTTCACCATGGATTGGTGAAAATCTTGTTGATGTATCATCTGTTGACCATAGGTGACAGTTGGGAGACCTTTTTTATGAGGAATGGCTTTACCCAGGTTGATCCTACAACAAACTCTAACTTAGACAAGAAAGTGGTTGAAAACCAGATTGTTAATTTAATTAATGGACCAAAGTTTACTGATAAAACCCCTCTAGATAAAGGATCACCGCGTAGGTTTTCGCCTGCATGATCTCCAGAACAAGAGACTAATGAATTGAAAGGAAATGACCCTTGTGTGCCTGTGAACGATGAAAGTTTGAATGTTAATGTTAAGTCTGATGTCAAGAAACTCTGTAAAGGAATAAAACAATAGTGCACAGATTTGGGTTTCAAGAATAAGAAGGTTGGTCGCCTAATCTATAGAAAATTAAGGAACTGAAAGGATACTTGTCTGAGCTCAATCGATTCAATCGATATTGATAAGGTTTCAGATCATGAGATAGAGGATTTCCTAGCATGGGAAGATCCCAAAATGCAGTGTTCCAAGAAAGAGGTCATCACCCATGTCGAACCATATGATTTGTGACCAATTTATACCCATGTCTTAAGGCTAAAAAGGGGTTTTCGGGTATCGGCCATGATTTAGAACAAACAATAGGCAAGGTTGAAGCAGCCTTGGTCGACTGTGTCTTGCGTTGATCTGCCATCTCCCCGGTACCCTATGATAGTTGCCTCTCTTGGGTAGAGCATTACTATACCGATATCCCTCTCTTATAGGCCTGAATTAAAACTTTGACTACTCAGAACGATCTGTTGAAGCAAGAAAACCTTGATCTCAAGGCACATGCAGAAAGGGAGAAGAAACAGATCAAGAGATCTAGAAATAGAGTCATTAAGAATAAGACCAGTGTCAAAGCAATTATAAACTCTGAACTGATTGATCCCTCTCTAGCTGATTTTTAATGGTAAAACGTTTTATTTTCATTTCATTTTTTTCTGTAATCTAAGTCTAAATAAGTAGATTTGAGTTTTGATTTCATTTATTAAAATAAAGACAGGCTATAGAATCTTCGATTCTGTAGCCATTCCTTTTAATAATAATAATTAGTGATTAGAAATTGTTTTTCTAATATATAAAATTGGTTTTGCTATTCTTAGGAAATGAATTTACCATAAATCAATGACATATATTTCAAATTACGTCGCTTGTCAAATCACGAATCTATTGGAAATGTGGAGGTGCAGAAGTGTAGCAATGCGAGAGGATCAACCATGTGGGTTCTTTGCACAAGGATTAAAAATAGACCATATTGCGTACACTAGGTATAACTATGAACATATGGTGGCACTTGGTGCAGCTATGTCTTGTACACCTTGAAAATGGTAGAGGAATATCGCTAGCACAACTAGTATTGTTTATTTCCAATGCTCATGTAGAGAATTCATGTCAGTTATTGTCGTGAAATTCTACAACTCCGCATGACAAATTGTGATAGGGGATGTAATTTGGATGATATCTTCATTTTTCAAAAATTGATTTTGTTAAATTTGAAAGCAAAGGGTATTGATTTAGAACTCCTGCCAAGTGAATGCAGAAGACCATATTCTATGAATTCTCTGTACATGTGTTGAGAAAAGACTAATTTTATACTATGTGAGAGGCATAGTTGTGCGGATGGCAGAGATATGTATATAGAAAAACCTTTCATCCAGCCTAAGAAGTGGCCAAGTAAAAATTATTTTGACTAGAAAATTTTCCAAAGATAAATAGATTACAGAGCTGGGATTGCCCCAAATCCAAGAGCATGATGCCATTCTACTAAAATGTCTTTTACACATATATCAACTACCATTTGACTAACAATAGCCATAATAAAAAACCATCAATTAGTCTACAGATAAGTGATACGTTTGCTTTTCAATGCTTCTAGATGCATGGCCTTTCCTCCTAAATCGAAGCAAATCAATTTACCATAAATCAGTGACATATTTTGCAAATTACGTCGCTTGTCACAATCACAGATACAAAACTATTGGAAATGCAGAGGTGCATAAGTGTAGTAATGCAGGCATGTGACGATTCAAATTATGCTAAGAACAAAATGAAGGTGGAGATATTACAAATAAACACACAGAGATATTGTAATAAACACATAGATATAATAATACTCAATTTCTATTAATGAATGAAAGTTGTAGAAATTGTAAAAATGCAGAGTGAAATGAACTCTCTAGAATGGTGGAAACTTATCTCTGAGAAGAGATGTGTGACTACACTCATTTGCAAGAATGAGTCATTACAATGAGGCTAAAAAGGCATTTTTAATGTAAATAATTAACGATAAATCCCTATACATCCAAAACTCTAACCTAGGAGATGAAATTCTAAAAGGTTTGTGGGCTCATTGAGGGTAGTTGATACATCAAATTCTCGAGGGCGTAACTTTTTCATATGATCTCCATTTAGGCTACTCGAAACCTCATCGAAAAGGTCTAGCGAAGGAGTACACATTTTGACTAGGCCCAAGCCAGAGCCTATAATTCTCATTTAGGCCCTAAAACATCAAAAAAATGTCATTTAAGGCCTCAAAATGACCCCAGAAGTTTAGGACCCGAAAAACCGTAGAAATACTGCCAAGGTGGAAAATTATATTTTGAGCCAATGGAACAGGTGGGTGGCCACCGATATCCACCTGGATATTTCCTCCCCCCTTGCGAAGCAATGGTCCCCATTGTGTCAAGTTCCCCTAAAATATGAGGAATATTTTGATGAATTTGAACTTTGGTGAGTCGTTGGCCTTTTTGAAGAAGTTGTCCTGCTTAGCTTGTTGAAGAATGTCATGAACCTATTGTTGGAGGGGTTGGATCTATCAAACCAATATAGCTACATGATATACCTTGGTTTGACTGTGGAAGGAATCTGTTGGGGAAGATGAAACATGAGGAGATATCTCAATGGGGCCTAATGGTTGGAACCCCAAGAACACCTGAAAAGTGTTGTGGCCAATAGAGCTATCAAGGGATTTGTTATATCTCTTCTTGACTGGGAAGTGTGGAGGATCCCATGTAAGTGAAACAAGAATGTCTTTGGGATCTTATACAATCTTCTCAACCTAATTTTGCTAGATATAAAGGTCTTGGGCCGAGGTTGTAGTGGTCGTAGTGTGGTTTTTTTCACCTTCTGATTGTATTTTGAAGAGGCTAAAATTTCTAGTATGAGAGATTACTTTTCAACATTTTTTTTACATGACACTAGTTGAAACTACCTATGGTACCCTGTAGAGATGATCCCCCAGAGTAACAATGACACTATGAAATTGAGAATCATAAATAACATGACACTTACACATATATGGATATCCTAAAAGAACATCACATACTTCCAATCAGGAAACATAACATTGTGCCTCATCCTTGAAGGAATTCATGTCGTAGGACAAACAACATTGTTGGATGACATTAGATATCATCCCTGGTGAAGCCACCTGAGGTTATATGGTTGCGGGTGTGATGTTGTCAGAAAATATAACTGCTTGATGACCTCCTCTAAGGTTATGTTCCTTCAGATTCCGCTATCAATAATGAAATGTAGTGGGCTCACCTTCTCCCACATATATGAATGGAATGGGTACCATATTGATGAGCTCTACGATGAATTATTTTAATTGGCCATCATCTCATCAAAAATATATGTCCTTTATATTTTGAAAAAATCTTTCATATAACCTATTTTTATCGTCTCCATTGTAGGTTTATTCGCTCCCCCAGTCTTACGATTTGGGATTCCTTTGCTTACACATATGAAATTTTGTAGTAGTGCAATGGGGCTTTGTCCACTACGTCAAGCATGATGCCTAAAATATTTTGTTGTTCATTGAAGGAAGATGCAGTCTCCCGAAGTTGGATGGTAATTACTATCATGGGCTCCTGTATTTTTTCCAGTGACAAGGAGGGTAGTGCCTGCTTATTTTTCTCGATATGTGCTTTAGTTGCATGGATCTAATTGTCAATGGTATTGATTTCAGGGCCATTCTAGAGGTGTTTCCAAAGCTTGGATCTATAGTCAACTACCCTGAGAAATTTTCTAAATGCTCCTATCCCTGCTTTAGTTCCTTTTCTTCAATATAAATTTTCTATTGAAACCACCCTTCCCATGTTTGGGGAGTGCACTTCAACTTTTCTCGAAGCTCTAAGTTCTCTTCTTGAAAGTACTAGAATCTCTCCTTGACTTTTCCAAGTTTACGTGGCACATGAAGGTTTGAAGTGTCTGTGGCTATGCTTGGGTCTTGCACGTAGACTTCATCCATTGTGTTGATCAGTGAGGTGTGCACAATAACTTTTGTGTTGTGGATTTATTGTATCTCCTTATGTGCAACCTCAATCTCCTCGTGGGAAAATCATTCTTGGTCATGCTTTTTTTGAGTTTCTTTATCCGCTGCAAGTTATTTATCCTTATTTTATTGTATTTATGTATAGGAATGGTTGAGTATGTGGTGTTTGTCCCATAGTTCATTCATGATTTCATCCATATAGGTTTGCAACTCCTGCAAAGGCACCTGGACCAACTCCAACTCAGCGTAAGGTAATAGTTGAGGTTTTGTTGTAGTGGATGGATAATTGGTTTTGAAGGCCAATGGGATGAATCAAAAAACTCATCTATGGGTACTGCTAAGTGGCGATGTTGTTATTGTCATTATTTCTATGACTTGTTGTTCTTGGGACACGGTCTTGGTTGTTGGAGAAATCTCCAGTTGACTATAGAGTTCTTCCAAATTTTGTGATGACTCTCTGTGCAACATGTGTTTTATGTCCAAATTGGATTGGAGAACCCTAACGATGCTCGAGACTGGTGTAGGGGTCTACCCTGACACTTGCACTGGAGTGTTGATGTCAATATCGTTTTCTCGATGTTGATCAGGAAACACTTTGTGCACAATGGACTGCGAGGGGATTTCCTCTTTGATGGGTGTGGTGTTATTCTGTTGCGGTGGAGTTGGTGTGCTCTCATGTTCTATAGTCTTTAGGATTGGATTTAGCTTAATTGGTGTGTATTGGTTCTTCATAGGTGGATTATTTGCTAGTTTTTCTCGCATCTTCTTGTTTGAGCCCTTTCCCTTCATCATATTTCTTGGCATCCTATACACACGACCATTGAACCATTGAACCTTTTCACTTCCCTTGGGCTATTTCATCCTATTACTTCTCTTCAATAAGTTCCTTCCCTTTCTATTGGACTATCTATACCATTTTCTTCGCTTTCCTCCTTTTAGTCTCTATCTCTAATTTTGCTTTGTCATCATTTGGTGTGGGATGAAGTTTGGTTGGACATTCGGTGAAGACCTATTGAATTTACTCCTTGGTGATATAGAAAGGGAAAATCCATGTTTCAACCTTCATATCTACATGTGGGGTGATGAAAACATTATCGAAAGTACAAGCAAACAAGAGGTAGTCCTTATACATGTCTATGATGTTTCACATTATGAGGAGTATTAGTGCAGTTGCATTGGTCAGTGTTGAAAACCATAGCTCGAAAGAGGTGTTATTCATGACCTAGATCTTCCTATATTTGTTTTATTATAGCTCTAGGAAGTTTTGCACAGAGAATGATGGTGAGACATGTGCTTCATTCTTGTGGCCTAGTGGTGGCTTCCGTACTCTCATGTCTAGCATGAGTAACACCCAACTGTAGTGAAAATCCTTGTGAAATCATATGCTTCCAAGAAATCTTGTATGAATTCATTCAGTGACTATAGTTCCCAAGCCATCATAACTCCATCAACGCATCACTCTGTGAAGATAACTTCCCTGCTTGGGAACTCGTCTTTGTGACAGTTGTGCAACATTTTGTAGGAAACTATTTGTGTGGTGAATTGAACTCTGGCATCATTTATCTCTATGATTATCGATCCTATTGACCCTCTTCATGTACCATACTTTGTATACATGTCCTCAAGTGTGACATTCTTGGCCATTTTGCATCAGGGAAATCATCTCCTTCTATAGGAAGGCCTAAGTCTTGGCTCCTTGTGTTGATGTCAATGTGATATGGTTTATTGATTTGGAGGACCCCTCCATACAATTGACTGAGTAAGAATTAGATGCAGAAATTGATGGACTGGCTACACCCAAAATGTGGGCAATCTAGTAGTGAAATTATTCCTAATTGCTTGAAAGGTTTTTCCTATTTATTGAATACCACTTCTTGTTTTCCTTCTACCCCTATAATCACTTATGTGTATGTGTCAAAGCATAATTCTGGGAAATGTTCCTCATTTTATATGTTGAATTCTACATATTTTAGTTGGGGAACCCTCCCTAATAGAGAGCCTCTAATACTTATGTTGGTCGATAGTTCAGGCTTAGGAACGTGTTGGTATTTTGTCACTTGGAATTTCTTTTAGGTTGAATGGAAGAAGCCATTATCCTTATTGATTTATTATTATTGTTCTATCACCTCCTTATTCATAGCTAAGTTCTAGCATCATTGTGGACATCATGGCTTGAAAGGGATACCTTTCCAAAATGTTTGGCATGGATTCACTCAAGCTATAACTCTCTTGGCATTATGGTTTCTCTGTGCTTGGGTCTCAACTCTCTACTCTATTTGCTCTGCAAAAATCATGAGTGGTAGTTCCTTTGAATGTTAAATACTCGGTGGGTGACTTTTCCCCCAAGATACCTAATTATTGAGTTGTCTATCAAGGTCTATACCCATCCTTAATGTCTCTTCAAGGAACATGATTCCTTTTTGAAGAACCAAAGTTGATCCGGATTTAGGAGAAGAACAAATTGATTAATAGACTGAATACAATAAACACAGAGATAGGAACAATAACATAAATATTGAGTGAATAATATCTCCTATTAAATAATGAAATAAGATGAAACTGTAAAACTACAGAACTGAAACTTGCTCGAATGGTGGTAGCTATCTTTGAGGAGAGATGTGGCCACTACGCACATCCATCTAAGTATAATGGAATACAATGAGGCTCCATAGACCCTTTTCATATTACTCATGAATGCCAAAACCCTAGAAATCCAAAAACCTAACCCTAGAAGGTGAAACGCCAAAACTCATGTGGGCCCTATGGGTAAGTTGGTGTAATTTGGTATCTCAACTTCCTAGGGTCATAACTTTTGCATACGACCTCCGTTTTAGGCACGTGATAGCTCGTTTGAAATGTATTTAAGAGAAATACACATTTCTCCATTAGACTCTGACCCCATCTACAATCTGACTATGGCAAGCCAAAAAAACAATGTTTAGGACCCCAAAACAACCCTGAAAGTACAACAAGATGTGGTGACATGAAAATATAAAAAATAAGCCAGTTGGATTAGGAGATAGGTCACCCGTCTCCAACTGGAGAATGTGTGAGGCTTCAGACAGGCTCAGAAGTGTAGAACTCAAAATTATAAAGCAGTACAAAAATACCTGCTGAACAAAAACAGACACAAGGAGCCAGTTGGAATAGGTGGGTGGCCACCAATATCCACATGGATCAATCCTCCCCCCTTAAGAAGCAATGGTATCCATTGCATTGAGTTCCCCCATCAGGTGAGGAAAATTCTGCTTGATTTGGCCTCAAGTGAGCCACTTGCCTTGGTGTGAGAGTTGCCCTGCCTTGACAACCCGATAAAGCTAGATCTATTGCTGGTGAGGGCCATTGACCTGTGTGTCCACAATATGATTGGTGGATGCTTATTCCAGACAGTCGGGATTGAGCTCTGTTGGTGTCAGTTTTTCAGCAATCTCAGAGGTGTCCAATAATTGTGGAAAATATCGCCGAAGGAGGTCCACATAGAATAAGGGATGTAGACCAATGAAGGGTGGAGTGTTGAGCTAAAAATCATTGCTACCCACGGCCTTGGTGATAGTGTAAGGCCCATAACAAAGGGGTCAAATATTTCGATGGGGCCCAGTGAGATGCTCCCTCTGCAAATGTATCCATGCTTTGTCTCCAACCTTAAAATGGTGTGGTACCCTATGTTTATCATGGCACTGCTTGTACTTAACATTGGATTTCTGAAAAATCTCCTAGACCTGTTGGTGGATGTGCTGAATCCACTCAATGAATATGGTGGCTTTGTTGATCGCAAACTGATCAGGGGAAGAGTCTGTCTATGCGGTGGAAAGAGGAAGTGCAACATCAATGGGTCCCAATGGTTCAAATCCTAGACCCACCTGAAATGGGCTATGGATGGTGGAACTATGGAGAGCCCTATTGTAGTTGTGTTGGACATATGGGAGACTCTTGTCCCATGTATGGGGATTCTTAGAATTGTATAGGCGTAGGATGTGTACAATCATTTGATTGACGAACTCAGTTTGGCCATCGGTTTGGGGGTGGAAAGAAGTGGATTTTGTTGAGGAACCTATTGTCTCGTTTGGAGATGATGGTTTGTGGTATCCAAAAGTGAACCCAAACTCGTTCGAATAAGATCTTGGCAATATTTTCCATTGTGACATTCTTCTTATAGGCTATGAGGATGGCCATCTTTGAAAATTGATCAACGACCACAAACAAGCAGTCATTTCCATGCTTAGTGGATGACAAAACAGACATGTAATCCATGGATATGGATTCCCATGGCTTCTCCGGAATAGGAAGAGGGGTGTATAATCCTTGCTTCTTGATGGTTGGCTTCAAAATGGCGCAGGCAGTGAAATATCCGATATATTTGCTAATGTCCTGTTGAATTTTTAGCCAATAAAAAAGTTTCTGAATAACGATCACAGTTTTCTCTATGCCAAAATGTCCTGCCACCCGATTGTAGTGGGCTTCCCAAATCATCTTTGCATGCTCAATTGTAGGAACAAAAATATGGCCCGGGCGGCATAAGATTCCATCCTCAATGTGAAAATTAGTGACAATGGTGCTTGTACCCAAGAGCTGATAGGTGGTGGCGAAGTCTAGATCTTGCTAGTAAAGTTGGGGCCACTCCAATGTTTCATGTCCATAGGAATGGAGAACAGCGGTAAGTGCATCCACAGGAGGCCGACTGAGGTAGTCAGTGACACGATTGGAGATACCTGTCTTACACTTGATGTTGATATGGAACTGCTATAGGTAGGTGGACCACTTCTGATGGTAGCCATTCTATAATTTCCCATGTGTTTGTATAAACTTCAGAGGCTTGTGATCAGTGTGTATGATCGTCTCTTTCCCTAGAATGTAATGTTTCCATTGAAAAAAGGCTTGTACAATGGAATACATTTCCTTGTCATAGGTGGGGAATTTCCAGATAGTATCGGAGAGTGTCTCACTATGGTATGCCACTAGATGCCTATGCTGAGTGAGAACTACACCCACAACATAGTCATATACATCAGTATCAATCTCAAATGGTTGTTAAAGATAGGGCAAGGAGAGTACTGGAGCTGAGCACAAATGATGTTTGAGATCTTCGAATGCTCATTGTTTCTCCTTCCCCCATATGAAATTGGCCCTACCACTTCCCTTGGTCACCTGGATGAGGGCCCAGGAAATATGGGAGAATCCCAACAAGAACCATCGGTAGAATTTAGCGAGTCCTAAGAAGCTCTAAATATCGGTTAGTGTGGTCGGGGCTGGCCAGTTACGGATGACTTGGATATTATATTCATCAACATGTACCCCATTCTCATCAACAATGTAGCCCAAGTATTGGATCTTGTTCATGCCAAAAGAGCATTTTCCCAAGTTGGCATAAAGCTTGTGCTGCTGCAGAGTGCTCAAAAATTGTTGAATATGTGACATTTTCTCCTCCCACGTTCTATTGAAGATGAGGATGTCTTCCAAATATACTACTACAAAGGATTTGGTTAAGGGTATCAATATATCATCCATCAACCTCATGAAATTGGCTAGTGCATTTGTTAAGTCAAAGGGCATGACTAGCCATTCGTAGAGACCTTATTCAGACTTGAAGGTTGTCTTCTAGAAATCAATTGGTTCGATGGGAACCTAATGGTAGCCAGACTTTAGGTCAATCTTGCTGAAGAAATTTTCCCCCTTGAATTGGTCAAGAAGGTCATTAATCCTAGGAATGGGGTAGTGGTTACTGACTGTGGTTTTTCTTAAGGCTATGTAATCAATGAAAATTCACCAAGTCTCATCCTTCTTTTGCACCAATACAATCAGGCTTCCACAAGGGGAGGATATGGGTCTGATGTGCCCCTTTTGAAGAAGCTCTTGGATCTGACACCTGATTTCATCATTCTCCATTAGTGAGCGCTGATAGATTGGTCCATTAGGGAGAGGTGTGTTAGGGGTCAAATCAATTGGATGCTTGACTTGGTAGTGTGTCAGTACCCCTGTAGGTGAGATGAATATGTATCTCTATTCTTCAATGATCCCATCCACTTTCTTCTGGTGAAAAGAGAGGCATTGTGTAGAGGCCACGAATGTGGTGGTGACCTTGTGCTTACTATAAGAATGGATCACAAAGAAGACAAACTTTCTGGTCTATGAAATGACCTTACTACATTGCTTAGTAGAGATTAAAGAAATAGCAGTAGGCGGTGCCAACTTTGGGATCATGTACAATTATCTACCCAAATTAATAATAATACTGTGGGGTCTAGACTCATACACATCATGACGCTTCCACAAATATGCTTGTCCTAAAAGAAAATCACAAACTTCAAGGGGATAAATATCACACAGTACCTCATCTTTGAAAGGCTTGATGTTGTAGGGAAGAAGACACTCTTGGTTGACACAAAGATCTCTTCCTTGACAAATCCAGCCGATGGTGTAGGACTGCAGGTGTGGTTTCGTTGGCAAGTTCAATCACTTGATGACCTCTACTGAAATTAGGTTCTTTTGACTACCACTGTCGACAATGAAGTGAATCAGATCCCCCTTGACCCACATCTCTGAGTGAAAGAGGCGTTCCCCTTCCTCTGGTTCTTCTGGTCCGCTTGGTCGAAGATTGGTTGTAGCGACAGTGGCACTGGGTTCAACATCGATAATTTTCTTTTCTCCTTCAATATTTGACTCAGAATCAGAATTGACCTCTGACTCAGAAGCCTTTAGCTTAGCCATGAGGGAATACTTGGAGTGGGATTCGTTGGTGTTGTGCCAAGGAATTTTATGGTACTCACACCATTTTCTCGTGTCCTTCTTCATCCTCTCATTTCCATTCTTGTGTCGTGGCTTGGACAGATCATCCTAAGGTTGGCCATCATGACTTGGTCCTCTTTTGTGTGGGTTGGGGTTTCCTTTTCCCTACTTTGTCTGTGAGGGGTTTGCAGATCCAAACTCTTGTTGTTTCTGCTTAAATTTCTACTCGATTTTGACAGCATATCTATAAGTTGTTCCTAATGAGGTGATGTCTAGGAAGTCCATTTATGTTTGAATGTATCTATGAAAACAACCATGGTATTTGAGCAACAAATGACGCTCATAATATTTTATACCCAATTTGGTGCGGAGGGTATGGAAAATATTGGTGAAGTCTGGTACTGTCTGGTCTTTTTCTTGATGTAGGGTGGTCCATCTAGTGTACTGGTCCTCGTAGATTCCAACAGGGTAGTATGGTTCTTTAATGGTGTCCTGGAAGGAATCCCATGTAGGTGCCACCACAAAAATTACATATTCCTCCACAACCCTTTGCTTAGAGTAAGTATCCCACTAGTCTTTAACATGGGGAATGACCTTGAGGAGTGCAAAAGTGATATTTTCCTAATCAAAAAAATTGTGGACCAAAAAATATCCGTAGAGTTGATTCAACCATTTATATACAACATTTGCATCTATTATTCCTTCAAATAATGAAATATCAAAATTTACCTATACCTTGAAGGAGGTTGCATGGCCGCCTAATGAATATGCTTCTCCCATGGGAAACCATCGAAGGATCTCCGTGAAGTTTTCCATCATTTTGTTCCTTTGTCACACAAGGGATTCCTCGAGTAACATTTTAATAGGACCTCCTACTCCATCATTTTTATTTTTGTCTCCCATGGGTTTTGTCGAGATTGGTGCGACCGATATGGTAATGGCTCAATTGGTTTGAGTCCCAACTTCTTGTACCCAGACCTTGTTGGGGACATGCACGAAGAAAAATAGATGAAGAGAAGACCACTCTGATACCACTGATCCAGATTTAGGAGCAGAACGAATTGATTAACATAATGAATATATTAAACATATATATAGGAAGAATAAAAAAAATATTTAATGAACAATATCTTCTATTAAATAATTAAATAGGATGAAACTGTAAAACTGCAGAACTAAAACTTGCTTGAATGGTGGTAGCTATCTCTGAGGAGAGAAGTGGTTTCTACGCATATCCGTCTAAGTATAATGGAATACAATGAGGCTCCATAGGCCCTTTTCATATTACTCATGAGTTCCAAAACCATAGACATCCAAAAAACTAACCCTAGAAGGTGAAACACCAAAAGTAATGTGGGCCCTATGGGTAAGCTAGTGTAATTTGGTACCTCAACTTCCTAGGGTCATAAATTTTGCATATGAACTCTGTTTTAGACGCATGATAGCATTTTGGAAAGGTATTTCAGATAAATACACATTCTTCCTTCAGAATCTAACTCCGTCTACAGTCTGACTGTGGCAAGCCAAAAAAACAATGTTTAGGGTTCCAAAACAGCCCTGAAAATACAACAAGATGTGCCGACATGAAAACATACAAAATAATCCAGTTGGATTAGGCAAGAAGTCATTTATCTCCACCTAGAGAATGTGTGAGGCTTCAAAAAGCCTCAGAAGTGTATAACTAACAATTATAAAGCAGTAAATAAAGACATGATGAACACAAACGGACACGAGGAGCCAATTGGAATAGGTGGGTGGTTACCAATATCCACTTGGATCAAAATTTCTTGAGTTTTTTCCTGGAAATGTATATCAAAATATTGATCACTCTATGTGGAGCTTGAGCTTCTCTTGGAGTAGAGGTCACATGAAGGATTTTTGAATAATGTTTCTAGATTTTTCATCATGTGTGTGGCTTTTGGTGAGCCTTCCATGAGAATGGATGTTATGGTGAACTAGTCAAATATTTTTCATTTGAGAGTTCCTAAGACTATGGATCTATTCTTTCTTGTACTTAATGGTGTGTTTGTTAATTGGAGTTGGCCTACAAGAGAGCTTTGAGAACTATAAAAAAATGGATATTCCTTGGTTGTAAAGGGCATTTTTGGATGTAGTGTACCCCAATGTTTTTTTTATAAGGGAAACTTTTCCAATTTGGTTAAATTAAAAAAAAAATAAGAAATTTAGGCTAATTTTTTTCATTTTTGTATTTCTCACATCCCTATAGTGTACGTAGCTAAATCTTGTGATCTTTCACTTCTTGAGGGCATGAGAGACTGAAATGTTTCTTTCTTGGCTACCTGTAAACACTAAGTTTACTTTTTCCGAACTACGCCTCGTCACCTAGAGCATACGCATACCCCATTCTAGGCTACCGATGAGTCACACACCTACTCTAGTGCAAGTCTTGTATACTTAGACATTTGTTAATATATCTAACACTTAGTCATTTTTAAGCATACATTGATGAACATGAAAACCCAAGAGAACAAATGAACAAACGAAAGAAACACAGATATAGTGTGGGCAGCACAAACTATGCCTAACAATCGACTGAGTCTTTGTTATTTCGAAATAGTTACGATATGAGAACTACTGGCTCGGTTTACAAATTCAACATAGTGACACAAATCGCCTAACCTCACTAATATACTCATAAACAGATTGATCAAACTAATACTTTGTCTCAATCATCTCTAAAACCTCTTGCGGTGCACCTCAAACATTCCCTCAACTATAGACTTGTTGTCTCTTCATTTCTACAGACTTCACAGATTTTGGTTCTGCCTCACACATGCTTCCAATAGACTTGAATTTCCAGACTTCCCCAAAATTAGACCAAGAGAATCTCTCCCAACTCTGTCTACCGAATCCACCTCAAGGCAACAAAAGTCCTCCCAAGTGAAGCGAATTGGCTCCTTGACGGATCTCTCCCTCTTTGTCTACCTTTGAACTACATAGCTCTTCTTTCTCTCCTTTTCTTCCAAGCTACTTTCTTGGTTGTGAGCCCTCTTTCCTTTATAGGCATCCATTTGTCGCATCTCTTTTCTCACTGGTGATTCGACCTGTTGGTTCGGCAAGTCATGCCCCTTCACAAGGTTGGGCCGAATCCTCATATGGGCACGTCCAGGCTTCTTTCCTAGTCGACCCACTGAACACCTCATTATATCATTTGGTCGACCCACCAATCTCTGTAGCTGACTCATTGTCCTGGGTGTGCACGCCCCTTAGGTGAGTCAAGCCAACTCTACTAAATGCACCCCCCATGCATTAGACGATTTTCCTTTGTTGGTGGAGCACCCAATTCATTCCCTCAACCCTTCATCAAACCGCCTGTTGTTTGACTTATGTCACAAGACATCTCGGGTGGAGTTTCCCCTTGGCGTATCATGCACCAAAGGAACCCCAACTCTCCCCTATACTAATAATTTGATCTCCTCATTTGCACCGAGTGTCTTTCTTGCCTAATTTCCTCCATTTTGGTTTGTGGCAGAAGTGTGTGCACCCGAGCTTGGCACCATATGCCTTACAATATTCAAAAATAAAATTTTAATAGTCTAATCTATGATTATAGTTACGCACATATTTATATTTTTTGCCTAAATTTAAAAATTTTACATGAACACATAATAGGTTTTTTTAATATATTTTCCAAATCCGTGATTGCGCATCTCAAATTTTAGGGAATATTCGCTACATATCAATTCTTAAATAATATTGGATACTCTTGGAGGATAAAATCTTGTAAATGATTTTGTTGAAGCCAAAAGTGCAGTATATATATATATATATATATATATATATAT